>CM034532.1:48448573-48761073 GCA_020002185.1 Paraescarpia echinospica | reverse complement strand
CGGAGAAATGTGTTACGCTGTTGGTAGGCCGAAAGGGTCATGAACCGGAAGTAACCCTATTGATCATGTGCTGCCTTATCAAAAGTCGCTGACATTTAGATTGTTTACGTTATTCTTGTCCGTCTTATTCATGTTTATTTTCCCTGCAAATAATTACACAATCAGTTCAACTGTTCTATTCTCGGGCCATTCTACCAGCAGTGACCAATTTTCTGGAAGAGAGCCAAACTAACATACTGTACATTCAAGTTAAAATAAAACTACATTTCCTGGTACCAGTCATAAGTAACTGAGAAATAATTAAATACAAACCAATGGACGACAATTAATTTCTAGTGTGCATTATCGCCACTCTCATTCTGTTTTATCCGTGTAAATACCATTGCCCACGCATCGTTCGTAAAAGACAAATCAGTGCTGTCGGTGTCGTCTGCAGTCGGTGTCGTCTGCATTTCGCCATTAATACATTAGTATTAATGGGTCAGTCACGGATGAAGTTATTATTCCACTTTCAAAACATTCCGTGAAGATATTTTCGGAATGTTTCGTTGCAGAAGCGTCTCTACGAATATAACGACCGATGCGAGAATAGCAATTACACACGGGTAATAAAAGCCATGAGTATGATTTCTGGAAAAGTAGAACTAATAAAACTGCGTCCACGTCCGTTTCGATTTATGTATGGATCCTATAACGTCTAAGTCCGTATGTGAGGCGAGCTATGCAGGACAAACAAGAAACATGGCGCTTACACTTGAGCTCACCGCAAGTTAAGTAGAATTTGTATCCATGCTCACTCGCGTCGTAACGTGGAAAATATTGGGGGCGGGGGGTTGAGACTCTCCGAAAACCTCGATTTGAACACCCCATTGACGCTCGCTACAAAACACCCACCTCGAGGCTCTCAAAAAACATCGATTTGGACTCATCCTTAAGGCTGACCAAAAACCTCAAATTGCAACAAAAATCCTCCTTCCCTAAATACTGGGGGTAACTAATTATATCTCCAGCCGCCCACCTAAATTGTTCGGGGGTCAGACCCCCAGCCCCTCCCTTTCCGACGACTGTATCATGCTAATGTATGTTTTATGAACGGTGAACTCTTCTTCTAGTTGACATTAAGGATTTTACTGACTTTCCACTGGGAAACAAATTCTGAAGAAACAAAAATTTGTACAATCATTCAAATGGACCGATGTAAATGCCACGTCGGGTAACAAAAAGATATACAGTTGGTAAACCCTGTAGGGGCAGATCAAACGATACCCCCTAGACTGCATGAGAATCTCGTAAACCCATTCAGGCTGAAAAGGAAAAAATGTAACATTATGTCACAAATCGTCATGTGGATCAAATCACTAGGTCGTAGTTTCGTCCCAGTGCCAATGGACGAGAGTTGTTCCGGGCCAAAAGTAGACGTCCGCTAAGACCCGGACCCAAAGTAGACGTTGTTAGTTGCTACTAATGTGGTTTGCGCTAATAATACGTCTAGGTTTAACAGTTTCAATTGTTAGAATACGCATCATAAATGTAATAACGTGTGCATGTGCTAGCAGGAATTAATAATAAAAAACAACAAAAACAATAACAACAAGAAAACGCAGAAATTAAAACGCGGCTACTCCTGGCATCAACGTCACGAGATCACGATGTCAAAGGAACGTCACGCAAGTTCACTGCGGTCTATTGGCAATTGAAGACGTTCAATCCTTGACACCGGCATAGGCCTATATGTGTCACGTAGCAAAACCGCAAACGTGTCCTGTCTCCTGCGCATTGTCAACCACAATCAAGACTTCGCCCTGTATTCTGTATTTAGATACTGACATACCTGGCTGCGGATTAAATATTGAATGCCAATCGGAACAAGTAGGTGTAGTGAAGGGGTGAGGGTGTAAACGCGGGAGGTGGGGGGTCCTTAAAGGGAATAAAACCCCCTATTACATGAACTCATATTATATTACATCCTGCTATATATTCCCATGTCCATCAAGCCAAAAAATAAAAATAAAAAATGAATTAGAAATTCCACATTTTATGCTGTGCATCCGGACATTTTCGAATATGCATAGTTTTGGCGCGCTTTTCGGGATGCCGAGATGTGACGTCACATATGACATATACTCGCATCAGGCCGACCCTTTCATGCACTTAGAGCATGTTTACAATGATAGATTTTGGGTCGAAACGTCAGAATGGATTATTGTGTGATATTCCCATGTAATACAAACACTAGTCATCATAGAGGAACAAGCAGTTATCTTACGGTTCCACATGAATCCAATTATACTCAAAACAATGAATGCGAATGGGCCTACAAGTCGACCAGGTTTCGCTGTGCTTCGGCTCGTTTTCAGAATAATTATATTGATTGCAACCCACCGGAGATAATCTACACCAATAAAGATACATAGCAAACATATATTGTATCCAGCTACAGAAAGTAACGTTGTATAATCTCATATCATTAGAATATCAATATATGAAGGAGGAGTTGTACAATTCACGTGGAACCGTAAGATAACTGTTTGTTCCTCTATGATGACTAGTTTTTGTATTACATCGGAATATCGCACAATAACTCATTCCGACATTTCGACCCAAAAGCTATCTTTGTAAACATGCTCTGAATGCATGGAAACGGTCGGCCTGATGCGAGTATATGTCATATGTGACGTAACAATACCACGTGATCGCCTAGCTCATTTAATTTTCCGCGGGAATCGCTACATAGGCGGGTTTAAAATCGACTTTATGTTACAACTGTATTTTTTTAATGTTCTCAAATGTTAAACTTTGTGAACACATAGAAAACGGATTTTAGGTAATGCCTTGTTTTTATTTCCTTTAACATTGGCGAGATGTTGGGTTTGGGAGGTTGATTTCAAAAACAGATGAGAACTAAGAGTTTGGCTTCACAAATAGTTGGGAATTGGTAGGTTCTCCAGAATAGGTGGGATATGTGAGATTGGCTCCAAAACAGATGGGAGACGGCAGGTTGGCCCATAAAACAGGTTGGAGATGGGAGTTTGAGACCCTTGCCATGTCTTCATATCTAATGTCACCAAAAGGGTCACCTAATAGTATTCACACGCACCTCATAGTTTTTGATGTATAGAATATATTTGTTTTATAATTTCCCTTTGTAAGGCCTGGTCAATTGTCTATTCAATTAGTTTCATGAAAATTGGGCATTTCAATACTGTAAAACGAGAAATCGATCAAATTAAGATATAATGAGATGAAGTAATTAATCAAAAAACTCTGCAAAAGGGACAAACAAAAGTATATAGAAGCCAAATGTAAGAAAATAGAGGACCGTATGGCAGAAAACCGAAACCAAGAAATGTTTAAAGAAATAAAGAACATGACAGGTAAATTCCAACCCAGACTCGGTGTCATCAAAGATGAAAAAGGGAAGACTCTGACTGATGCAGAAGACATAGCCAAAAGATGGAAAGAATATTGTGAAAATATGTACGCACGAGATGGAGATAACAACGACCCCTCTGATATGGGAAACGAAGACCAAGACGAGGACGATCTCGAACCATTAAGAGTTGAGGTGAAATGGGCCATTAGCAGTCTAAAAGATGGGAAAAGCCCTGGGTGCGACAACATACAGGCAGAAATGATAAAAGCAGCGGAAGAAGAAGGAATAGACATATACCATGCACTATGTAAGGAAATATGGAAGAGTGAAAAATGGCCCGTCGACTGGAAGAAATCAATATACATCCCATTACCAAAGAAAGGAGTCCTACAGGTTTCGCTGTGCTTCGGCTCGTTTTCAGAATAATTATATTGATTGCAACCCACCGGAGATAATCTACACCAATAAAGATACATAGCAAACATATATTGTATCCAGCTACAGAAAGTAACGTTGTATAATCTCATATCACTAGAATATCAATATATGAAGGAGGAGTTGTACAATTCACGTGGAACCGTAAGATAACTGTTTGTTCCTCTATGATGACTAGTTTTTGTATTACATCGGAATATCGCACAATAACTCATTCCGACATTTCGACCCAAAAGCTATCTTTGTAAACATGCTCTGAATGCATGGAAACGGTCGGCCTGATGCGAGTATATGTCATATGTGACGTAACAATACCACGTGATCGCCTAGCTCATTTAATTTTCCGCGGGAATCGCTACATAGGCGGGTTTAAAATCGACTTTATGTTACAACTGTATTTTTTTAATGTTCTCAAATGTTAAACTTTGTGAACACATAGAAAACGGATTTTAGGTAATGCCTTGTTTTTATTTCCTTTAACATTGGCGAGATGTTGGGTTTGGGAGGTTGATTTCAAAAACAGATGAGAACTAAGAGTTTGGCTTCACAAATAGTTGGGAATTGGTAGGTTCTCCAGAATAGGTGGGATATGTGAGATTGGCTCCAAAACAGATGGGAGACGGCAGGTTGGCCCATAAAACAGGTTGGAGATGGGAGTTTGAGACCCTTGCCATGTCTTCATATCTAATGTCACCAAAAGGGTCACCTAATAGTATTCACACGCACCTCATAGTTTTTGATGTATAGAATATATTTGTTTTATAATTTCCCTTTGTAAGGCCTGGTCAATTGTCTATTCAATTAGTTTCATGAAAATTGGGCATTTCAATACTGTAAAACGAGAAATCGATCAAATTAAGATATAATGAGATGAAGTAATTAATCAAAAAACTCTGCAAAAGGGACAAACAAAAGTATATAGAAGCCAAATGTAAGAAAATAGAGGACCGTATGGCAGAAAACCGAAACCAAGAAATGTTTAAAGAAATAAAGAACATGACAGGTAAATTCCAACCCAGACTCGGTGTCATCAAAGATGAAAAAGGGAAGACTCTGACTGATGCAGAAGACATAGCCAAAAGATGGAAAGAATATTGTGAAAATATGTACGCACGAGATGGAGATAACAACGACCCCTCTGATATGGGAAACGAAGACCAAGACGAGGACGATCTCGAACCATTAAGAGTTGAGGTGAAATGGGCCATTAGCAGTCTAAAAGATGGGAAAAGCCCTGGGTGCGACAACATACAGGCAGAAATGATAAAAGCAGCGGAAGAAGAAGGAATAGACATATACCATGCACTATGTAAGGAAATATGGAAGAGTGAAAAATGGCCCGTCGACTGGAAGAAATCAATATACATCCCATTACCAAAGAAAGGAGTCCTACAGGTTTCGCTGTGCTTCGGCTCGTTTTCAGAATAATTATATTGATTGCAACCCACCGGAGATAATCTACACCAATAAAGATACATAGCAAACATATATTGTATCCAGCTACAGAAAGTAACGTTGTATAATCTCATATCACTAGAATATCAATATATGAAGGAGGAGTTGTACAATTCACGTGGAACCGTAAGATAACTGTTTGTTCCTCTATGATGACTAGTTTTTGTATTACATCGGAATATCGCACAATAACTCATTCCGACATTTCGACCCAAAAGCTATCTTTGTAAACATGCTCTGAATGCATGGAAACGGTCGGCCTGATGCGAGTATATGTCATATGTGACGTAACAATACCACGTGATCGCCTAGCTCATTTAATTTTCCGCGGGAATCGCTACATAGGCGGGTTTAAAATCGACTTTATGTTACAACTGTATTTTTTTATTGTTCTCAAATGTTAAACTTTGTGAACACATAGAAAACGGATTTTAGGTAATGCCTTGTTTTTATTTCCTTTAACATTGGCGAGATGTTGGGTTTGGGAGGTTGATTTCAAAAACAGATGAGAACTAAGAGTTTGGCTTCACAAATAGTTGGGAATTGGTAGGTTCTCCAGAATAGGTGGGATATGTGAGATTGTCTCCAAAACAGATGGGAGACGGCAGGTTGGCCCATAAAACAGGTTGGAGATGGGAGTTTGAGACCCTTGCCATGTCTTCATATCTAATGTCACCAAAAGGGTCACCTAATAGTATTCACACGCACCTCATAGTTTTTGATGTATAGAATATATTTGTTTTATAATTTCCCTTTGTAAGGCCTGGTCAATTGTCTATTCAATTAGTTTCATGAAAATTGGGCATTTCAATACTGTAAAACGAGAAATCGATCAAATTAAGATATAATGAGATGAAGTAATTAATCAAAAAACTCTGCAAAAGGGACAAACAAAAGTATATAGAAGCCAAATGTAAGAAAATAGAGGACCGTATGGCAGAAAACCGAAACCAAGAAATGTTTAAAGAAATAAAGAACATGACAGGTAAATTCCAACCCAGACTCGGTGTCATCAAAGATGAAAAAGGGAAGACTCTGACTGATGCAGAAGACATAGCCAAAAGATGGAAAGAATATTGTGAAAATATGTACGCACGAGATGGAGATAACAACGACCCCTCTGATATGGGAAACGAAGACCAAGACGAGGACGATCTCGAACCATTAAGAGTTGAGGTGAAATGGGCCATTAGCAGTCTAAAAGATGGGAAAAGCCCTGGGTGCGACAACATACAGGCAGAAATGATAAAAGCAGCGGAAGAAGAAGGAATAGACATATACCATGCACTGTGTAAGGAAATATGGAAGAGTGAAAAATGGCCCGTCGACTGGAAGAAATCAATATACATCCCATTACCAAAGAAAGGAGTCCTACAGCTAAGCTCCAACTACAGAAGCATATCACTCATTAGCTATTCAAGCAAAACATTGCTGAAAATCATAATGAAAAGAATGCAAGATAAAATGGAAATGGAAGTGAGCAGTACACATGAAAGCTTAAGAAAAAACCCAGAGATACATAATGATCTAAGAATATGCTTCATCGACTATTCCAAAGCTTTCGACTGTGCGAATCATCAGATGATGTGAAAAACGTTCAAGGACATGAACTTCCACCCAAAAATAATCGCCCTCTTGAAATCACTCTATAGCAACCAACAAGCAGTGGTCAGGCTGGAAAGCACAACCACAGAACATTTTTCAGTGGGAAAAAGAGTTTCTATTCAATCTCTACACGAAAGACATAATGAGATGTGTAGAATTAGATGACAGAAGTACAAGATACGATGAAGTGAATATCCATGGACATAGAATACGAGATCTACGATACGCAGACGATACCGCACTCCTGTCCACTACAACAATCGGCCTAACAAACCTAATCATGTCTGTAAAAGAACACAGTGAGAAAAAGGGATTGTTACTTAATGTGAAGAAAACAAAGATCATGGACACTGACAGATGCATTGAAAAAAATGAAATTGCAATCAACGGGGAGCAAGTTGAAAATGTGAACCACTACGAATACCTTGGAGCAAGACTACAAGGAGACGGCAAGACATCATCAGAGATCAGAAGAAGAATAGCCACAGCAACGCAGAAACTAAATATGAAAAATGTATGGAAAGGACAAAACATACCAACAAAGATAAGAATTTAAAAAAACTTGCGTTTTCCCAACAGCTCTATACAGGAGCGAAACGTGAACAAAGAAGGCATGAGAAGAATACAAGTATTTGAGATTAAATGTTACAGAAAAGTCCCAAGAGTGCCATGGATAACAAAAACAACCAACGCAGAGATCCTTAAAAATTAGACATAAAGAACTGCCAACTAGTTAATAGAATAAAAGGACTAAAACTGCGTTATTTTGGCCACATCATAAGCCACAATTCCTTAGAGTAAACAATCCTAGAAGGCAAAATGGAGGGAAAGAGAGAAAGGGAAGACCAAGGAGAAGATGGGAGCAGGACATCAGCGACTGGTTAGAAGGCGACATCGTGAGAGCAGGGAGACGAACGGCAGACAGAGCAGCGTATCGTGGGATCATCCGGGCAGCTACGTCTCGCAGAGATATGCTGAACAGAAGAAGATGAAGAAGTCTTATCAAAGGCAGAAATATTGGTAAATGTCACTGTCATCGGTAAAGAGGGATTAGTGGACTATTTATACTCGCGTCAGTTTGATCAATGAATCAACTGAGTTGGTACTCATGCCATTTGAATGAGCCTATTTTTGGTTCGTCTTCTATCAAGATTTTGCGGAAATGAGCACGAGATGTCCATTCGAATTTGGGCGGGAAAGTTTACCGTTGGCTATAACATGTCGTCTGTGGTTGTGACGATAGTGATGCGTTGGTGTTTTGTTTTTGTATTTAAAAATAATACTATCTGGCGTCATCACCACAAAGCTAATTTAAACGTCAATGGTACAGATTTTCACAAATTCTTATAAATGCTTAGTTAAATATGTTTATTATAACATCGTTTTTGTGCATAAAATGAACTTAGAGTTTCCGCTAGGCGCGCTTAAAAGACATCGTTGTGGCCCACGCATGCGCTCGTACGTTTGACGTAAATTTAGAGATCTACGTAACTCTGCTCAATTATGGTACGCGCAGAGCGTTGTGGGCTGACGTCACAATGATAATCCTAACCAAAGAGCGTGTACGTAACTGCAAGAGCTACAAATAACCGGCTGGATGTGGGCCAAAAATACGGAAACCCCCCATTTATTATCTTGACATCTTCAACCAAGTCACCTTATTGGCGGTAAGCCGGGTGTACCCCTCCATTACCACATATGTTGTGTAACTGTCATGTTAGGGTAGGCTCAGCTTACTTCCGGTAGCAACCATTTACATACGACAAAACATGACAAAAAACGAAACTGGAACCGGAACTGTCCTAATGCGCAGGTCGCGATGTCGAAACGTGCGAAAATCACATCCTCTATGTCAACGAGTAAACACAAATAGTAGACAATTCTTCAGCTTCATCGGGCACGATGTTAACACAACCAGTCGCTCAGTTCGGTGCTGTCACGGTCCATTTAGGCCGAGGATTCAGATTTATCCGTGTTTCCAAGCGGCAGAGATGGAGAGCAATTTACGCTGGTCGCCTCTGCCTATCATCGGCGTCCCCCGACGTTGCCAACGCACGCGGCATCCGTGACGAGAGAGGCACGTTAATTGGCTGTGATATTTCAATAAACTATAGAGCGGCTTGACGGGCGCTGTCACGTGTATGACGTAAACGAGAACGATTTCCGGAGCATAGCAATGTAGTGTGCATCTGCGGCGTGCGAACACACACGGGGATCGATCAGTATTTGACATCTCACTGACGACATCGCTGAAGTTTTTAGTGTTCTTCGTAAATTTGTATTTTTATATTCTTCTGAAAATCAATTACGTTAAATATATTCGTTCGTCAACCTGCTGGTAAAAATCGTAGTCTAGCATTTTTCAAAATTCAAGAAGCTCCCTGTGGTATGGCATACATTACATAACGTCTTCGTGCGCAAGGGATGCTATAGTCACTGACACGTGCAGAAATAAGATACAGCGCCATCGCGAAAAAGTCACGTGTCGATCGTGGCGGCCATTTTGGTCATGACATTATCAAAAAACATAGAGGGTACCTGGTGCAACCATGTTTTATAAGACTCGGGCATTACAACGAGGACGCCGTTTGGACACATGCTGCACGTGTAGTCACTAACATGGGGGTGTTTTCCCACTGAAATTATGGACGAGAGACCACGTTCAGTCGTGGCAAATAAACCACGATGTGTGAAATACGTACCCCTCTTATATTAAGTTTTACGATAAAGGAAAACTAAGGACTGACATGGCATGATTTTTGTAATTCCATTATAATGATTATACGTCTAACGATAAGCACATACCAAGCAATGTGACAGAGGGGTATTATTGTATGGCCAATCATGCAAACAATGTTGCATTCACTTTGCGTTTCTACATCATGCTATACAACACTATGCTGTCCCAGGCATCACATTTTGATCTCTCAGTCACGGTTACAGATATCAAAGTTAGAGTTTTCCTCGTCACAATGAAAACCATTTAACCATGTCCATTTGTTTTCACAATTTTTTTAGCGGAAAATAATATTTACCATAGGGGTGTACATTTATCACCTCGCGGCGGCACCGCTAGTTTTGGAAGGGGAAAACGCAATGCTGCGAAGGAAAGGAAGGTTTACGGAATCACAATTCGTTAGCAGTTTGATCCCTAGCGAATCGGCGGCCTCTCGCTACACCGTCGTGACCAATAACAATACATATTCAGTGCGCGTCACATCTGTTCGGTTTCATGCCGTATTTACATATCTCATTTGGCCGCCTAACCACCTAAGCCGACTCATCTTTTGCGGACGGGTCTCCCGGGTTATCACGGTCGTTATCGCCGAGTAATATTTGGCCGTGTGCCCGGAGACGATGTTGTCCGTGACGCTTGGCCTCCCTCCCCCGGTCCCCGCGGTCAGTTTACGTGCCCCGCGCGTGCCTCTCGCGTCCACGAGGAATCCCTCAAATCAACCGACATCTGCTAATAACATATGGTACTAATTTCGGCTCAACCGCGTCCAGTACGTCCGGTTAAGGTTTGTCTACGCAGCAGACCGACACATTCAGACGAAATAAACCGATTTATGGCCGTCGTTACTGCTGCTTGGTGTTGGGCCGTTGAGCGCCGCCGCAGAATCACCAGAAGCTATCTTTGGCGGACGGGCCGTTGTATACACCACCGCAGGGAACAGCTCGGTTCAGCGTGCGTCGTCATCGATCTAATCGACAACCAGAGGTTGTCCAATTATGCGTGTCTCTGCCGAATATAGATGCAATAATTATTAACCGCGCGTTACATAACAATGCTACAATTTTTCATGGCCTATAGGCTTAAACTCTAGCGATAGGCCTTCAACCGGGGATTGGGTCTATTCGCAACATCAGTTACGTTCAGCTTGGCTACGGGTTCCTTGAAATTGGAAAATTAAGAATCAATATATCATATTCCACGCACTGTGGATATTATGTATTGGCGAAACAGGGTCTGCGCCAGGCGAGTATGGAGATGAGCACCTCTCACGCCCCTAGATCCGCCCTTGACTCAAACGTTACGTCATCTTCCATCTTCCCCTCCCTGTCCTCCTATCATCACTGCCTCCTTTCCGTGTCCGTCTTCCCTCTTCCTCACCTCAGTTCCCCTTCTCCACCCCTCCCCTCCCCTCCTCCCTTCCTCCTTTCTCTATCACCCCTCTTCCTGTCATCCCCTCCACCTTCTTCTTCTCAGCTCCTCCTCCCCCGTTCCTCTTAAAACTACTCTCATCTCGTATAACCCTCCTTCCCGCCTCTCCTCTACTCCTCTTTCATTTCCTCGTCCTGCGACATTCCCATTTAGCACATCCCATGTCCGCCAATGTGAAGCGTCCATCGGGGGTTAACACACAACACTCCTCCTTCCCCTCTGTCGCTTTATTCCTACATTTCATTCTGATAAATCACCCAATCACTGTTTGTCTCCATCATTGCAATAGACACCCACTCGGTGGATCTATAGCTCGCCCCGTTCAACCCGCCTGACCACCCTTCGCATGCATTAGGGGTCGCCTTATAAACAGACGATGCACATTTATTTGGCGGCAATCGCATTAGCCGAGGTGGCTGGCCATGGCCTGCGTGCATGATAGCGTGCGTGGCTGAAGAGATGGTTTGGAATAACCGGGGCAGTCACCGTGTTCACTCCGCCGATCGGACTGGTCACAGAGCCATGACGCAGATTTCAGAATATCTTGACGTCTTGTTCTCCCTCCTGATCCCCGCGTACAACGGTGAAGTATAGGTCTTGCACTGTTGTACAACTCTGTCTTTCCATTGTTTCCCTCCACTGCTCCCCAGCAGCAACCCCCTCTCGCCATCGTTATCTTGTTTTGTCTTTAAAAAAAACCTCTTTACGCTGTCCTCCCATTTCAGCTGTGGCCTTCTCATCTATTCCTCTGCTTTCTTTGGCAGTTTGTCAACATCCCTTCTCGTCGTCTAGCCTATCCACAATATGGTGATCATTATTCCACCAAACTCTCCTGCGATATCGTTGAACGCATTTTCCAATTAGCCATGCTGTAATATTATGAAGTTATAATTAGAGTCACCGCGAAGGATTATGCGACATGCGGGTGTAGCTTATCGAGGTGAAAGGACGCAGCTTTTATATACAGTCAACACAGCTTGTGAAGCTAAGGCATTCACTGAAAGTTATACTGACTGCAAATCCAATAAACGTTCGAATTAATTAAAGCAATAGCAACACTAGAAGGAGAACAATATAAAACATTGTGTTTGTTTACTTACCGGGAGTATGTATCGGTCGGAATTTGTTATTGAAATGTGGGAAGATGTATGATTTTGTGAAATAATAATTAATTTGTTTTAGCTATTTTGAAATACAGCCCTGGTATTAAAATAGCATTTTGAAACACTTCCTTCTATACCATTCTGAATATATAAGATAAAGGTAATACTATCTTACATAGCGTGGTATCTTGTCCTTAGGACGGTTCTAAGCACACTTCCTGGCAGACCTGGTCGTTGGAGTATTGTAACAAGAGTTGGAATGTTGCCATGGAATATCCTGTTTTGTATAATTTGTTTTGCAGAGTTTGTTTAATTTTCTTACTGGTTAATTAATATATGTGTGTGTGTGTGTGTGTGTGTGTGTGTGTGTGTGTGTGTGTGTGTGTGTGTGTGTGTGTGTGTGTGTGTGTGTGTGTGTGTGTTACACAAAACTGTTTTAGGCACATTGTAATCTCAGATGGTTCACATTTCCTGTCGAAATGTTTCTCCACGACCGACCGAGTACAGCAAGTAAAAATGGCGAAGGGAAACAAATAGTGGAGGATTATGCTCATTGCCGCTTTTTCGTGGTCATTGCCCCGCTATTAGGCTAACTCAAGCAGTTTTGAAATATACGAGTGGACGGGGAAGCCGCTGCCTTGTCAATAATCCAACAAAAAACACGACGAAGACAGAAAAGTAGGCATCGAACTGTAGTACGCCAGAGAGCGAAGGAGGAAGAAGGTAACAATTGAAGACCAATCAACCGGAGAATATTGACTTGAAACGAAAACGGAACAATATGACATCGCGTGTTGAGGGCCAGTCTCTCTCAAGAGGTTATCGAAGCCGCTTCTGCAAACCTGTCCTGTCACAGCCGCTTAATTTCACCGTGGCGTATAATGCTCACTCGTAGTAAATATATCAAACGTCAGTAGTTGCGATAACGGTGTAGCTGTTGGCAGCACACCGGAAGCGCCGAGGAAAGACGGTCCGGTGACGTAAGAGAAATGCTCTTAGCGGCGTCTATTTTTGGAAAATGTTGCGACAGAAATTGACAGTCACAAACGTATATTTGCAAAGGCGTGCGTGAGTAGCGCGTGTGCATTTGACGTGTGTTTTGCGTGCGTATGTCGCGCTTGGCAAATCCGATTAAGTGTATCGATTACCACGGGTATTTTCTGGCCTCTGTTCGCGCATTTGCAATCACTCGAAATTGCTTCAATTCGTTTTATTTCAATGCCTGTCTTATGCCATATATTAATGCTTTATTTAGTGATGCTATTGCTGCGGATGTCCTCCAAAGATTCATCAGGTCAAACCAGGGTAACGCACATATCTCTGCGTGCGTGCGTGCGTGCGTGCGTGCGTGCATGTTTGCATGTGCGATGGTGAGCGCGCGTGGGTGTCAACAACGGATATATAAATGTATTCATTATTAGCATAACAAAATAACGGCGGTGACACATTAAACCATATATTCTTAAAAGCGCGCCATCATTAAAAATAGACTTATCAAATTGGAGTTTCTAGAGACCCGCTGGAAAACCGCGATACAAACAGTATTGCCTTCTGGCGGTTTCTAGTGACAGAGAAAATACTAGGCGCGCGTAACAGTTCGGGAAACCGCCATCGCCGTGGTGTAGCAGTGTTTTGCGAGATGATTGTTGAATGGGGGAAGGTTATCAAAAGGCAATGATCGGACAGCTTTTAAGATGCGACAGTCGTATTTTGTCCGTGTTCACACAGACTCACTTTCCCATAACCCGTAAGGATCGTTGGGGCACCACTGACGACTTCTTAACCAGCTCTCTCCAAGTTTCCCTGTTCTCCACAGCCTTCTGAGAGTCGGCGAACTCCAGTCCTGTCCACTCTTTGATGTTGTCTTCCCATCTCCTTTTCTGTCTACCTTTTCTTCTCCCCCTCTCACAGTACCTTGCAAGATGGTCATTGCAAGGCCAGATGCTCGTGAGACGTGGCCGTACCACTTCAGTTTATGCTTCTTGACTGTTGTAAGGATGTCTTCGTAAGGTCCGATGGCTTGTTTGATCTTGTTGCGAACGTCTTCGTTAGTAACATGGTCTTTGTATGACATGCGCAAGATCTTCCGAAAGCACCCCATTACCATGACTTGTATCCTGTTCTTTAGATCTGCTGAGAGGGTCCATGTTTCACAAGCGTATAGAACGATGGACATGACAAGGGAGCGTATCAGCCTTATTTTCAAACTGACATTGATGTTACTGTCATTCCATACGGGTTTCAACCTTGTAAGTGTTGCTGTTGTCTGTGTAATCCTGGCAACAATATCTCAGGTTTGGAACCCTCGTCGGTGATGACTGATCCCAAGTACTTGAAGTTTGTTAATGTTTCAAGTCTCTATCCGTTAACTGTGACCTCTGTGTTGATGCCTTGTGTGTTGTTTGTCACCAGTTTGGTCTTTTCGGCACTGATCTCCATGCCGTATGCTGTAGAGGTTTTGTCAAAGTACTCCACCAATTTGACTAGTTCTTGTTCTTCTCCTGCTAGACCGTCGATGTCATCAGCGAAGCGAAGGTTGGTGATTGCCCTGCCTCCAATGGTGATAGTGCCTTGATGGTTTTCCAAGGCATCATTCATGATCCTTTCCAGAAAGATGTTGAAGAAGGTTGGTGATAGTAGGCATCCTTATCGAATTCCCACTGTTGTTCGAAACCAGTCTCCTATGCTGCCGTTGAAAATGACTGCACTGATGGCCTTGTCATTTAGGTGCGATCGGTTAAGTGTCGATCGGATAGGTAAATACATAACCGGCAGGGGTGATCGGTAAGCGCAATCCATATCCAGTTTACGTTCAAATTATGGATGAATCAAAGTAAACAATATGACAGCATTGTACATACAACTGTTTTGACTGATTAGCCGCCTCGTTTTCATTGCAGTTGTGTTTAATGCATCAGAACAAAATATTTTTTAAGACCTGTCTCAGCATGGAATACATAACGGTAGGGGCACAAATCGTGCGTGAAATCATTTTTGTTGTTTTCACACAACAAATTATCAAATTCTTCCTTAAGATGTCTATGTGCTAAATCTCTAACATATATTCCGTTAAATTTGTGCAAAAAAACTGTTAGAAAAGTTGCCTTGGGTGAAGTACTTAGGAATATAAACAGGCAAATCAAAATCTTGTAAAAGGCGCTACAAACCGCGGATCCTATCTTCGTTGTGATGTGCTTTTGTACATAATTCCAAAATGATTTAGATGCATTATGGTCTGTCCATTTGAGCTTGTGATTAGGACCACATATCCAGCTGAAAAAGGCATAAATGTACGATACTTTGGCGAGTGAAACGCCTTGATGCAGACACTCCTGACGGTTACCTATCTCCAACAATCGACACCGATTGCGGAGCGCGTTACGGATAGGGAAGGGAATCGAGATCGGTATGCTTGCAGACACTCTCTATTGTTAAAGGGAATAAAAACATATATTGATTGAATTCATGTTATATTACATCCTGCTATCTATTTCCACGTCCACCAAGCAAAAAAAATCAAAAAAATTCAATGAATTAGAAATTCCACATTTTATGCTGTACATCCGGACATTTTCGAATATGCATATTTTTGGCTCGCTTTTCGGGATGCCGAGATGTGACGTCACTTATGACTCAAACTCGCATCAGGCCGACCCTTTCCATGCATTCAGAGGATGTTTACAAGTATAGCTTTTGGTTCGAAACGAGCGTCAGAATGAGTTATTGTGCAATTTTCCGACGTACTAAAAACACTAGTCATCATAGAGGAACAAGCAGTTATCTTACGGTTCCACATGAATCCAATTTTATTCAAAACAACGTATGCGAAATGGGCCTACAAGTCGACTAGGTTTCGCGGAGCTTGGGCTCGTTTTCAGAATAATTATATCGAATGCAACCAACGGGAGATAATCTAGACCAATAAACATACATAGCAAACATATATTGTATCCAGCTACATACAGTTAAACCAAGCTACAGCTGAAATTAGAAATTCAAAGAGAAGCTATGAACATAAATTAGCTTGTAATATAAAACATGACAGCAAGAGTTTTTATGCGTATGTTCGAAGCAAACAGAAAGTTCAGGATAAGGTCGGTCCTCTAGAAGATAGTGCTGGAAATATAATATCAGAAGGATTCTTAATGGCAGAAGACCTAAATGAGTATTTTAGTTCAGTGTTTACCAGAGAAGACACTAGTTCACTGCCAGTACCAGAGGCTAAGTTCAAGGGGGCAGAATCAGACTATTTAAGACAGTTAATTGTAACCCCAGAAATGGTAGCTAAGAAAATTAGGGCTATGAAGGAAAATAAATCACCTGGAGTGGATGGTATTCCACCCAAACTACTATTGGAAATTGTAGAACAAATTAGCATACCGCTTGCAACAGTTTTCAACTTGTCATTAGAAGAGGGAGTGGTTCCTTTAGAATGGAAAGAAGCAAACATTATACCGTTATTTAAAAAGGTTCGAGAAACAAGTCAAATAATTATAGACCAGTTAGTTTAACATCGGTGATTTGTAAATTATTAGAAAGACTAATTAAAGATCACATGGTGGATTTTCTTGTTAAACATAACTTGATAAACCCATCTCAACATGGGTTTTTAAAAGCGAGGTCATGCTTAACAAATATGTTATGTTTTTTGGAAGATATCACTAAGTGGGTAGATGATGGATCACCAGTAGATATCATCTACATAGATTTTCAAAAAGCTTTCGACAAAGTGCCACGTCAAAAATTACTGCTTAAACTAAAGCCCATGGCATAGGAAATGGTATAATTAACTGGATATAAAAATGGCTGATTGACAGAAGACAACGGGTAGTTGTTGATGGGAGGTTTTGAAACTGAAATCAGTTTTGAGTGGGGTTCCACAGGGATCAGTACTGGGACCTATATTATTATTAATATATATAAACGATTTGGACGATGATATAGATAACAAGGTGTTGAAATTTGCAAATGATACAAACGTGTTTAGAAGAATTAAAAGTGATGTAGATAGACAGCATTTACAAGATAGTCTTGACAGGTTGATCAAATGGTCTGAAAAGTGGCAAATGTTGTTCAATTTTGGAAATGTAAATGTTCACACAGGACATAGGAACGAATATGTAGAATATACAATGGGGGAACTGTACTAAGTACTACTGTAAAAGAAAAAGACTTAGGGCTGACAATTAGTGCTGACATGAAGGTTTCAGAGCAGTGTGGAATTGCAGCTTCAAAAGGAAATCAAATCCTTGGATTGATTAGGCGAAATATAGCATATAAAAAAGAACTAATAATACCGCTGTACAAAAAATAGTTAGGCCTCATTTAGAATATTGTATACAAGCGTGGAGGCCATACCGCAAGAAGGACATATATATGCTAGAAAGAGTACAGAGCGACTAAAATGATACCAAAACTGAGGGATCTTAGTTATGAAAAACGCCTAAAAGAATGTGGTTTAACAACACTAGAGACCAGGAGATTGAGAGGAGATCAGATAGAAGTGTTTAAAATATTGTATGGTTATGAAAATTTTGATAGAAATATGTTTTTTTTCAGTTAAGAAAGATAGAAAGACTAGAGGACATGAAGTTACATTAGTAAAGGAGCAGTGTAGATTAGACGTGAGAAAGTTCTCATTTTCACAAAGGACTGTGAATGAATGGAACAGATTATCTGATGATTGTGTGGGTGCTAGTAGTGTGAATATGTTTAAAAATAAAATCGACACATACCTCAGAAGGGCTGGATATATGTAGATAAAAGGGTTGAACTCTCGATAAGCCATCTAGAGTTAATTCTCTGGATGGCAATCTTGTTAAATCTTGTTAAAGTAACGTGTATAATATCATAATATCTCTAGAATATCGATATATGAAGGAGTTGTACAATTTACCATAACAACTTAAATCAGTTAAAGAGTTTCCGCTGGTCCCGCTCGCTCAGTGGGTAGGCGCGTTGGTTACTTGTCATTTGTTTTACAATCGGGCGACGCCGGTTCAATCCTGACAGCATGCAAACTATTGATTTTCTTTACACTTGTTTTGTTTATGTTTTCACGAAGTAATATAAACAAAATCATTTAGTATACTATGATGCACTGTTTGTAAATAATTTTTATTTTTGTAGTAATTATTTATTCGCCACAAAAATGAAAATATGGTCATTATATAACGATCTTTCTAAATTTTATTTATCCAAACAAATATAATGTAATGGATATATAATTTATTAATTGTAAATATATTGTACAGTAATATATTGTAATTATATATGTGAAAACAGATTGTGATCTGTCTGGATAAATACAATTTAGAAACATCGTTGTATATAATGACCATATTTTCATTTTTGTGGCGAATAAATAATTACTACAAAAATAAAAATTATTTACAAACAGTGCATCATAGTATACTAAATGATTTTGTTTATATTACTTCGTGAAAACATAAACAAAAAAGTGTAAAGAAAATCAACAGTTTGCATGCTGTCAGGATTGAACCGGTGTCGCCCGATTGTAAAACAAACGCCAAGGAACCAACGCGTTTACCAACTGAGCTATCACGGCCGGCAGAAA
This sequence comes from Paraescarpia echinospica, assembly GCA_020002185.1. NCBI lineage: Eukaryota > Metazoa > Annelida > Polychaeta > Sabellida > Siboglinidae > Paraescarpia > Paraescarpia echinospica. The sequence goes on along the minus strand of CM034532.1, from coordinate 48,742,360 downwards.
GTCGCTGACTGATTTAAGTTGTTATGATAAATTTTACAACTCCTCCTTCATACATCGATATTCTAGTGATATTATGATATTTTACACGTTATTCTCTGTAGCTGGATACGATTATATTCGCTATGTATGTATATTGGTGTACATTATCTCCCGTTGGTTGCGTTCGATATAATTATTCTGAAAACGAGCCCAAGCTCAGCGAAACCTAGTCTAGTCGACTTGTAGGCTCATTCGCATTCATTGTTTTGAATAAAATTGAATTCATGTGGAACCGCAAGATAACTGCTTGTTCCTCTATGATGACTAGTGTTTGTATTACATCGGATTATTGCATAACAACTCATTCTGATGCTCGTTTCGACCCCAACATTATCCATGTAAACATGCTCTGAATGCATAGAAAGGGTCGGCCTGCTGCGAGTGTGAGTCATGTGTGACGTTAAGACACCACGTGATCGCCTAGCTCATTACATTTTTTTTTCCGCAGGAATCGCTACACAGACGGGTTTAAAATCGAATTTATGCTACAAATGTATTTTTCTGTATTTTTTTAATGTTCTCGAATGTTACATGCAATATTAAACTTTCTGTACACATGAAAAACGGATTTTAGCTAATGTCTTGTTTTTATTTCCTTTAAGCGTGTGCCCTCCGTCAAGTTTAGCCTTTGTTAACAATGTCGATAACAATAATGTATACACTTATTAAATGGTATCAGATGATATGTACAAGTTGTTTCAGAATGTAGTATTGGGTGATCTTCCGTTTTTGCTCGTCTCATGTAAAATAAATTTTGCGAAAATCAACCCTGCCATATTCCACTAACACACACTGGCTCGTCTCAACAATGTTTTTTTTAAATAGTTTTGGTGATATCACCAGACAAACTATTAACGTATTAAAATGTTGGATGAAACATAATTAGGAACCGTGCCTTTATTGCGAGTAGTCGGCAACCTTCAACACATACGTTCAAATCGAAAACGAGGCTGGGATCCCAACGAACTGGCACATTTTGTTAAAGGGAATAAAAACATATATTACTCGAATTCATGTTATATTACATCCTGCTATCTATTTTCACGTCCACCAAGCCAAAAAAAAAAAAAATTCAATGAATTAGAAATTCCACATTTTATGGTGTGCATCCGGACATTTTCGAATATGCATATTTTTGGCGCGCTTTTCGGGATGCGGAGATGTGACGTCACTTATGACTCGAACTCGCATCAGGCCGACCCTTTCCATGCATTCAGAGCATGTTTACAAGTATAGCTTTTGGGTCGACACGAGAGACAGAACGAGTTATTGTGCAATATTCCGACGTAATACAAACACTAGTCATCATAGAGGAACAAACATTTATCTTACGGTTCCACATGAATCGAATTTTATTCAAAACAACGAATGCGAATGGGCATACAAGTCGACTAGACTAGGTTTCGCCGAGCTTGGGCTCGTTTTCAGAATAATTATATCGAATGCAACCAACGGGAGATAATCTACACCAATAAGCAGACATAGCAAACATATATTGTATCCAGCTACATAAAGTAACGTGTATCATCTCATAATATCACTAGAATATACATATATGAAGGAGTTGTACCATTTGTCATAACAACTTAAATCAGTCAGAGAGTTTCCGTTGGTCCTGCTAGCTCAGCGCGTTGGTTACCTGTCATTTATTTTACAATCGGGCGACGCCGGTTCAATCCTGACAGCATGCAAACCTTTGATTTTCTTTACACTTTTTTGTTTATGTTTTCACGAAGTAATATAAACAAAATCATTTTATACTATAATGCACTGTTTGTAAATATTTTTTTATTTTTGTAGTAATTATTTATTCGCCACAAAAATGAAAATATGGTCATTATATATAACGATGTTTCTAAATTGTATTTATCCAGACATATCTCAATCTGTTTTCACATATATAATTACAATGTATTACCGTACAATATATTTACAATTAATAAATTATATATCCATTACATTATATTTGTTTGGATAAATAAAATTTAGAAACATCGTTATATAATGACCATATTTTCATTTTTGTGGCGAATAAATAGTTACTACAAAAAACATATTTACAAACAGTGCATTATAGTATAACATGATTTTGTTTCGTGAAAACATAAACAAAAAAGTGTAAAGAAAATCAAAGGTTTGCATGCTGTCAGGATTGAACCGGCGTCGCCCGATTGTAAAATATATGACCAGTAACGAACGCGCCTACCCACTGAGCGAGCGGGACCAACGGAAATTATCTGACTGATTTAAGTTGTTATGATAAATTGTACAACTCCTTCATATATCGATATTCTAGTGATATTATGAGATTATACACGTTACTTTATGTAGCTGGATACAATATATGTTTGCTATGTATGTTTATTGGTGTAGATTATCTCCCGTTGGTTGCATTCGATATAATTATCCTGAAAACGAGCCCAAGCTCGGCGAAACCTAGTCTAGTCGACTTGTAGGCCCATTCCGGGAATCGCTTCATAGACGGGCTTAAAATCGAATTAATGGTACAAATGTATTTTTTTGTATTTGTTTAATGTTGTCAAATGTTACATACAATGTTAAACTTTGTGTACACATGGAAAAAGGATTTTAGCTAATGCCTTATTTTTATTTCCTTTAATACAAATTTGTTACAACGGACACCAGCACCCCCCCAAAGCGTCAATTTTAAATGAAAAATAATTTACTGCGGATTAACATTTTTGAATCCAATAATAATAGGATACAGCAGCGATGACGTTAACAATAGCCCTCGACGTCATCGCATGAAGTAACTAATTAGTTGGTCGTATTCCGACCAAACGGCCACGTCCGAAAATAAAATCATGACCGCACTGTTGGACACATTATGTGTTGGACATATTTATGTAAAAATGTAATTTCACAAGTTTTCAATGTTGTTTATATTTAGTAACCATAGCACATTTCCAAAAGAAAGTTTTACGCCCTCGCTGGCGTTTTTAGACTGACTGTACATATTAGCAACACGTATCTGTTCTTCAGCCCAGTTCTCCGACTGTTTGTTTGCGGGCTGTTGTAGGGAGAACATGTGAAGAACAGACCCTTGATTTAGGGAGCCTCGTTAAAAAATGACCCTTGAAATCGGCTCATCCACAGTACTGCTAGTATAGGCAGTGCCCCCCGGGCTTGATGTATTCGACAGGAAAGGGATTCGCGTGTCCTATTAGCGACCGGAACGTTCTCCTTCCTATAGACATCCGAGTCTAGCCCGTTTGACAACATATTCATATTGTAACTCGTCAACACAAGATAGTCATTACATTTTGTTAAGGGGAATAAAAACATATATTACTCGAATTCATGTTATATTACATCCTGCTATCTATTTCCACGTCCACCAAGCCAAAACAAATAAAAAATTCAATGAATTAGAAATTCCACATTTTATGGTGTGCATCCGGACATTTTCGAATATGCATATTTTTGGCGCGCTTTTCGGGATGCGGAGATGTGACGTCACTTATGACTCGAACTCGCATCAGGCCGACCCTTTCCATGCATTCAGAGCATGTTTACAAGTATAGCTTTTGGGTCGACACGAGAGACAGAACGAGTTATTGTGCAATATTCCGACGTAATACAAACACTAGTCATCATAGAGGAACAAACATTTCTGTATCTGTATTTTGACTGGCAAAATGTCCTATGGACACATCACGCCAGTGCGCATGGTGGCTCTTATGGATTAATTTTTTACATGTTGGGCTAGGCTAATCTGGAATGAATTCAGTGACGTACTTGATACAATGCTTGGAGGTAGAGAATTCCACTCTTTTATTGTGACTGGGAAAAAGCTGTTTCCAAATATGTTTGTCGAGTGCCTGATTTGTACTAACTGTTTATTATGTTTACGTGAGCATCTGGTGTTGCGTTTGGTGTATTGATCTAGTGGGATATCTATGAGGTTATGTTCCATTTTATATAATATGCTAAGTCTTTGGGTTTTTCTTCGTGATTGGAGGGTGTCCCACTGGAGATCTTTAAGGAGTTGTGTTACCGTTCCAGGCTCTCTAGAATAGTTGTTCTTACAAAATCTGGCGGCTTGTCTCTGGGTTCTTTCTATGAGTTTGATATTTCTTAGGCAATGTGGATCCCATGATGCTGACGCATATTCAAGTATGGGGCGGACAAGGGTTGTGTAGGCTATGGACTTGATTTGGGTTGGGCATTTATTTAAATTTCTTCTAATCATTCCCAATGTCTGTTGTGCTTTTTTTGTGACCGAGTTGCTTTGTATTGTCCAATTTAATGTATTTGATATATGTATGCCAAGATAACAGTGTGATTCAACAGATTTAAGTTGTTGTCCGCAGAATGTGTAGAGATTTGGTGTCGGTTTTCTTGAGGCTATTGTCATTGTATAACATTTAGTGGGGTTGAATTTCATAAGCCACGTGTGTTGCCATTTCTCAAGTTTGAGCAGATCGTTTTGGAGGACAGATGTGTCTTGGTCAGTTTTAATCGGTGAATATAACAGGCAGTCGTCTGCAAAAAGGCGAACAGTTGAGGAAAGATTGTCTGGCAGGTCATTTATGTAAAGTAGGAAAAGTAGGGGCCCCAGTACTGTGCCCTGTGGTACCCCAGAAATGACTTGAGTTGATGTTGACTTAGATCCATTTATAACGACCTGTTGAGTTCTTCCTGTAAGGAAGCTATTTATCCATGATGATATTGGGCCTGTGATGCCATAGTGTTTGAGTTTGTGGATTAATCTTTTATGTGGAACTTTATCGAATGCTTTGGTGAAGTCAAGGATGGCCATGTCTACAGATTTCTTCTCATCAAGTGATTTGCTTATGTCATGGATTGTTTGAATTAATTGTGTTTCAGTTGATCTTTTGGCACGGAAGCCATGTTGGTGGTCAGTTAGAATGTGGTGCTGTTCAAGATGTTTCATAATGTGACTATGTATGATGTGTTCAAGAAGTTTAGAAACCACAGGTGTTAAGGATATTGGTCTGTAGTTAGATGTTTCTGCTCTACTTCCTTTCTTAAAATTGCTGTTACATTGGCTTCTTTCCAGGTATTGGGGACTTGTCCAGAGTCAACAGATGATTGGAAAATGTCATGTATTACTGGTGCTAGATGAGAGGCATATCTGTTTAAGAACCATGGTGGAATGCCATCTGGTCCTTGCGATTTAGAAATGTTAATTTTGGAAAGTTGATCAAGTACTCCTTTAAGTGTAATTGTTAGTTTGGGGATTTCTCCATGTGGACTTCTGGCCATATCTGGTAGGGTGGAATTTCCTTCGTGTGTGAAGACACTTTGGAACTGATTGTTTAAGGCTTCTGCTTTATGTTTGTCGTCGCTAATGATATTACCAGCAATGTTAAGGTCCCCAATACCCTGGTTATCCTGTCTAAGTTTAGAAATGAAGCTCCAAAATGATTTAGGTTTCTCTGTTATTGTTGTTGTCAGGAATTGACTTATGTAGGATAGTCTAGCAGAACGAAGGTGTTTATGCATGTTTCTCCTGATGTCACAGAATTCTTTCCAGTCTTCTGGATTTCTAGTTCTTTTTGCTTTGTTATATAGCTGTTTCTTTATTTTGCACATTTTCTTTAAATCTTTATTGAACCAGGGAAGATTGTGTCTTGAAGTAGTAAGTCGGTGCGGTACATATTGGTTCATAATGTTGATGATTTTCGTGGAAACAAGATTCCACTTGTCATTGACAGTCATGTTTTGGTTTTGAGAGAAGTATTCATGTGTAAAGTTTTCAAGAGATTTCTGGATGTTAATATTGTCGGCTTTATTTCTAATGAAGACTTTACGTTTTGGACGATGTTTGCGTTTGGGCGAAATGTTTACATCAATAATGACTGTGCTATGGTCTGCTATTCCGTCTACTACATTTATCTTCTTTATTAACCCAGGTCTATTGGTGAAGACAAGATCTAAAATATTGTTGGCATTTCCCTGTCTGTGCGTGGGTTCCTTGACATGTTGGATCAGACCATGTTCCTCTGTAAGAGAGAGTAATTTATTGGCAGCAACTGTACTGTATCCATTGTTAGTTGTGACTTGGTGAATTTCCCAATTGATGTTAGGGAGGTTGAAATCGCCAGTAATGATGACATTATGTGTGTTGATCTTGTTACCTAATTTAGAAAGGGCTAGGTCTAGTTCTTCGATTTGAGTTCCATGAGAGTCATTTGGGGGACGATAGAGGGTACACATGATTATTGGTTTCATTCCTGTTATCTGGGTTTCAGTCCAAATGCTCTCACTGTTAGTGTCTAGGTCTGGTAGGTGGCTTGTTATGAGGTCATCTTTTGATATTTGAAATACCCCCCCTCCAGTAGTGTCTGTTTCTCTGTCCTTTCTAAAGACGTTAAAGTTGCTTGGGAATATTTCTCCATTTTTTATTGAGGGATCTAACCATGATTCATTTATCTTACGGTTCCACATGAATCGAATTTTATTCAAAACAACGAATGCGAATGGGCCTACAAGTCGACTAGACTAGGTTTCGCCGAGCTTGGGCTCGTTTTCAGAATAATTATATCGAATGCAACCAACGGGAGATAATCTACACCAATAAGCAGACATAGCAAACATATATTGTATCCAGCTACATAAAGTAACGTGTATCATCTCATAATATCACTAGAATATACATATATGAAGGAGTTGTACCATTTGTCATAACAACTTAAATCAGTCAGAGAGTTTCCGTTGGTCCTGCTAGCTCAGCGCGTTGGTTACCTGTCATTTATTTTACAATCGGGCGACGCCGGTTCAATCCTGACAGCATGCAAACCTTTGATTTTCTTTACACTTTTTTGTTTATGTTTTCACGAAACAAAATCATGTTATACTATAATGCACTGTTTGTAAATATGTTTTTTGTAGTAACTATTTATTCGCCACAAAAATGAAAATATGGTCATTATATAACGATGTTTCTAAATTTTATTTATCCAAACAAATATAATGTAATGGATATATAATTTATTAATTGTAAATATATTGTACGGTAATACATTGTAATTATATATGTGAAAACAGATTGAGATATGTCTGGATAAATACAATTTAGAAACATCGTTATATATAATGACCATATTTTCATTTTTGTGGCGAATAAATAATTACTACAAAAATAAAAAATATTTACAAACAGTGCATTATAGTATAAAATGATTTTGTTTATATTACTTCGTGAAAACATAAACAAAAAAGTGTAAAGAAAATCAAAGGTTTGCATGCTGTCAGGATTGAACCGGCGTCGCCCGATTGTAAAATATATGACCAGTAACGAACGAGCCTACCCACTGAGCGAGCGGGACCAACGGAAATTATCTGACTGATTTAAGTTGTTATGATAAATTGTACAACTCCTTCATATATCGATATTCTAGTGATATTATGAGATTATACACGTTACTTTATGTAGCTGGATACAATATATGTTTGCTATGTATGTTTATTGGTGTAGATTATCTCCCGTTGGTTGCATTCGATATAATTATCCTGAAAACGAGCCCAAGCTCGGCGAAACCTAGTCTAGTCGACTTGTAGGCCCATTCCGGGAATCGCTTCATAGACGGGCTTAAAATCGAATTAATGGTACAAATGTATTTTTTTGTATTTGTTTAATGTTGTCAAATGTTACATACAATGTTAAACTTTGTGTACACATGGAAAAAGGATTTTAGCTAATGCCTTATTTTTATTTCCTTTAATACAAATTTGTTACAACGGACACCAGCACCCCCCCAAAGCGTCAATTTTAAATGAAAAATAATTTACTGCGGATTAACATTTTTGAATCCAATAATAATAGGATACAGCAGCGATGACGTTAACAACAGCCCTCGACGTCATCGCACGAAGTAACTAATTAGTTGGTCGTATTCCGACCAAACGGCCACGTCCGAAAATAAAATCATGACCGCACTGTTGGACATAACATTATGTGTTGGACATATTTATGTAAAAATGTAATTTCACAAGTTTTCAATGTTGTTTATATTTAACCATAGCACATTTCCAAAAGAAAGTTTTACGCCCTGGCTGGCGTTTTTAGACTGACTGTACATATTAGCAACACGTATCTGTTCTTCAGCCCAGTTCTCCGACTGTTTGTTTGCGGGCTGTTGTAGGGAGAACATATGAAGAACAGACCCTTGATTTAGGGAGCCTCGTTAAAAAAATGACCCTTGAAATCGGCTCATCCACAGTACTGCTAGTATAGGCAGTGCCCCCCGGGCTTGATGTATTCGACAGGAAAGGGATTCGCGTGTCCTATTAGCGACCGGAACGTTCTCCTTCCTATAGACATCCGAGTCTAGCCCGTTTGACAACATATTCATATTGTAACTCGTCAACACAAGATAGTCATTGCGGATTGCAACGTCATCGACATCTCAAATCAGTGGAACAGTTGACCATCGACTGATCTCTATCAGGGACTGGGACCGATCATTATTTGATTTACCATAGTCGACCATGTTAAAGTAGTATTCTGAGTTAAACTACCATTTTAACTGGGTTTGTTTAAAAAAAGAGTATATATGTATGAACAACATTGATTTATTTGATTATACGTGCTACCGTATATGTCACTTTGTTATTAGGTATGCTATTTGAGAAATTATGTTTTTGCAAAATTACCGGTCCCCAGGTCAGGCCAGCGGAATAATAAACGTATGACACGCGTATATAATGTTTCGTCTTTTGCGTAGTTTTGTCTTAAAATTGTATATTATGTGAACAAAAGTGATATATGTGATTCATGTTGATTCATTGGAAATTTTTATTTAAAAGATGGGCGATCTCAGAATGCAACTTAATATTTTGTTGGTGCTGTACGTAGAATAGGGAAAGGTGGGGTAGAATTGTACACCTAACAAAAAGAAGGATATAAAACAAAAACCAATGCACTTTCATGGAATCAAATGCTGAGTTCATACTGTCCGCCATGGAGAAGTAATCATTTGTATACGAAAATACAAATTGTGTTTGATTGGTACAATCCATGATGGCTTACGAAGTTGTGACATTCCCCTTAGATCAACGAAGAGTAAAATCAATATTTAGATTTTTCCAACAACTAAACATCGCTGTGTGAGGAACGTTGTATCTGACCGGCAAATTGCGACAAGACCTTATGGCTGAGATATAAAGGGGTGGGCGTCTTAAACGGGGGTCTACCCCACATACCCCTAGCATTTGGGGTTTTATTACAATTGCCCAAGTCATTTGTCATGTTACCGGCTTGCTGCAAAATTTTGGTTAAATCCTACGTTTATGTTCGAGAAAATCAACATGAGAAATGCACCCTGTTAGATGTTTATAAAAACAAGAATATTTTTTTATAAACTGCCAGCCAGCTACCAGAAATATAGGCTTCTGTTACTGTCCTCAAATATTCTCATTTTCCTGTTCACAACAATGTTTTTCAGGTGGTAAGATTCGTACCATCTTACAATCATTGACACTTTGTTTGTCTACCCTGAACCGGAAGTAAATTAGTGATCTAACCCGAAAGTAAATTAGTGACCTATCCCCAGACGCATATGCACACGGCAGTGACCAAACAACGGACGAACCTGACATTTCTCTCCCGTGAAGGCCAATGGCAATTCCCACGAGGATGAATCTTCAAAACGAGACAACGTCGCCATGGCAACGGACGCCGGGTCCCCAAAAGAGTTCTAAGGCATCATCCGTTGAGACAAACTTCAACCATAGGCGCGGGAACGGGGGGTGGGGGGTGGGCAGCTGTCCACCGGAATTTCGCTGGGGTGCAGCGATATGGGTCTGCAGCCCCCCAGTATGTGAGCGTGAATGTTTGTTTTTATGGCGGGCGTCAATGGCGGGTGGAAATTGAAGTTTAATGATAGGATTAAGGTGTGTTTTGGCGACTGTGAAAGATGGGTGCAAGACATGGGGGCAGACATATTGTTTTCTGCCCCCCCCCCCAGTAACAGGCGGCGCGGCGGCGAAAAATGATTTACAATTTGTTTAATTTGACCATTGGCCTCTGATCTACCAGTTGGCGTCGCATTTCACAAAAACACAACAAAGGTAGTTATTTAGAGATACTTACTTTGATCAGTGGACAAGTTGAGTTGTCTGTCACCCCCAGGTATGTTTCCCCATGAGCGGGTGTAAGCTGGTTGATATAACAAGTCTGGTTCACTAATGCTGTAGCAACCAGCACAGCCTTCATGACAATGGTTAGACTGACGACACAAGTTGACGATAAAACCAATCGAAGCGTGGCCACTAAGAAATGTCACACTGGTGGGCGCGTCTGAGGTCAACCTCGCGTCAGTGGTGTAACGGTTAGCATGGTTGCCTTCCAAGCAGTCGATCCGGGTTCGACTCCCGGCTGACGCAACTTTTTGTTCCTAACATCAAAATGTGTTCGTTTTCAAATTTTACGTAAAGTGTTCGTCTCGTGGACATCGGGTAGAGGCAACTCATATTCGGTTTGTTTCCGGGTGAAAACGGGTGCCGCTTTTGAGTCCGTCCTTATCGAAGCCTTAACAAATATATTCTTTAATCAACATACCCAGGCACGTTATATTGTCTCTCGGATTGTTTACCTCCTTATCATCATCAGCATGAAAAATAGAGCATAATATTCTCCAAATATTGTGACCCGGCGTTGCCCGGGGAAAAAAGGCAGTCATATGTAGACAGAGATTGTACAGGTAACTTGTCTGTCGCTGACGGCATGTAGACAGAGATTGTACTAACTAATTTTAATTAAAGGAAATAAAAACACATAATATATTGCTTTAATTCATATTATATTGCATCCTGCTATATGTTTCATGTCCACCAAGCAAAACAAAACAAAAATTCAATGAATTAGAAATTTCACAGTTTATGCTGCGCATCCGGACTTTTTCGAATATGCATATTTCTGGTGCGCTTTTCGGGTTGCCGAGATGTGACGTCACAGACGACATATACTCGCATCAGGCCGACCCCTTGCATGCATTCAGAGCATGTTTACAAGATAGCTTTTGGGTGGAAACGAGCGTCAGAATGAGTTATTATGCGATATTCCGCATTGGTCATCATAGAGAAACAAGAAGTTTTCTTACGATTCCACATGAATCCAATTTTTGTCAAAACAATGAATCCGAATGGGCCTACAACTAATACAAGCCGGCGAGGTTTCGCGGAGCTTCGGCTCGTTTTCAGAATAATTATATCAATTACAACCCACCGTAGATTATCTACACCAATAAACATACATAACAAACATATATGGTATCCAGCTACAGAGAGTAGCGTTGTTTATTCTCATAATATCACTAGACAATTGCTATATGAACGAGGTTTGGAACCCTCGTCTGTGATGATTGATTCCAAGTACTTCAAGCTTGTTAATGTTTCAAGTCTCTGTCCGTTAACTTTGACCTCTGTGTTGTTGCCTTGTGTGTTGTTTGTTAACAGTTTGGTCTTTTTGGCACTGATCTCCATGCCGTATGCTGTAGAGGTTTTGTCGAGACACTCCACCAAGTTGACTAGTTCTTGTTCTTCTACTGCTAGACCGTCGATGTCATCAGGGAAGCGAAGGTTGGTGATTGTCTTGCCTCTAATGCTGACAGTGCCTTGATGGTTTTCCAAGGCATCATTCATGATCCTTTTCAGAAAGATGTTGAAGAAGGTTGGTGATAGTAGGCATCCTTATCGAACTCCCACTGTTGTTTGAAACCAGTCGCCTATGCTGCCGTTGAAGATGACTGCACTGGTGGCCTTGTCATTTAGTTGTTCAATGGTTCGGACAAGATTGGAGCCAATGTTGCACTTCCTCATGGTCACCCATAGGGCCGCATGCCATACCCTATCAAAGACCTTCTTAAAGTGTATGAAGACATTTAACAAGATTTAACAAGATTGCCACCAAGAGAATTAACTCTAGGTGGCAGGTAGACAAGGAAGCCCTTTGGCTTATTGAGAGTCCGACCCTTTTGTCTATGTGTATCCCGCCCTTCTGAGGTATGTGTCGATTTTATTTTTAAACATTTTCACGCTACTAACACCTACACAATCAGCAGGTAATCTGTTCCATTCATTTACATTCCATTGTGAAAATGATAACTTTCTTATATCTAATCTACACTGCTCCTTTGCTAATGTAACTTCATGTCCTATAGTCCTTCTATCTTTCTTAACTGAGAAAAAAATATTTCTATAAATATTTTCATAATCATTCATTATTTTAAACACTTCTATCTGATCTCCTCTCAACCTGTTAAGAGATTGTTTGTTAAGCCGCATTTTTTAGGTGTATTTCGTAACTAAGATCCCTCAGTTTTGGAATCATTTTAGTTGCTCTCCTCTGCACTCTTTCTAGCATATACATGTCCTTCCTGTGATATGGCCTCTACGCTTGAATACAATATTCTAAATGAGGCCTAACTATTGTTTTGTACAGCGGTATTATTAGCTCTTTTTCCTTATACGTTTTGTTTCGCCTAATTAATCCAAGGATTTGATTTCCCTTTGAAGTTGCAATTCCGCACTGCTCTGAAACCTTCATATCAGCACTAATGGTTAACCCTAAGTCCTTTTCTTTTACAGTAGTACTTAGTACAGTACCCCCCATTGTATATTCTACCTCTTCGTTCCCATGTCCTGCGTGGAGACATTTACATTTCCCAGAATTGAACAGCATTTGCCACTTTTCAGACCATTTGATCAACTTGTCAAGATCATCTTATAAATGTTGTCTATCTCCATCACTTTTAATCCTTCTAAACACTTTTGTATCATCCGCAAATTTCAACACCTTGCTTGTTATTCATCATCCAAATCGTTGATATATATTAAGAATAATATAGGTCTTAGTACTGATCCCTGTGGTACCCCACTCAATACCGATTTCCAATTTGAAGCCTCCCCATCAAAAGAATTTTTACCCAGTTTATTATACCATTTCCTATGCCATGGGCCTTTAGTTTAAGCAGTAATCTTTGATGTGGTACTTTGTCGAAAGCATTTTGAAAATCTAAGTAGATGATATCTACTGGTGATCCCTCATCTACCCACGTAGTGATGTTTTCCAAAAAACACAACATATATGTTAAGCATGACCTCGCTTTAAAAACCCATGTTGAGATGGGTTTATCAAGTTATGTTTAACAAGAAAATCTGACTTGTTTCTCGAACCTTTTTAAAATAACGGTATAATGTTTGCCTCTTTCCATTCTAAAGGAACCACTCCCTCTTCTAAAGACAAATTGAAAACTGTTTCTTAGTTACCATTGAACTTAGCCTCTGGAACTGGCAATGAACTAATGTTTTCTCTGGTAAACACTGAACTAAAGTATTCATTCAGGTCTTCTGCCATTAAGAATTCCTCGGATATTATATTTCCAGCACTATCTTCTAGAGGACCGACCTTATCTTGAACGTTCTGTTTGCTTCGAACATACTTGAATTTATAATTTCAGCTGTAGCTTGGTTAAGTGCTTCTTTATAACTGTTGTAGTCTTCAACATTTCCAGTACATCTATATGACTTCCACATCATTTGTTTATACTTAATTTTTCTAAAGGCTTCTTTCGATAAGTGTTTTTTTTTGGACCGTTTCCCTTGTTTTTTGAAATTTCACTCTTTAATATATTCCAGCATTCTGTTGCTGTCTTATTTTTCAGTGTGTTATTCCAGTCTATCTTTGCAAAATATTTCCTGATGTCCTTACACCTTCCTTTGTGGAAATTTCTCTTATACCGCTTTTTACTATTCCTTTCTGATTTTACTTTGATGGTAAAATGTATCTGGTTGTGATCACTACTCCCCAGTGGCTCACATATCTTGACATTGTCAACTAATTCATTATGTGAGGACAATACTATGTCTAACACATTCTCACCTCTGGTTGGTTCTAGCACATGTTTAGAAAGGAAAGTATCTTGAACTAAACTAAAAACTTGTGGTCCTCACTCCCCATACTCTGTAGAGATTTCCATTGTATATGCCCGTGGTTAAAATCCCCCATACTAATACAGTCCCGTTTGCTTACTTCCCTTATAGCGTTTTGTAATTTTTAATTCTCTTCTATGCTTATGTTTGGACTTCGACAAACTAACCCAACTGTTAACGTTAAGTCCTGTAACTATGTTACACCAAACAGCTTCTTCGCAATCTGCTTCTCTTTCTAATTTTATTTCATAAGCCTAGATAGATTCTTGAATATATAAAATAACTCCACCTCCCTTTCTTCCTATTCTATCTTTCGTAAACATTACATATCCTGTCAGTCCCTGATATATCGGTGGGGGTCTATGATTCGGTTATACCTATTATGTGAGGGTCAATATCTTCTACCATAATGTTTAGTTAATTTGTTTTGTTTACTATACTCCTTGCATTTAAACAAACACATTTATATCCAGCTTCAGAAGAGTTTTTTAGACTATTCTTTGCTGATTTATTTGTGCTGTCTTTATTTATGCCTCCAGTTTCAGGATTTTCTGTGAGTCCCCCTGCGAATCTAGTTTAAATAAATGCAACCTGTCCCACTGTCAACAGATCGCAGCAGGTTATCTGAGAAAATTGCTGCACCCTTTCCACTTCGATGAAGGCCATCTCTCATGTACATATCTTCACTCCCAACAAAGTATCCCCATAAATCTACGAATCCGACCCCCTCTTCTTCACACATCTGCTCAACTAGTGCGTTGATCACAATCCTCTTGCAGTTTCTATACGTTGCTCCCCTTCCTCCCATTACTGGCAACATTCCTGACAGAATAATCTGTTCAACTCTTGTCTTCTTTACCTTCCTCACTAACTGTCTATACTTCTGTACTATCCCAGTTGTTCCCTCCCTATCTGCATTATTTGTTCCCACATGTACCAGTATAGACCCTCCCTTGCCATGTCCCAATATCTTCTCTACCCTGTCAGTCACGTGTTCAATCCTAGCTCCCGGTAGACAAACAATGACGTCCTTCCCCTCGCTCAGTGTCTTGTCCGTCTTTCTCATAATGGAGTCACCCTTAAACACCCTCTCTTTCCTCATTGCCCCCTCAATTACTGCCTTAGAGTAGCTCCTTCTTCGGTTTGCATCTGTCTGGTTGTTGTCTTTTCCCCCTGTCATCTTCTCTCCTGTCACATTCTCCTCCGATCCATTCTTTCCTGTCGCCTTTTCTCTTGTCACCTTTCCTCCTGTCAGCGTCCCTTTTATCGACTTCTCTTCTATCACATTTGCTCTCACTTCCTTTCGTCCCTTCATCTTTCCTCCCATCTCATTTTCTTCTCTCCTCCCCCGTCCCATCTTCCCTCCCTCCTGCTCTACGGTCACTTTCTCCCCTGTCACCTTCACGCTTGTCACGTTTTTATGTCGTCGATTTTCCAATTTCTTCCCCTCCAATTACCTTTCCTCCTCTCAATCTCCTTTCCTCAGTTTTATTGCCACTGCTACTCTCCTTCAGTCTTGCAGTATTCTCACCTCTCTCCCTGTCGTCTCTCTCCATTCGACCTGTCTCCTTGCTAATTCCCATCTCCATTCCTTTCACAATATATGTCAACCTAACTATCTCCTTCTGCAGACACTCCACCTTCCAACACCCAATGCACTGAAAGGTGAATCCTTCCTCCATGGTTTCTGCCCATGACTTCCCACAGCCGCACAATGCAAAATCTACCCAGCTGTGGCAGTGATCGCACACCAAGTGTCGCTTTGCTTTGACTTGCCGCTTGCAAGGCGCCATATCCCTATCAGAATTTATTTAATAACTTAACTAACTTACTACTTAGTCTTTATAAAGACTGTTTCCTGTGTACTACAGCACACTTTATGTTACAGATTTCAATTACACAGCCGACTATTTATCCTATCACGAACGCTAACATTACCGGTAGTGACCTAATTTAAATACAATCAATTACGTTACGTTAGGCTGCTATTTTTATTTAGGTTACGCCGCCCGACTTTCGCCCTTGCTTAATGTTAACAACAATGCTACCTAATCAAAATATCTAGCAAGTTCTGGCTTACACAGATATTATCTTATGAAAGTACATGGTGCAGATGTTTCTCGCAAAGGGTTCTAAGATTGAAGATGTGTTCACTGGTCCTACGTCCTGTTCGAAAACCCGCCTGTTCTTCTGCGATGATCTTTTCTGCCAGGAGTGTTCCGTGTTAGTGAATGAAATTGGCGGATCCACTGCGTTACGGTTAACCTACAATCAATGTTAAGCGCGTGCCCTGCGTCAAGTTTAGCCTTTGTTAACAATGTCGATAACAGTAATATATATGTACTAGGGCGTTCTTTCTCTTAGTGGCGCTGTAGCGAAACATTTCGTCGTTGAAATATCTGGTCGGCGCAGAAGTCGTATGCGCACGAGCGGAAATAGATAACCGAATATTTCATTACTTAAGCGAAACATTTGGTCGCTGAAATATTTGGTAGATTTTGACCTATGACCTTTACGTATTGTGTATTGATGAAACGCACGAGAGGAAACAAATATACCAAATATTTCATTAGGCTACATACACGAAACGTTTGGTCTGAAACATTTAACTGTTACATTGCCAGTTATCGCTGTGAATGCAAGCTTGCTTTTGATAATATCATACATGAACTGTGTTATTAATGCATGAATAATTAATTGGGGCCAATGTCACTGCAATGCATTTAAGAATATGGGAACGACTGTTTTTTGCTGTTATATAGTTCGTGTTCATTATAAGTTGATAACTGTAATTATGCACACGATTGTGCATAGTTAAGTTAAAAGTTGTAGGCTGCATGCAGCAAATAATTTTGATAATAATAACAAATAATGAATTTACTAAGGATAGTATTACTATTAGGATATTATAATTACTATACTGGGCAAAATGTATAGATTCACCGTCTGATGGTGTTTGTTTTGTACTGACAATTGAATTGGGAGAGAATATGTGTATGTATTAGTCATGAATGAATGTGAACAATTTATAAAAAATTGCTTTCATAAATCTAATCTACCTGTAATCATAATAATTTTATTATTATGCCCAATGATACATGTTTAGATTTGATCATATTTAGCCTAGATTGTGAGTGCATTAATTGAGTAGATGTAAACGTCAAATCAATTGTCACACAGTTTATTCATGCACACCATCTTGATTATAATAGTATAACTGGTTTGCTAAACAAATATGACTCAGTGTCCTTATAGTGTTATAACTCAATGTCCCTGGAGTTCTCTAACGCAATGTTCGTGGAGTTCTAGTACTCAACAAGAATAATGATTAACTAAAAGCATATCTATACCAAACGTTCAGTTCTAACTAAAGTTATTCAACATGCCACTACCAACGTTCACAATTTCTTTTCCAATCACTTTCTTACGAGTGATCGTGAATGTCACTTCATCAGTTCAGTTTCTCAGGTGTTCTGCGGTTTCTTCCTGATCTACAAAGAGTTGCACTGGTTGTACAGTTCTGTTCAGATGTGTGGGGAGATTCCATATCTGGCTGAGTTACGTCATGCGGTACGTCACGTGGTACGTCATGTGGTATGTCAGGCGGTACGTCACGTGGTACGACAAGCGGTACGTCAGACAGTTCTGCATGAACAGGTTCCTCCGGAGGCAGTTTGGGAGACAATTCAAGAGGCAGTTCAGAAGATGATGTCTTCTCCGGCACCGAGCTATCACCAATCACACAATGACTCCTCACATGGTCAATGTGTCTACGCACTACTCTCCCATCGTCTTCTCCGGCACCGAGCTGTCACCAATCACACAATGACTCCTCACATGGTCAATGAGTCTACGCACTACTCTCCCATCCTTGAGGCGAACGTGGACTGAATGACACGTGGCCAGTCCGTTCCACGATAACGTCACTGAGCCATTTTGTTTTGATCGGAGATCGGAAGCGAGGCTCTGTGTAATCGACTTCCAGCGAGGCCGGACCCCAATGTCTTGTGGGCCAACACCACGTTGAAGATTCCTTGACGGTGTCACACCTGCCTAACCTACAATTGCATTGGCTTGTTCTTCGTTCAGGCCGAGGGCTTCAAGGGTTCGCCCAAACAGAAACGGCTCTATAACAAGCCTCTTGTACGATGCACTACAATGGAATGAATAACATATGTAAACAGAAATCATGTACAGCCTGATACAGAAGATACATACAATTAACACATAACAAAACTGCACTATTTCCCATTTGCATTATTTAAATCGAACAAGTAGTCTCCAAGGAATCAGTGTTAGAATAACACCTCCCTTACAAATGTGTTGCTTAATGAATTTGTTACTTGAAGTTAGTGATATGTCAATGAAATGCAGATTTTTGCATCCGCTCGTGCACCTTCATTATTCTGACTATGAAATTAAAATAGGCTATTTTAAAAATAGTACAGAGTTCGGCGCAAAAGAACGTTAGATTTGACGAGCCATTGTATAGAGACAGCACTTTTAAAAGATTGTAGCGATATTATATAATAAGCATATATCTTCTACTTTCACCTTAAAAGCTTCACAATCCAGGTGCTAGTAAGACGTAATGCACTGAGTTAAACAAAGTAACGACTGCCATTAGATCACTTATCCTTATTCTTGTAACTTACAGAGATGACAATTTTCTCAAATTGTCTGGCACCAGATATCACGATGTTTGTGTTGTGGTCTCGCATGCCTGCCGCAACCTAAAACATGTGAAATGTGTCAGCAATAAATTCATAGATAAATACCCTTGTCTATGAGCAATGCATCAAAACCGAAAGGTTATAAAAAAAGAAAGGAAGGTATAGAACAAATAAAGCACAATGAATTATGTTTTAACAAAACGCTTCGTCGTTGAAATATCTGGTCGGCGCAGAAGTCATATGCGCACAAGGTTTCAGTACTTAGACGAAACATTCAATCGTGATTTAAATCAGCTTGATTTAAATCGCCAACCCTACACATGGGTATGCCATGTCATGGGCAACATGGCAAATAGTATTACTACAAGCTATAGTATACTATAACCATATTCTGGCTCAATAGTTATGTGTACAGTACAATAACTTATAGCATTTTAGTTTTTGGACCGACTATTCACACTGTCACGGTCAATGTTAAATTGGCGGACTAGCTAACCATTATTGGTCACCAAAAACATGAGGCGTAACTGTTCCATATGCCAGGGGGGAAGTGTAGGGTTAGGTTTAGCCTTTCTAAAGGTTATTTGGAAATAATTAAGGTAGCACTATGTTTGTATTTACACTTGCATTGTATATAAATCTATCTGTTCGTGCTGATCGTCGTCAGGTGTAAATAGCATAGACTGCCTATGGGTATGCTTATAGAATAACCATGTCCATGCCTATGCACATGCCATGGCCAATGGCTATGCCTTGGACTTGGCTATGGCAGCTATGACTATGTCTATGTAGGGCGCAGTGGCTCAGGGGTAGAGTCATGGGCTGCCGTGTCGATAAGTTCACTCAGATGTATGAATAAGTACCTGGCTATAGACCGAGGTGGATATTTGTGTACGATTACTCTTCGCGCATCAATTGCAGCGTGGCTGGATGCTTCCCACAGAAGTTGAGATGGTGTTCGATTGAACAGGTCTGCCAGGGGAGTAAAGCGCCTTGAGCAGTCCTGAGGACTGGTCCGGACACTGCGCTTAGAACTTACCTTTACTTTTATGTCGTGTATGCTAAACTTTATAGACTTAGACCTTAATTGCATAATTTAGGTATAACCATTGCCATCAGCCTGTACCCTACACAGCCATGGTCATGATATAAGGTAATAAATTATAGGTCGAGGCTTGGGTAAAACAAAAATATTGTTGTTGATAACGTAACCTTAACTTAACCCACAACCCTGAAACTAACCCATGGCTACGTCCCTATGCCCATGTCATAGCTATAGGGACATAGCCATGGCATAGGCCATAGCTGTAGCCATGACATAGCCATAGGTTATAGGCATTGCGGGCATAACAGGCAGTCTTAGTATCAGATTAAGACTAGTCTCAAACTCAGCCTAAGCCTAAGACTAAACCTAAATAAAGTGGAAGAAGTGTTGCAGCCGGGGAGGGGGGGCATGGATGTCATGCAAGTGTCAGTCAGTGACACTGACAGTGTCAGTGAACACGCTAGAGCCTAGCCCTAGGCTATCCGTGTGTGGGCCACAGAATGACAGATCAGATGGGTACGGCGACAATGTCCAACCATAGCTCTAACCCTGCAGGTGTACATGTAAAAAATACATTAGTCCAATGCAAATGGGAATTCCAATATCATTCGGAACTTACAGTCACCTGGGCACGCTGCAACATCCAACGACCGAATATTTCAGTAAGCTTGCCGGGAAATTTGCACGTGACTCAATATGATCCATATAGGGCACCGCGCATGCGCACAATTGAAAATCGACCATATATTTCAAGACGAAATGTTTCAGTACAGCGCAATTTTAGTTTGACCCCGTTCTTTGCAGTTTCTTTTAGTGGCGCTTAATTACGGTGCGACACCGTTTCTGCAGCGCGATGAAAATGTCCTTGCCACGAGGTTGTGTATCGTGAGAACATTTTTATTTGTTGCGATGATTTATGACTTAACGGGTGTGGACCGGGATGGTTACCTAAACAACAATATTACAACTGATGTTTTGCACGTACTAGTCATTTAATGATATTATTCGACCTAAATGTTGCGTTGTTATTATTAAGAGTGGTGATTCGATTTCACTATAGATGTTGTGTTTCTCATAAACAAATGTTTGTGACTTGTGTGTAGGGAAATAGTTGGGATTGTGAAAAGTTGCAATAATTCCATTTTCATACCTAGACATTATTATATTTGTAAATTGTTAGATCACACTGGCAGGCTGTTTATCTTTTGTAATCATTGTTGATACTGTGTGTAGTATGTACAACTGATATCATGACAGTTTAATATAAGCTGCTCCGTTGCCAATGACATATTTAACTTATTTATTTATTTAACCGATATAACTTTTATTCTTTTTTATTTTTACATTGTTTATATTGCATGTACATTTGTTTTATTTGTCTTAATATGCTGCTCTACACTCCAAATGAATTTCCCTCCCAAGGGACAATAAAATATTGTGATTGTGATTGATCGAGTGCTCAATTATTTGCAATCACAATATGTTTGGTAGAATACTGACATAGTTCTTACTTTAGAAATATGGAAACATTTACAGTTTTGTCTTATGATCACTGCGTCCTTTGTTGTAAGACTGACACTTGTCTTCTTTCTCTGAAGATATGGTGATTGTTCTGCTCCCTTACTTTGTGCCTAGATGCCATACAGTTCACTGGGACGATGTTTGTGTTTTATTTACTTTTAAAACGATTGTGCTGACATTAGTATTATTGTTTGTGTTCGCAGATGACTCGCCTCAGCCGTCTCTTTGTTCGTATTGAAGTGAAAATGTAACACCAAACTTGGTAAACGAACCTCAATAAAGGGATTTGATTCCACATTAGTGCAGTTGACATTTGAGAAGTTTGGTGCACTAGAACATATACACTTATTAAATGGTATCAGATGGTATGTACAAGTTGTTTCAGAATGTAGTATTGGGCGAGCTTCCGTTTTTTCTCGTCTCATGTAAAATTCATTTTGCGAAAATCAACCCTGCCATATTCCACTAACACACACTGGCTCGTGTCTACGTGTTTATATAGTTTTGGTGATATCACCAGACAAACTATTAACGTATTAAAATGTTGGATGAAACATAATTTGGAACCGTGCCTTTATTGCAAGTAGTCGGCAACCTTCAACACATACGTTCAAATCGAAAACGAGGCTGGGATCCCAACGAATTGGCACATTTTGTTATTACAAATTTGTTACAACGGACATCAGCACCCCCACAAAGCGTCAATTTTAAATAAAAAATAATTTACTGCGGATTAAAATTTTTGAATCCAATAATAATAGGATACAGCAGCGATGACGTTAACAACAGCCCTCGACGTCATCGCACGAAGTAACTAATTAGTTGGTCGTATTCCGACCAAACGGCCATGTCCGAAAATAAAATCATGACCAATCAACAGCGTCGGACATAACATTATGTGTTGGACATATTTATGTAAAAATGTAATTTCGCAAGTTTTCAATGTTGTTTATATTTAGTAACCATAACACACTTCCAAAAGAAAGTTTTACGTCCTGGCTGGCGTTTTTAGACTAACTGTACATTTTGGCAACACATCGATGTTCTTCAGCCCAATTCTCCGACTATTTGTTTGCGGGCTTGATATCCCGGGGGGACTACCCTTACATGTGGGTAGGGATGTGCAGCCGAAGGTCACATATACCCCTACCCTTGATAAGGGCATCCAATATCAAAACGTATACCCTTGATCTAGGGACACATTAAAGAAAGACACAATTTTTAAGTAAGTGTATGTAGGTATGTGTATTCCGATACATATATGCACATTGCACCTAAATAGCCTTGTTCTATGGAGAGTTCCTCGAAATGATACCCTTGTCTAGGGAACTTCTGTATAGTGTTGGCCTTTGTTGTAGGGAGAACATGTGAAAAAACACACCCTTGATTTAGGGAGCCTCGGTAAAAAATGACCCTTGAAATCGGCTCATCCACAGTACTGCTAGTATAGGCAGTGCCCCCCGGGCTTGATGTATTCGACCGGAAAGGGATTCGCGTGTCCTATCATCGACCGGAACGTCCTCCTTCCTATAGACATCCGAGTCTAGCCCGTTTGACAACATATTCATATTGTAACTCGTCAACACAAGATAGTCATTACGGACTGCAACGTCATCGACATCTCAAAACAGTTGACCATCGACTGATCTCAATCAGGGACTGGGACCGATCATTATTTGATTTATCATAGTCGACCATGTTAAAGTAGTATTCTGAGTTAAACTACACTTTTAACTGGGTTTGTTTTAAAGAAAGAGTATATATATGTATGAACAACATTGATTTATTTGATTATAAGTGCTACAGTATATATCATTTTGTTATTAGGTATGCTATTTGAGAAATTATGTTTTTGCAAAATTACCGGTCCCCAGGTCAGGCCAGCGGAATAATAAACGTATGACACGCGTATATAATGTTTCGTCTTTTGCGCAGTTTTGTCTTAAAATTGTATATTATGTAAACAAAAGTGATTTATGTGATTTATGTTGATTCATTGGAAATTTTTATTTAAAAGATAGGCGATCACAGAATGCAACTTAATATTTTATTGATGCTGTACGTAGAATAGGGAAAGGTGGGGTAGAACGGTCCACCTAACAAAAAGAAGGGTATAAAACAAAAACAATGCACTTTCAGTGATGAGTTCATACTGTCCGCCAGGGAGAAGTAATCATTTGTATATCAAAATACAAATTGTGTTTGATTGGTACATTCCATGATGGCTTACGAAGTTGCGACATTCCCCTTAGATCAACGAGGAGTAAAATCAACATTTCAATTTTTCCAACAGCTAAACATCGCTGTGTGAGGAACGTTGTATCTGACCGGCAAATTGCGACAAGACCTTATGGCTGAGATATAAGGGGGTGGGCGTCTTAAACGGGGGTCTACCCCACATACCCCTAGCATTTGGGATTTTATTACAATTGCCCAAGTCATTTGTCATGTTACCGGCTTGCTGCAAAATTTTGGTTAAATCCTACATTTGTGTTCAAGAAAATCAACATGAGAAATGCACCCTGTTAGATGTTTATAAAAACAAGAATATTTGTTTACAAACTGCCAGCCAGCTACCAGAAATATAGGCTTCTGTTACTGTCCTCAAGTATTCTCATTTTCCTGTTCACAACAATGTTTTTAGATGGTAAGATTCCTACCATCTTACAATCATTGACACTCTGTGTGTCTACCATGAACCGGAAGTAAATTAGTGATCTAACCCGGAAGTAAATTAGTGACCTAACCCCAGACGCATGTGCACACGGCAGTGGCCAAACAACGGACGAACCTGACATTTCTCTCCTGTGAAGGCCAATGGCAATTCCCACGAGGATGAGTCATCAGAACGAGACAACGTCGCCATGGCAACGGACGCCGGGAGAATTGCGACGAATCAAAGACGATTGACGTTTCACGTGCGACTGTATATTTGTAGTGGCTCGGTGTCCGCCGCTGACATAGGCCCTAGTGACAACGCCTTGGGGTGGACGACGGAAGCGAAATTCACTCCGCTTGTGTATGTCATATCTTCATTCCCCTTTGCTGTTGGTAATTCCACTGGTTCTTGCCTCGCATCTTCATTCCGAGAGTCAATAAAATGTAAACCCAGTCCGAAATGGCTCGCTCTTCCATGAGCTTGCTGCCACGACATGATCTTAGATGCCATTTCATCACTACATCTGTTAACATTTCGTATACCGATGCCTTCTGCTATTGCAACACATTTGATGTAATATTCTTTCTGATGGTTGGTTGAGCTGTAATATCAATTAATTACGTTTCGGTTAGTTATTGTTTTTCAGGTACTTGGGTCGGACTGTATGGTCTATGTACGTCAAGCATTAGAGGCGATTGAATATTTGACACACACGATGCGTCATTCTATGGGGAAATAATGGATAGAGGTGTTCGGCTTCTCATCAGGATTCCGTGTCTTCGATGAATATCGTCTACGCTGCGCTCGACGCGTCTGTGTAGGTTGGAGAACAGCCAACCACGTCTTCGTTGGCCATCTGCAAGAGGGGAAAGAACAACAGGCAGACTGCGCCTTCGTTTCAAAGATGTTCTAAAACGATAAATGAAATCCGTTAACTTCACACCAAAAAAGCTGGCGGACCAATCTTCATAGTGGCTGTGACATCGACATCAGCAATCAACTTAACTCCGGGTCCTCAAAAGAGTTCTAAGGCATCGTCCTTTGAGACAAACGTCAACCATAGACGCGGGAACAGGGGGGAGCAGCTCCCCCGGAATTTCGCTTGGGTGCAGATATATGGGTCTGCCCCCGAGTAAGTGAGCGTGAATGTTTGTTTTTATGGCGGGCGTCAATGGCGGGTGGAAATCGAAGTTTAATGATAGGATTAAGGTGTGTTTTGGCGACTGTGAAAGGTGGGTGCAAGACATGAGGGCAGACATATTGTTTTCTGCCCCCCCCCCAGTAATAGGCGGCGCGGCGGCGAAAAATGATTTACAGTTTGCTTAGTTTGACCATTGCCATTGGCTTGTGATCTACCAGTTGGCGTTGCATTTAACCAAAACACAACAAAGATAGTTATTTAGAGATACTTACTTTTATCAGTGGACAAGTTGAGTTGTTAGCTGTTTGATATAACAAGTCTGATACACTAATGCTGTAGCGACCAGCACAGTCTTCGTGACAACGATTAGATTGACAACACAGATTGACGACAAAACCAATCGAAGCGTGGCCACTAAGAAATGTCACACTGGTGGGCACTTCAAACTTCAGCATCGCGTCAGTGGTGTAACGGTTAGCATGGTTGCCTTCCAAGCAGTCGATCCGGGTTCGACTCCCGGCTGACGCAACTTTTTTTCCTGACATTGAATTATACATGGTCATTTTACTTTGCCAGAAAACAAAATCCGTGACTAGCGTCTTAATCATACCAAAATGTGTTCGTTTTCAAATAGTTAATTTGACGTAAAGTGTTCGTCTCGCGTACATCAGGTAAAGACAACTCGTATTCGGTTTGATTCCGAGTGAAAACTGGTGCCGCTTTTGAGCCAGTCCTTATCGAAGCCTTAAAAATTATATTCTTTAATCAACATATCCAGGCACGTTATATTGTCTCGCGGATTGTTTACCTCCTTATCATCACCAGCATTAAAAATAGAGCATAATATCCACCAAACATTGTAAACTATAGCTGAGTCACCCGGCGTTGCCCGGGGAAAAAAGGCAGTCATATATAGACAGAGATTGTACTAACTAATTTTAATTAAAGGGAATAAAAACACATATTGCTTGAATTCATATTATATTGCATCCTGCTATATATTTCTATGTCCACCAAGCAAAAAAAAATAAATCCAATGAATTAGAAATTCTACATTTTATGCTGTGCATCCGGACTTTTTCGAATATGCATATTTCTGGTGCGCTTTTCGGGATGCCGAGATGTGACGTCACAGACGACATATACTCGCATCAGGCCGACCCCTTGCATGCATTCAGAGCATGTTTACAAGATAGCTTTTGGGTGGAAACGAGCGTCAGAATGAGTTATTATGCGATATTCCACATTAGCCATCACAGAGAAACAAGAAGTTATCTGACGGTTCCACATGAATCCAATTTTAGTCAAAACAATGAATGCGAATGGGCCTACAACTAGTACAAGTCGACCAGGTTTCGCGGAGCTTGGGCTCGTTTTCAGAATAATGATATCGATTGCATCCCACCGGAGATAATCTACACCAATAAACATACGTAGCAAACATATATTGTATCCAGCTACAGAAAGTAACGTTGTTTATTCTCGTAATATCACTAGAAAATTGCTATATGAAGGAGGAGTTGTACAACGTATCATAACCACTTAAATCAGTCAATGTCCGCTGTTCTCGGTAGCCAGTCGGTAGACGCATTTGTTTCGTGTAATTTATTTTATAATTGGGCGACGCCGGTTCAAGCCTGACACCGAACCATTAATTTTCTTGACACTTTTTTTTAATGTTTTCAAATAATATAAACCACATCATGTTTATACTATGATGCAGTGTTTGTAAATATTTTTAAAATATATAATTATATTATATATATATATATATATATATAATGAATTATATATCCATTACATAATATTTGTCTGGATAAATAAAATTTAGAAACATCGTTATATAATATGGTACTTATCAGGATGTTTCCGAAACAATACGACACTTCACTGCCCCAAATATGAAAATTAGGTGCTGTCATTTGTGGAACGCAGTGGTGCAGCGGCTACAGCTTCGGACTCTCGACCGAGACAACCAGAGTTCAAATCCTGTGCCGCAGTATTGAACTTTGGGCAAGTTCGTTCACTCTACGTTACGTTGCTTCAGTTCACTCAGCTGTATAAATGAGTACCTGGCTATAGACAGTGGTTGACATTTGTGTATGAATAGTCTTCGCGCATTAATTGCAGCGTTGCTTGATGCTTCCAAGAGAAGTCGAGATGGTATTCGATTATCTGCCGGGGAGTAAAGTTTAAAGCGCTTTGAGCAGTTCTGGGGACTGGATACTGCGCTATATAAGAACTTACCAACTTACCTTTTACGTTTTTGCAAAATATTGAATTTGACCCATGTTGCAGTAAGTATGCTTGATAGCAAAGCAAACAAAGAGTCTATCTAGCTATGGTTTTATGTTATCAGTGTTGACGAGGACATTCACATAGCAGTCCTGCCAACCAGTTTCCATTTAATATGTAAATTAGCAGCAGCCATTGAGAAAACTATTTTTTATCAATATCTTGCGAATTATTTATGACAGCGTTTCAAATGAGGTGCCTAACCGTATGTTCACAGGGTCAGGAATTTCGATAGTGCCATCCAAAATGCTAGTGGGTGCAATCAATGTACCAATGTGTAGCGCCGTGGCACAGTGGCTAGAGCTCCAGACTCTCAACTGAGAGGACCCGGGTTAGAATTATGTGCGGCGGTGTCGAACCTTGGAGAAGTTCGTTTCCTCTACGTTGCTTCAATTCACTCAAGTGAATGAATGAATACCTGGCTGTAGACATTGGTGGATGTTTGTGTACGCGCATTAATTGCAGCGTGGCTGGATGCTTCCCAGATATGTCGAGATGGTGTTCGATTGAACAGGGCTGCCAGGGAGTAAAGTGTAAAACACTTTGAGCAGTCCTGAGGACTGGATACTGCGCTATGTAAGAACTTATATTTACATTACTTTTACCTTATAACAGTACCTTAAAATATTTTATAAAGTATTTAGTACTGAAATAATGAAGCGGACTGGCCCTTACATTTTTGGGCAATGAACGAGATGGTATCCTACTTCTTTGCTGCTGGCCATTTCAACTACGCCAGATGTGGCTTAAAACCTTCGGTCAATGGAGCCTCTATCAGGTTCACGAAGGGAGAACATGCAATATGCCATAAACCAGGACAGTTGAATGGCATGTGGTCTGATATGTTCATAGAAACCACATTCACGAGGTACAGACATGGCCCAAATGGATTAGTGGGAATAACTCTCAAGTCACCCATGCTGAAACGGTGAGCATTGAGCATGCACCTATGCAGCAAAGGTGTTCAAGACGAGGCTGACGTGGCGGATGGGTACAGACACACATACGTGACTACACATACAGAGGAGAAGCCGTCACGCATCCGGTCTGATAATCAAGAGCGAGAAAATATCAGGGAATAACTTCAGGCATTCATCGATCCTCTTGATCCTGTTGATCACCCAGCCGGCATCATAAACATTGTTACGGGCAGAACAGCTCCAGACTTAGTGAATGCAGATAATGCGGCCGACATTAGCAAAGCACAACTGGAGTCATTTGAAAGACGCTGGTCATCAGCATTTAATGCTACTTTGTCCATGCGGTTTGTTACAATGTCTGACTCCAGAAAAAAGCACTGAAACGTTGCACTAAAGCTGTCCACTACGTAAATCTAACGTATCTAAGAGTGTTGCGATTGCAAATTTACAACAATCCTGCAACATTGATCTGAGACTAGTGTTGCGCCACGAACTTTCCAACTGCCAACACCAATGGCTGATGAATACGGTGAAAGGCTAATCATAACTGCAGACACTGTGCTGAAGAAGTCATTTCAAGTGGATGTGTCTTCCAAGTTAAATGTGAAGCAGAAGGGACGATTCTTGATGAATGTTCCATCCTGTGGATCATACAATGGAACTATACCATGGGGTTCTAACAAATCAAACTGGTCTTCAAACGACACACGGAGAAGCGGACACGTGATCACAGTTCAACTAATGACACAAGTAGCCCATGATGGAACAAACAACATCAACATCATATGCGATAAGACGGCTGTGTTCGCCCTGCTCTTCCATTACTACGCAGAATCGGTGTTACCTGCAGACTTAGACGGGAGAGCACCAATCCTGGTCGGACAATGATAGACTTTGCAGCGACAGTAACAAAGTCGCACAGGTTACAGGTCATTGCTGTCGGAAGTTCGTGAGGTAAAAATGAGTATGATTAAAGCAAAGGTAACATCAACACCAGAACCAAAGACTCTTCAACCGACAACACAGGTTTTTGAAGAAAATGTTTGCCGGATCCACAACCAGACAACCCTTGATTCCTCACCTCCACCACTGGATGCCACGAAGTATGGATGGACACGTGATGACGTAACTAAATCATTGACACCAGTCACGTTGCCATGTCGTGTCATTCTCGCCCCAGCTGAAATTCTTGAATTAATCCGATATTAATTCATTAGACAAACCCTGTCATTCTGCACTGTGTCGGTGTTCTGCATCACGATTATCGTGTACAGTGCCTGTCAACGCGACGCTATCTGTCAAAGTGGCAAAACACGAGCTGCTGTCACTGGCGTAGGTAGAGCGGTACACTTGAAGATAATGTCATGATTTCGCCAGTTTTACCAAAAAGAAAGTTATGCATACCTTGTTTGGGATGATTAATGTATAATTCAAACTTTATTGAAAAAAAACACGATGCTTAGTTAATGGCATTGTACAGTTACATAATAGTTAACAATGTGTGACTATCAGCCTACAAGTCATCTTTTGGATGGCGCCAAAACATTTCCTGACAATATTATTATGGAGTTAGACATCTCATTTGAAATGCTACCTATATAGTTCCAAAGATATTGACAAAACATCGACTTTTTTCAATGGCTGCTGAAAATTTGCATATTATGTGGAAATTAGTTTGCAGAACTACTATCTGAATGTTCTCGTCGATACTGTATACTCTCAAAACACAGGTAGAGTCACGTCGTGTGTTTTGATATCTAGCATATTGTGATGTTAGCAAAATTAAATATTTAGCAAATGGCAGCTGCTAATTTGCATATTTTGGGTAATGAAGTGTTTTATCTTTTCGGAAACATCCTGAACAGTACCACATACCTCCAAAACATATAAACACCTCATTTTAATCGTGCTGTTGTCAATGGTTACTGAGATATTCACAAAAATATAATATTTGATAATGGCGACACTAATTTGCATATTTTGATGATCAAGGGTACAAGAGTGACATCACTCGGATTCCTTAAAAGGATACATCAGAGATATAGAAACTGCAAAAAACTTTGTCCGGACCCTACTGCAAGGTTTTCTGGCCTACTGCCGGATTATATTTTTTGTAGTTTCTATATCTCTGATGTATCCTTATAAGGAATCCGAGTGATGTCACTCTGGTATTATAAAGCGCCTCTGCTAGAAATATCAGAACCGTAGGCTGGGAGGGGTGCGATCGGTGCAAACGCCTCCGCCGAGTCAAGAATTCAGCTAGAAAGAATAGTTCTCCTGGAGGTCTCAAGTGGGCGATGTTTGAGGGTTTTTGGAGGTGATTTGGGAGCCTGCAATTGCCGATCGAGAAACGCACCTCTAAAAAAATCAACACAACACAACACGCATGCATTCACGCACGCATGCATTCACGCACAAATTACATTACATACCAGTTGGCTTACTTTATGGCCTAATTGCGCCGCGTTAGAAACCCCCGACCACCCCACCCCAACCCATACCCCTATTCACATACACTGAACGTGTCGTCGCATACCTTGTGCTAGAACCGGTTGTGACACTGTCGCTGTTATGTCACCATCGCCGCACGTACCCGTATCCGTGTAGCGTCAGTGGTGTAACGGTTAGCATGGTTGCCTTCCAAGCAGTCGATCCGGGTTTGACTCCCGGCTGACGCATTTTTATGCTAAAAACTTTTGATTTGTGACATGTAAAGGTCATAGATAAACTTTGGCATGAATAATAGTTTGTAACAACGCATTTGAGATTATTTGCCTAGTCTAACACCCTCAATTGGAAATAATTTTTCAGATCAACTATTCAAACATTTAGCAACTATGCGCATGCCCTGTTTCATAGTCTTTATACCAAGAGAAAAAGTCGTAATTACGACTTTTTAATCTCGTAATTACGACTTTAACAGTCGTAATTAAAAGACTAAAAAATCGAATTACAATTTATGTCTTTTAATCTCGTAATTTGATCTCGTAATTACGACTTTTAATCTCGTAATTACGATTTTTACTTATTTTTACTCAGGTCTTAAATATTCTTCCGTACTTGCATTATGATACAGTTTAATAGTCTATCTTACCCCTTGAATACGTCCACCTTAGACACATCCTCGTGCGAATGTGCGTGCCTGTGCGCGTGCGTGCCTGCGCGTGCTACCAGCTGTCGGAGAAAAACCCAGAGCTGAGACGAGCTATTTTTTATTTTTTTATTTATGTGTTGTTGGTTCAGCTAGTCGTGACGTGAACACCTCGAGGAGGGGGTCGGTCTTCTGGCACCAATAGATGTGACTGATTCTCACACGTGAGTGTCGCCATTAATCGCTCCGTCAACGAACACTCGGGATTGTCGTCACATCCCCTCCCAGCGTGTCGTCACATCCCCTCTCAGCATGTTGTCACATTATAATGTCTACGACACGGTTGCGACGAGTTATAATTACTTTTAAAGCAACTTTTGGCCAAACAAAGTACCATAACGGTAATAAAATCCAATACTTAAAACACACAGCTGAGATACGCTTCACTAAAATTCATATGTCGTTCTTCTGGTCCGGTAGCACCATTTTGTGACATCAGCGGGAACATGTAGAGCAGAATGCGCACTTTCAAGAACGTTTGTCAACTATTTCGTAACTTGTAACATTTGTGCGTAATTACCCCTGCATAATGACCCCCGCTGACGTCATTCTCCGTTTATCTTCTCGCAAGATGCGGCCATGTCTTTCCACCATGTGTGCCTTGTGTGGTGGTTTTTGAAGCGATGCTGCGACGGGTGTGGCGGTCAAACAAGGAGAGCTTGCATCGTTTTCCTGTTGACACAAGCGGCTCTTGTTTTCCAGCGATGGAACTGAATATTTTTTCTGTTCTACCAGACGTAGGCTCTCTGCTTAGAATGCGTCCTTGTAGCCGAACTACCATCAACGTCCTACATAAATCTAATAAATGTGAATGAGACACACCTTCGTTTGACCTTGAGCAGGCCTCAATGTTTCATTACTCGGTGGAAAGCAGTTTTCTTTTTTAAATAGCTGCGTTCTGATTTCATCGCTGCCCAGTCTGAGAGCGGCCGCTTGACGTATAGTCTTCAATAAAGGGAGGCGGCGACAGGCCGTACGTGAGCAGCGCGGGTCGAACTCACATCGGTCTGCCGCCGTGGGTGTTACTATTAGTTAAGATGGCAGAACTGCTTCCTTTAGTGGACAAGGACGGACACATTTCAAATTATCGCAGTTGTTGGTTCGTTTGGCGCGTGACCGGACTACATACTACGTCGTAAACGACTTTGCACCGGGCGATGTGTTGTTGCACAGTCTAGTGTGCTAATATATAGGCCTAAACGATAGGTTGAATCATCCTCGTAAGCTGTTTGCTATGCAAAACTAGCCCTGGCTGATCCCCTACGCGAAGTGCGGAAGTTAGCCGAGTCAAACTAGTAATTGACTTCGCCAGTCACGACTGTATCACCCGTGAGAACAGCACAAATACCCGCCCCAATTTGAAGACGGATAAACGATTTCTGGGAATCCCAATATATATAATGACCCGTTCGCCCATTAGTGCGAGCAGCTGAGCGGTATTGTGAATTCGAATAATTGCTTCTACTTTCTAAACATTGCATGTAACACGACTTACACGAGCCACGATTGGTTGACATTAGTTTTATTATGACCACCTGACCTGCCGAGATCCACTGATCTAGTGACCGATTTCATAGGTTGATCTTAAATTCAGAGTTTCGCAAAGCGATCAGCCAGGGGGTACTGTTGGCTGGCACTGACGTAATCAGCAGCAGCGACCCCTGGCGCGCGAGGATGGGATGAATTAGTCCGACACCGTCGAATTGACCCTGGACGACTAAGGCGGTGGCACGCATGTAAGAAGCAATATTTTTAATTAACATTTTAACCTTTTTAAACGATTGTAAAACAATCGGTGCACGGTATCAACGAAATCGTGAAATAAAAAGAAATCATTGGTTACAGATAAACAAAATATTATTCATTAAGACGATGGCACCCTGTGTATCAAAGATACAAAAACAGGTCCAATAAATAGATAACATTCGTTGACCATAACCTTGTTGGTAACATTTAAAAGCATAATACGACGAGATCAGTGTAATATATATATATATATATATATATAAATAAATATATATATATATATTCGGACTTTGCATATTGTAGTTACTATATATATATATATATATATATATATAATATTATATATATAATATATATATATATATAATATATATATAATATATATATATATATATATATATATATATATATATATATATATATATATCCGGACTTTGCATATTGTAATTACAGATATATATATATACTGTTGGATAAAATATAATTATCGAGACGAATATTGACAGCGTGTATTTCTTCATTGAAACCCGCAACTAGATCAGACCACCATTCTTTGGATGTTGAGGGACATAATTTGCGACATGGCGAGCAGAAATAAACACGTTGTAATGTTCCCGCCTTCCTGTCTATTTCGTACCGTTAAAGCGAAGGAAAAAACCGAAGTAAAAAAGGAAGACCTGAGAAGTGGAAGCCAAATACGGGAGTATCCTACAACACTTTGCATACTGCCAGGATTATTGTCTCCGTCAAAACACTCGAGTCCCTCGACCCATTAACCATACATAACACCACCACTCAACATAAACTGCGTCGCTGCAAATTTGACCGACACAGACAATACGGCCCCGTTGATACCTCGCTGGAATCGGCAGACGGTCGCAGACAACAGCGGCAATTCGTACGGGAGTCGACCCGCAGAAGATCATTTCGACCGAACATGAAAAGACAATCGGACGTCGGTGGTTTTACGTCACCCGCGGGTCTACTTAAAAGCGTGGCATCATTAGCCGTTTGCGCTTCACAGCCCCTGCGAGACCCATCTCGACGCCGTATTTATATGCAGCTGAGCGGCGAAGGGACAGGTCAGCGTGTGGACTAATAACCATGGCAATAGTGTCATAGATCGAAGGCCGCGTCGGCATATCGTTCTCCTTACGGCTCCCACGTGGCCTGGGCAGACCGTAACTCCGGGGGGCTTCAACAGGTGACGTCATATTAGTGCGCATATATACGGATATACACAAACAATAATTTCTTTCATAACCAGCTCACACGTAAACAGTTTGACACCGTAGATAACAGGGCAGTGGCCGGTTTCATGAAGCGTACTTAAAGTTACGCAATTACTTAGCGTCACGTGTTTTGCGTAACTTCTATGTTTACTCATATTTTAAAAAAAAATCGCGTAACTTACTAAGACAATCATCTTAGCGTTAAGAACGTTCTTAGCCGTTTCATGAAACCGGACCCAGGAATGAGGAACTACGCAACTTATTAGTTAACAGTCATCACGATGGCGCAAACAATAGTTACGCAGTCATCCCACGTGCCATGTTACACGCGTTGACCTCGCTATTACGCCATACAACAGTGTTCCGGTGTCAGAATTGCAAAACACTACCCAATTTGAAATAATTCTACTAAATTTGAAAACACCCTAGAGACTGTTGAACTTAAATGATAGTACCCTGACGCTGCCACGTAATCGAATGCGCAGTCACTGCAATGTATACGACTGCATACAGCACCATTTATCGTCGAGTAGGCTAGTATTAGTAGGTAATTTACATGCTTTCTAGTGAGGTGGGGCATGCTAGGTACTGTTTTGTTGAATAGCTGGTTACATTCTGAGTGTAAATCTATAATTTTACTTAGTGACACGGAATCCTGTGGGGTGGGGAGCCATTCTGAAATAGTTATTACATAATTAGCCTGGTGTGGTCGGTTCCGCCACCTTTGCTGTCGGTTTTGTGTATTTGTTATGACATGTGTAACTAGGTAATGATATTGTATATTACTGTAGTTATGTAATCTAGTTATACATAAAGAGTTGGCTTACTATTAAGCTCTTATACAAACGTATATCTGACTTGTGTTATCAGCAAACAAGCCACGTTTCCGAATCACCGAGTCACAACTTTATCTGGTAGTGTTGTCCCGCATAAAAATCCTTATCAACAACACAATCACTAGATGCAGCGAACGCTTGTCTTGTGTTCCCGAGAACTAACAACGGCAAACATATCGCCTGCACGAGACTGTACAATAAATAGCCGCAGACGCCAGCGTCGGCCGACAAAATGCTTCTATTCTGCCGTGGAATAGCTCTATGCAGTGCCCCTTTTTAATCGGTATTAAACGCATGTCTAATTGCGTTGTCTCTAATTCCTTAAAGGGAATAAAAACATATATTGCTCGAATTCATGTTATATTACATCCTGCTATCTATTTCCACGCCCACCAAGCCAAACAAAATCAAAAAAATTAAATGAATTAGAAATTCCACATTTTATGGTATGCATCCGGACATTTTCGAATATGCATATTTTTGGCGCGCTTTTCGGGATGCCGAGATGTGACGTCACTTATGACTCAAACTCGCATCAGGCCGACCCTTTCCATGCATTCAGAGCATGTTTACAAGTATAGCTTTTGGGTCGAAACGAGCGTCAGAACGAGTTATTGTGCAATATTCCGACGTAATACAAACACTAGTCATCATAGAGGAACAAGCAGTTATCTTACGGTTCCACATGAATCGAATTTTATTCAAAACAACGAATGCGAATGGGCCTACAAGTCGACTAGGTTTCGCCGAGCTTGGGCTCGTTTTCAGAATAATTATATCGAATGCAACCAACGGGAGATAATCTACACCAATAAACATACATAGCAAACATATATTGTATCCAGCTACATAAAGTAACGTGTATAATCTCACACTATCACTAGAATATCGATATATGACGGAGTTGTACAATTTATCATAACAACTTAAATCAGTCGGAGAGTTTTCGCTGGTCCCGCTAGCTCAGTGGGTAGGCGCGTTGGTTACTTGTCATTTATTTTACAACCGGGCGACGCCGGTTCAATCCTGACAGCATGCAAACCTTTGATTTTCTATACACTTTTTTTGTTTATGTTTTCACGAAGTAATATAAACAAAATCATTTTATACTATAATGCACTGTTTGTAAATAATTTTTATTTTTGTAGTAACTATTTATTCGCCACCAAAATATGGTCATTATATATAACGATGTTTCTAAATTGTATTTATCCAAACAAATATAATGTAATGGATATATAATGTATTAATTGTAAATATATTGTACGGTAATATATTGTAATTATATATGTGAAAACAGATTAAGATCTGTCTGGATAAATACAATTTAGAAACATCGTTATATATAATGACCATATTTTCATTTTTGTGGCGAATAAATAATTACTACAAAAATAAAAAGAATATTTACAAACAGTGCATTATAGTATAAAATTATTTTGTTTATATTACTTCGTGAAAACATAAACAAAAAAGTGTATAGAAAATCAAAGGTTTGCATGCTGTCAGGATTGAACCGGCGTCGCCCGATTGTAAAATAAATGACAAGTAACCGACGTGCCTACCCACTGAGCTAGCGGGACCAACGGAAACTGTCTGACTGGTTTAAGTTGTTATGATAAATTGTACAACTCCTTCATATATCGATATTCTAGTGATATTATGAGATTATATACGCTACTTTATGTAGCTGGATACAATATATGTTTTGCTATGTATGTTTATTGGTATAGATTATCTCCCATTGGTTGCATTCGATATAATTATTCTGAAAACGAGCCCAAGCTCGGCGAAACCTAGTCGATTTCTAGGCCCATTCGCATTCGTTGTTTTGAATAAAATTCGATTCATGTGGAACCGTAAAATAAATGTTTGTTCCTCTATGATGACTAGTGTTTGTATTACGTCGGAATATTGCACAATAACTCGTTCTGACGCTCGTTTCGACCCAAAAGCTATCCTTGTAAACATGCTCTGAATGCATGGAAAAGGTCGGCCTGATGCGAGTGTGTGTCATAAGTGACGTCACGATACCACGTGATCGCCTAGCTCATTAAAATTTCATTTTCCGCGGGAAT
Source organism: Paraescarpia echinospica (assembly GCA_020002185.1). Taxonomy (NCBI): domain Eukaryota; kingdom Metazoa; phylum Annelida; class Polychaeta; order Sabellida; family Siboglinidae; genus Paraescarpia; species Paraescarpia echinospica. The sequence goes on along the minus strand of CM034532.1, from coordinate 48,705,104 downwards.
CGCTTCAGAGACGGGCTTAAAATCGAATTCATGCTACAAATGTATTTTTCTGTATTTGTTTAATGTTGTCAAATGTTACATACAATATTAAACTGTGTGTACACATGGAAAAAGGATTTTAGCTAATGCCTTATTTTTATTTCCTTTAATACAGACTATATGCGTGTATTGCTATCAGACTAATTGTTTCTAACCAATTAGTAATGCACCGTGACATTAAAGGTATATCCCCCAACTGGGAACTGCAATCACACCATGCACTGTCTGTAGTGAAATATAATACTGCACATTATTGCACTAACTAACAAGACTCTTTAACTGATATACAACCAATTATCAGTTATAAATAAATAAACCAAATAATGACTAACACTATATCATTATAATATTATGTATGCTGACATAATCATTCCCTTTAAAATGCACTAAAACATCATCATTCTACTGTAAGAACACATGCTAAGTGTCACACATATAAGCTGAACTTGTCTAGCTTTGCAAGTAAATGTACTAACAACAATTAGAAATCAACTTATTGCTTAAAGTATTGATTAAAACACTCTTCTGCTAATCCATCATATTAATATACAAGTTACCCACTACACTGGGCGTTAATAGCCCTTCAGTAGAAACTACTCTGCTAAACTCAATGGGCAGTCCGTCTATCCACTGACTGCCAACATGCTGTCCCTACTCCCTAGGGAATAACGATACCTGACACCGCTGCAGACACATCATACAGCCTACTGTGCCAACATCTCAGCAGGGAACATATCAACACAATGATCTCCTATTGAGCATTAAAGACTCATGCTAATTACTAGATTAGGAACCATGCAATTGTGTAGATAGTGCTTCCTTATCACAAAACTGGAAATTAACCTGTGTATATCATAATACAAACAGCTGTAAGTGCTGGGGGAATTCCGTGCACACTGTCAACACATACCAACTAACGGACCTTCACACGGGAAACTTAAAAGTAAATTGACATGCAGGAGATAATTACATAAATCTGTTGTTCGTTTAATCCTGGTACAACTTATATCTTGATTTGTGTTGTACTTTTTGTCAAAACACGAAACCTCGTGGGAAAATACTTGGGCATTACATCTATCCAGCTTCTCTCAGAAACACTGTGATGGCGTCTCTTGCATAACCCTGGCGTAGTGACCGGGGTATGACCCTCGCTTGGTGACTGCTTGGGAAACTGATACCGCAGGGGAAACTGACTTGTAGGCTTTTCCAGGCCATATATAGATGTTACACCGGTGAAATGGGGTCTACAGACTTAACACATTAACAGTAATTAGAACAAAACAGTACTTGGATTTTTTGAATAATGGAAATAAATAATTAACTAATTCGACAAACTACTACAACAAACTGAAACTATCATGGATTTGCGACTTGGTCCTCCTTCACTAATATATATTGCCCGTCTGCGGCCGATACATGTTCCAAAACATATTAACCGGACTTGACTAAAACCGTCACACTGACTGTCTGGTACACTGACGCTGAATGATAACATGCTCCCCAGACGACAGATAGACAGTAAGGAAAACAAATCCATATTGTCAAAGAAGTAGGCTGCGCGGCAGATAGGTTGCAACAAGTTTATATTTAGCATCCTCGCGCGCCAGGGGTCGCTGCTGCTGATTACGTCAGTGCCAGCCAGCAATACCCCCTGGCTGATCGCTTTGCGAAACTCTGAATATAAGCTCAGCCTATGAAATCGCTTCCTAGATCAGTGGTTGGCGGCAGGTCAGATGGTCAATAAAACTAATTTCAACCAACCGTGGCTCGTGTTACATGCAATGTTTAGGAAGTAGAAGCAATTATTCGAATACACAATACCGCTAAGCTGCTTGTGCTAATGGGCGAACGGGTCATTATATATTGGGATTCCCAGAAGTCATTTATCCGTCTTCAAATTGGGGCAGGTATGTGTGCTGTTCTCACGGGTGATGCAGTCGCAACTGGCGAAGTCAATTACTAGCAAACAGCCCTGGCTTGCGAGGATGCTCTTTAGTAAGCCCAAGTCCTACTCCTGCCTGAAGGCCGAGCCTAAATTAAAATGCCAAATGGCAACATTGTTTCTAGCAAGTTTACACAACAGTATAAAATATGTACGTATTCCTTAAACTAAACATAACATAATGTACACATTTATTATGAAACGGTCGTAACAAATGTACGTCCCAAATCACATGAAATGCGTGTGGACTAAGTTAGGAACTGTTGTGTTGTTTGAACACAGGCACAGCGTCCGCCGCTGTCGGCAAGATGCCTGCAATGGCTCAGCGCTCCCGTTTGTTGTCGGCTGTTTGTTCCCTTACCAAAAGCGGGAAATGAACCAAACTTGTACAGCAGCATTCCAGTAGCAACATCTTTCAGAAGTACCCGTATGTGTGTGTCAAAGAATAAGAATGTTGGACGGGCAAGGTGATCGCACAAAGAGGCATATACTGCTGCGTACGTGCCTTCGTGCTGAGCGGAATTCAACCGATACAGCACAAGACCCAATTTAGAGCCAATCTATCGCGAACACCTGCGCCGTATATGTGTTTCGGTACATGTTTATTAAATATCATCGCCATCGCATCTGCCTCGCTACAAAATGGGTCGTCGACATTCAATCGGTCGTTTTAACAGCACACGTAAGTCTAAACGCATTAATATTCTGTGTGTGTTTTATAAGACTTTTCAACGAACTGCGTGCGAAAGACCGGCGGTGGGCAATAGGTACCGCATAGCAAAAATGCCAAATGGAAGTTATCCACTCGTGTTGATTTGACTTCGAGGAAACTAGTAATAGCTCTATGGGCCGTGTATAGCAGGGCTGCCTACCTGACAAAAAAAATTTCCGTAATGACCCCCCCCCGTCGCACCCCCGTTGCATCCCGCCCCGGTCCACAAGGTTGCCAATCAAACCTCTCTCTGAAATAGATACAGTGACAAGCCCAGCCTGTTCACAGTGCCTGGGAATCCAGGAAGTTACTAATTTAATCATCAAAAGTAGATATACTTTGTTTCAACATAATTATTGTGTTGCTACACGGTAACTTTTGTCGGTAGTAAGGGTCGTTGGTTAGCACTTCAAAGGGATGCTTAAAGGGGGAATGAAGTGCTTGAACAACCACAGCCCAAACATAAGAACATACCATTTACAGTACATGTCACCATTATTTAACAAATACAGCGCCACGGTATATTTTAAATATTTTTTCAAACGTAGCTATTATCGGCACAGGGCGCCGCCATCATGCTCCAGAGGCGTGTGGTTGTACATCCGGGTTGATTGGCGAGATGTCTCCCAAAGCTGTATACAGCAATTCGATAGGCGACGTAGCATAGCTCTCAGAAAAACCGACGAAACGCATACAAATACATAAAAATATAACAATTTAATGTGCTGTGTGGCTACTGGATATACTATCAGTGTTAGTAAGCAACTTTTCACATAGTTCCACAGAAGGATTCCTAAACAAGTTATAGATGATGAATTTGGCATGTTCGCCGACGGCAAGATTGGCATAAGACTGCAGTGGTCACTTTCGAACGCCGATTGCAAGCCTAAATACAAAAGTGACGAGCATAAAAAGACATTGACCGTCAAAACATAATTCTTGGTTACAGCCACAGGTCCATCTTTGGTCGATTTGTTTACATATAACAATGCACCGATGAAGTAAATGTCAGCGAAATCGATCTGGAAACTCGACATTGTTGCCTTATTTGGAGCATAAAGCGGCGCGTAGGAAATGACAAGCCGAAACCAGCGCTTGTTGTTGCCAAGGTGACTCGGCACTCACGAGTTCCGTCAGGTATCATTACGACTACAATATAGTCCCACAGTTCTATTTCAAAATCTGCATATATACAAATATGACGTATGCGAAATTGAAATGTATTATGAAATGTTAATGTAATAAACTACAAATACGAGTGAATAGTATGATATCATTGCTTGTAATCCGCCGATTTAGTTTACAGCAATTCGTGCCGGCGTGTTGCTACGTCTGAATACCGCAACGTCTAGACTACGAGTCTATGTTATTGACTTAGTTGCTGGTGGGGGAAATAACCTTCAAAATAATTACACAAATAAATGCCAGCTACCGTAGCCAGTATAACGTTTCGCGAAATAATGTCGTCATGTATTAGTCAACATTAGTCACAGTCCGGACCAAGCCCTGTCAATCATGTATTGTAGGCATTGCCATTGGAATGTATTAATTTAAAATAAATAATTAAATATAAATATTATTGAAGTTGGACTGCTCAAATACTATAAAATGTAACCGCATTTAAATAAATGACTTTACAAGTATTTAAATCCTGAAAAATACTTGTTTTACGATACAGTCAATAGCATACAACAACAACTAGTCATATCTGATATAATTAGTTATTGGCATATTAAGTAGGTTCACATCAGTCAACTAAAGTAGGCCTAATACTAATTTATGTGTCTCAAATATTGGCTTGTAACAATGGACCCCGAATTGATGCTCCAGTTTTGAGGCGACAATTTAGCAAGCATGCTATATCATACCAAGTGTTTTCCTAATATAGATTGCATGACTGCAAACACCAATGTATGCTTTTAATAACAAGGACATTGTATATCATTTATTGACTTTTGAATGTAAGCCTAACAAGAAAAAAAGGAAATAACATCACAGGAAAAAGAAGCCACAAAGATTAATAAATATATATTTTTTATTTACAAAGCTCAAATGTTAAACACATTTGAGTGCACATCCATTTTAATCATAAAAATTAAAGATAACACATATATCCATTAAAAAGAAAACGTTGAAAAAGTCACTTATAAATCGCACTTGTGCTCCAATTTTAATGAATATTTGCAAGATTGTGTCATTTTGTTCATAATATATGACGGAAGTATCCAAACAACCATAGGGCCTAATACCGAGCACAAGCTTTGAAGGATCCAGCGAAGGATTTAGCATGCGAGATGACATCGTCCCTCATGGTAGTACAAATGTCACTTGTAGTGCTGCCACGTGATCGACTTGTAGTGTCGAAACATGGAAGCCAGTGGTCGTGTCGCCAGTGCGACATTTTGTCGATGCAGTAGTTAATAAAGACAATATTGTTGTTCCATTGAACATTCACCATGACCATGGGCATGCAACCACAGTTGCCATCGCAGTCCAGCACGCCTTCTCCGACTGACCATGGCAGTTCTGTCACTGTAGACCCTTCGGATGTCCCAATCTCACTATCGCCATCTTCAGACGATTCTGTCTGCAACAGTGAGAAGAGAAACATTGAAGCGAGTGATGCAGAATATTTTGTAGCATGTGACAGCGGTATCACTGATGATGACTCAAGCGGTTCTTACACTAATGGGAAAGAGAGAAAGTTTGTCAGTTGTGAAAAAAACATCATTTCACTTTTCTGCACCTGCTAAAACACCAAACTGCAATAAACCACTTGTATCAAAGCCTAGCATCACAGTGACTGGGTTTGCAGTGGTTGTGACCACATAATGTGTTGATGGCCACTCGTTCATGTGGCACTCGCAACCCAAGATTGGTAACATTTATAAGAGTAACTTGTTGACACCAAGCATCCTCTTCCTGACTGGACATTCATTCACTGTGTACAATTTGGTCAACCTACTGAACCTATGCGCCTTGTCACCCCGCCAGTGTTACAACATACAGCCGGCATACATACTGCCAGAGATAGAGGACATGTGGACATGCCATTCAGAGGCCACCATGTCAGCTCTGGCCGGACAGGGCGTGGTCGCATCAGGCGATGCAAGATATGACAATCCAGGACACAACGCTACATTTGGCATTTACTTCACCATGGACACTGACAGCCAACTGATCATTGCTCAAGAAACTGCTCAAGTCACAGAGGTCAAGAACACTTACTGGATGGAAGTGGAGGGCCTGAAACGCTGCTTAGACAACCTGACTGACCATGGGGTGAAAATCATCACACTTGCCACTGACAGACATCCCAGCATTAGAAAGACTTTGTTAGAGGACTACCAAGAAATAAAGGTTGTTGTCTGCCAAGAAAGTTGAGGTTGTCCCTTCGACAGGCGGAATTGCCAACCACCTGTGGTATTGCGCATCAGCTTGTGGTGGTGACCCCCGCTTGATGAAGAAGATGTGGATCTCGCTCCTCCATCACATCAGGAATTCCCATGCATGGACAGCGGGCGCAGAGTTGTACCGGAAGTGCAGTCATGCAATGTATAAACAACAAAAAGTGAAAACAACACCGTGGCTCACTGAAGGTACAGAAGCCTTCACTGTCCAGAAGGTTATATTGGATTGTCGCCTACTGTTCGATATAGAGAGCGTTACGAAGTGTGTTAACACTGGTGAACTGGAGAGCTTACAGACCCTCTTCCTCAAGTATGCACCCAAGTGGAAGAAGCTCAGCCGTCTAGGCATCATAGCCAGACTCCACTTGGCCACCATTGACCACAACACAAATACACAGGTAAGGTTTGTGATATTAACAGTGTTAACATTTGATGTTACAAAATAATGTATCAGTTGCTTGACAAAGCTGCACACTTTAGAAATCCAGCATTGCATTAGGAAATAAACTGAAATGACTGAAAATCCCTGCCTGTACTCAATAGCGAAACAATGTTAGGAATACAGTTTCAAAAATACAATCTCACTGCACAAGAGTATGCATGCAAACAACAGATAAAATAATTATAATTGAGGACATTTGTTTATTGTTACTTGAATTGTTTAATTATATATAAATGGAATTGGAATGGTATGCTTCGGAATTGCTTATTGAAATATAAACTATAAACATCATTATATTTAAATAATATATATATATATATATATATATATATGTGATTCAATAATAAATATTTGAATGTATTATGGAATTGGAATTCACTGGAAGTTGAAATTGAAAAGGATGGCAGAATTCGGAACCGATTAAAAAATGACATTAGCCGTTTGATTTCAAGGGAAAGAGCATACAAGCAAGATGTTTGGTTTACTTTGTGCATGTTACAGCTATAGCCAGTTATTCTCCATTGTTATACTTATTTTATATTTATGATTTGTCCAATCAGCAGGAAATGATGAAAACAGCAGAAAAAAGCTACGGTATCAGCTGCAGTATTCAAAGTCTGCTGGGTATGAAGTGAAGAAAGTGATGGCGTCAAAGGACTATGGCTTCCGAGGAGAAATTCTAGAGGGCATTGCAGCTAGATGCACGAGTGGCCCAAAGCTGTGCCCAAAGCTGTGCTCCAAGTTGCGACATCGAGTAAGGAGGTAACTCTATCAGAGCATGCTGGCATTGAAAAACCAGGAAAACAGGAGCCTGTGGCAAAGCAAAGAACCCGCTTTACGGAAAACTAGTTGTATCCATATCAATTTGGTTTAGTGCCACCAAATTGATATGCCATCCAATTTCAAATGACAACAGATTTCTAGGCTTAAATAACATTGTTTGAACATCACTGGCAGAAATAGAGAGTTTTAGGCAAAGTGGATTCTCACTACTGTATAGGACCTCCAAATGTAAGGAACACCCACTTGAAAGCTTGTATCCTATTTGTGGTATGCAATGTGTTTTATTATACACTATTCGAGGTAGGGAACTTTGGGTATATGTAATTTATTGGAATAGTTTAACGAAGTCCAAACATGTTACTTATAGTGAGTTTATTTCAACAGACCACCATTTCTCAAACATCACACTGAACTGTACATGTATTTGTTCATATGACTCACTGTACATGTTTAATGTGGCTTCTAAGATGTGTGTCACAAAAATGATAAGGGCCATTGCCATTACAACTGGATTGTTGCCATCAAGTCTAGTAAAAGTAAAGTGCCATCTTACAACAAAATATATATATATTTTTTAATTTGTACGTTTAGCCAGTATTATTAAAGTGTACTACAAAGCAGCAAAGGATTCAGCTAGAAGATTTTTTAAATATATATTCATACTTCATTGTTAGTATTATGTTTGACATTATCACCAAATAACATCTCAAAAAGTACTTAATAATAATAAGAACACGTATATAGTGCCATAAATCTAGATAAATCCATTTGGAGGCACTGGATAGATTTTGAAACTAGTACTACAAGTTTTGAATCTGTATCTTGAATAATAAGTACTTGTTTTCTTGACAGATACCCCTAGTGTTGAAACCCACAAATGTGTAAAACTGGAACTGTAATGGAATGTTTTTATGTATTAATTTTGTTGGTCACAATATTTGATTATGATGATGGCCCATATCACCAATAAACGTGTTACTTATTGATGTACTATATGTGCACAGGACTGGCACAGACCCAAATTGTAATACAGATAGATTAAAATATGTCAGTGTGAAGTGAATTAACTGAAAGAAACATTGAAAACTGGTGAGTTAATTTGACTAATGCATTGGCACAGTCTGCCATGTAGTCTTATTTATTTGTGAATTGTTTCTCCATATGAATAAACTGTTCATATATTTCATGTTGGCTTCAGTATTACAAATCAAATTATGAACGGGGACATGCAAGACACTACAGATCACATTGTTGTTGCAAAAAATGGGATAAGAAGGCACCGAGTAATTCATTCTACCTTTTGGTCAATCTAATCTTACTTGTTCAGGGATTTTATTTTCAATGTACACTCACCTGTATAGTGCAATGTCAATAGCTTAAATTTTCATAAACCCCATTCGCTTCTGGAAACAGCGCAGGCTGGTATAACACGTCTGTTGCCTTTTCCAAATCTCCCCTTGACCACAACGTGAAGTGACGATATGCGGTTAATCGAATCATTCGATATGTTCTGAAAGTTAATTTATTTGCATTAGTTGATAATAAACAACCGTTATCTTCTAATTATTATTATACTGGCAAAACTGTGTGTTTTATCAATATCACATCATGAATTCAGTGAATTGGTTCATTTGTTTGTGAAGGGCTGTAATAATTATGATTGTAAGACTACATTTCATGATGTGGTCTTGATAACACACACACACATAATATAATATGTTTATTATATTAAAAATTCCACTTAAAATATTTTTGTATCAATAATAAATTGCACAATGTCCTGATTATACATCTATTAGTGCATGGTAGTGTGCAATTTGTCTACAATTTATATAAATTAAGCAAGTTGCTTGAATACTTTTAAATAGGGAATTAAACAACTGTATAAAAAGAATGCACACGTCCTGTCAAGAATACAAGTATGTTTATTAAGAAAATGATCAAAAATGGTTTGATGAAAATCATAGACATAGTATTTTACGAAGATAGAATGAACCTGAACATTTGTGGTGGGAACAAGTATAATTGCTCTATTTAAGTTTGAAATAGTTATTGCTAGAATAATTATTCGATACCTGTTGAACCACATAGTACTTACCTACTAGCTATTGGTCGAATCAACGAATCTGCACTCAAATCATACAATGACAACAGACCGATTTCCAAGTTCCAATACCGCCCTATTGCCCGTGGCGTTGGTGCAAACCGTTTTGAAGTCGTCATACACATAGTCAGTCGGTAATGCAGGCATCTGTAAGGTCTGTCATACGGTGCTGTACGGCAGCTATCTCCCTACAGCACAGCGACTCGATGTGCGTCGACATTGGCACGCAGTGTCCACACAAACACCATGCGAAATTATTAAGTCGCGTTGTATTGAAACATTTCGTCTTGAAATATATGGTAGATTTTCAATTGTGCGCATGCGCGGTGCCCTATATGGGTCATATTGAGTCACGTGCAAATTTCCCGGCAAGCTTACTGAAATATTCGGTCGTTGGATGTTGCAGCGTGCCCAGGTGACTGTAAGTTCCGAATGATATTGGAATTACCATTTGCATTGGACTAATGTATTTTTTACATGTCCACCTGCAGGGTTAGAGCTATGGTTGGACGTGGTCGCTGTACCCATCTGATCTGTCATTCTGTGGCCTACACACGGATAGCCTAGGGCTAGGGCCTAGGCTCTAGCGTGTTCACTGACACTGTCAGTGTCACTGACTGACACTTGCATGACATCCATGCCCCCCCCCCCCCGGCTGCAACACTTCTTCCACTTTGTTTAGGTTTAGCCTTAGGATTAGGCTGAGTTTGAGACTAGTCTTAATCTGACACTAAGACTGCCTGTTATGCCCGCAATGCCTATAACCTATGGCTATGTCATGGCTACGCCTACAGCTATGGCCTATGCCATAGCTATGCCTATGCCATGGCTATGTCCCTATGGCTATGTCGTGGGTTAGTTTCAGGGTTGTGGGTTAAGTTAAGGTTACGTTATCAACAACAGTATGTTTGCTTTTCCCATGCCTCGACCTATAATTTATTACCTTATATCATGACCATGGCTGTGTAGGGTACAGGCTGATGGCAATGATTATATCTAAATTATGCAATTAAGGTCTCAGCCTATAAAGTTTAGCATACACAACATAAAAGTAAAGGTAAGTTCTTATATAGCGCAGTGTCCGGACCAGCGCTTTACACTTTACTCCCCTGGCAGACCTGTTCAATCGAACACCATCTCAACTTCTGTGGGAAGCATCCAGCCACGCTGCAATTGATGCGCGAAGAGTAATCGTACACAAATATCCACCTCGGTCTATAGCCAGGTACTTATTCATACATCTGAGTGAACTTATCGACACGGCAGCCCATGACTCTACCCCTGAGCCACTGCGCCCTACATAGACATAGTCATAGCTGCCATAGCCAAGTCCAAGGCATAGCCATTGGCCATGGCATGTGCATAGGCATGGACATGGTTATTCTATAAGCATACCCATAGGCAGTCTATGCTATTTACACCTGACGACGATCAGCACGAACAGATAGATTTATATACAATGCAAGTGTAAATACAAACATAGTGCTACCTTAATTATTTCCAAATAACCTTTAGAAAGGCTAAACCTAACCCTACACTTCCCCCCTGGCATATGGAACAGTTACGCCTCATGTTTTTGGTGACCAATAATGGTTAGCTAGTCCGCCAATTTAACATTGACCGTGACAGTGTGAATAGTCGGTCCAAAAACTAAAATGCTATAAGTTATTGTACTGTACACATAACTATTGAGCCAGAATATGGTTATAGTATACTATAGCTTGTAGTAATACTATTTGCCATGTTGCCCATGACATGGCATACCCATGTGTAGGGTTGGCGATTTAAATCAAGCTGATTTAAATCACGATTGAATGTTTCGTCTAAGTACTGAAACCTTGTGCGCATATGACTTCTGCGCCGACCAGATATTTCAACGACGAAGCGTTTTGTTAAAACATAATTCATTGTGCTTTATTTGTTCTATACCTTCCTTTCTTTTTTTATAACCTTTCGGTTTTGATGCATTGCTCATAGACAAGGGTATTTATCTATGAATTTATTGCTGACACATTTCACATGTTTTAGGTTGCGGCAGGCATGCGAGACCACAACACAAACATCGTGATATCTGGTGCCAGACAATTTGAGAAAATTGTCATCTCTGTAAGTTACAAGAATAAGGATAAGTGATCTAATGGCAGTCGTTACTTTGTTTAACTCAGTGCATTACGTCTTACTAGCACCTGGATTGTGAAGCTTTTAAGGTGAAAGTAGAAGATATATGCTTATTATATAATATCGCTACAATCTTTTAAAAGTGCTGTCTCTATACAATGGCTCGTCAAATCTAACGTTCTTTTGCGCCGAACTCTGTACTATTTTTAAAATAGCCTATTTTAATTTCATAGTCAGAATAATGAAGGTGCACGAGCGGATGCAAAAATCTGCATTTCATTGACATATCACTAACTTCAAGTAACAAATTCATTAAGCAACACATTTGTAAGGGAGGTGTTATTCTAACACTGATTCCTTGGAGACTACTTGTTCGATTTAAATAATGCAAATGGGAAATAGTGCAGTTTTGTTATGTGTTAATTGTATGTATCTTCTGTATCAGGCTGTACATGATTTCTGTTTACATATGTTATTCATTCCATTGTAGTGCATCGTACAAGAGGCTTGTTATAGAGCCGTTTCTGTTTGGGCGAACCCTTGAAGCCCTCGGCCTGAACGAAGAACAAGCCAATGCAATTGTAGGTTAGGCAGGTGTGACACCGTCAAGGAATCTTCAACGTGGTGTTGGCCCACAAGACATTGGGGTCCGGCCTCGCTGGAAGTCGATTACACAGAGCCTCGCTTCCGATCTCCGATCAAAACAAAATGGCTCAGTGACGTTATCGTGGAACGGACTGGCCACGTGTCATTCAGTCCACGTTCGCCTCGAGGATGGGAGAGTAGTGCGTAGACTCATTGACCATGTGAGGAGTCATTGTGTGATTGGTGACAGCTCGGTGCCGGTGAAGACGATGGGAGTGTAGTGCGTAGACATATTGACCATGTGAGGAGTCATTGTGTGATTGGTGATAGCTCGGTGCCGGAGAAGACATCATCTTCTGAACTGCCTCTTGAATTGTCTCCCAAACTGCCTCCGGAGGAACCTGTTCATGCAGAACTGCCTGGCGTACCGCTTGTCGTACCACGTGACGTACCGCCTGACATACCACGTGACGTACCACGTGACGTACCGCATGACGTATCTCAGCCAGAGATGGAATCTCCCCACATATCTGAACAGAACTGTACAACCAGTGCAACTCTTTGTAGATCAGGAAGAAACCGCAGAACACCTGAGAAACTGAACTGATGAAGTGACATTCACGATCACTCGTAAGAAAGTGATTGGAAAAGAAATTGTGAACGTTGGTAGTGGCATGTTGAATAACTTTAGTTAGAACTGAACGTTTGGTATAGATATGCTTTTAGTTAATCATTATTCTTGTTGAGTACTAGAACTCCATGAACATTGCGTTAGAGAACTCCAGGGACATTGAGTTATAACACTATAAGGACACTGAGTCATATTTGTTTAGCAAACCAGTTATACTATTATAATCAAGATGGTGTGCATGAATAAACTGTGTGACAATTGATTTGACGTTTACATCTACTCAATTAATGCACTCACAATCTAGGCTAAATATGATCAAATCTAAACATGTATCATTGGGCATAATATTAAAATTATTATGATTACAGGTAGATTAGATTTATGAAAGTAATTTTTATAAATTGTACACATTCATTCATGACTAATACATACATATATTCTCTCCCAATTCAATTGTCAGTACAAAACAAACACCATCAGACGGTGAATCTATAGATTTTGCCCAGTATAGTAATTATAATATCCTAATAGTAATACTATCCTTAGTAAATTCATTATTTGTTATTATTATCAAAATTATTTGCTGCATGCAGCCTACAACTTTTAACTTAACTATGCACAATCGTGTGCATAATTACAGTTATCAACTTATAATGAACACGAACTATATAACAGCAAAAAACAGTCGTTCCCATATTCTTAAATGTATTGCAGTGACATTGGCCCCAATTAATTATTCATGCATTAATAACACAGTTCATGTATGATATTATCAAAAGCAAGCTTGCATTCACAGCGATAACTGGCAATGTAACAGTCAAATGTTTCAGACCAAACGTTTCGTGTATGTAGCCTAATGAAATATTTGGTATATTTGTTTCCTCTCGTGCGTTTCATCAATACACAATACGTAAAGGTCATAGGTCAAAATCTACCAAATATTTCAGCGACCAAATGTTTCGCTAAAGTAATGAAATATTCGGTTATCTATTTCCGCTCGTGTGATTACGACTTCTGCGCCGACCAGATATTTCAACGACGAAATGTTTCGCTACAACGTACCACTCCGTATCACCCGGAGGGAAACGGTCAGTGTGAACGCTTTAATCGTACGATGCACGACTTACTGCGTTCATTACCGCCAGAGAAGAAACAATGGTCACGCCATTTGCAGGAACTGGTCTTCGCGTATAATTCAACGCCACACGCGGCCACAGGTTTCTCACCTTATTTCTTGATGTTCGGGCAAGAACCCAGACTTCCGGTAGACGAATTGATAGATGGAGAGGGCCCAACATCAAACCTCGGTAAAGGGACCGATGACTGGGTACAGGAGCATCAGCACCGACTGGAAGCTGCTTTTGAATTAGCTGGTCAGAGATTAGCCAAAGCCGCTGGAATCAGAAAGGATAGGCATGATCTGAAGGGATCCGATGTGCCACTGAAGCCTGGAGATAGAGTTTTCCTTAGGAACAGAGGAGTTCTAGGGCGAAACAAAATACAGGATCGGTGGGTGGCCATCCCCTAGAGAGTCGAGGATAGGATGAGTCCCGATAGTCCCCTCTATCGTGTTAATCGATTCGGTGGTCTGGGACACCCTAGGGTGGTACATCGCTCTGCAATATTGGATGTAAGGGATATCCGGGTTCCTGCAGAGAGCACACCAAATGCACCAGAAGAGAGGGAGTGCACACGAGAAAATTTCAGAAATAAACACGCGAAGACCACCTCGGAGGGCAGCTCCACACCAATTGACAAGTGGATGATACGTCAGGAGACAGATGTATATATACCCTTGATGCCAACTGTTCAAGCGGAAACTGTTCCCTCGATCCTTCCGCACAAGGGTGATGGACGGTCGGGGGAAGAAGAACGTCCACTGCCACGTACTTCACCAACATGTCATTCTACACACCTGTGTGGTCATGGTATTTCCAGTAGAACCAGGTCGACTCGGAATGCTCAAGCACATAGTTGTTTGTCTGTCGATTCAGATGGCGACAGTGCCTCGGAACCAATTCCGAGACAGTCCCGACGACATCGTCGTGTTAAAATCAGGAGTCGGTCCAATCGCTCTGATAGGTCGACTGCCAGATCAACACCTGGATCAGCAGATGCCGAAGCAGTACCACGTAGGAGTTCTAAGTGTGCAACGGCAGGTCATAACCCCAATCCCTACAATCTGCCACGGTCTGCAGCTCTTAGCACGACTGAGGTAGCAGCACCATCATTTGGAGAGTTGAGTGAAGCCATGTCGAACTTAGGTTCCATGCTTCAAACAGCTTGGTTGCAGTCACAGGCAACCACAATTAACCATGACTTGCCACAAGAATATTAATTTTGAAGATCAACTTATATAACTATTCCAAATGTAATCTCTTGGTTCTGTTTGTTCAGTTGCTCGTGGGATAGCAATTATTTAATCAGGGGGGTATGTAACCGGCAGGGTTACTGAGCAATAAGTAAATTATTATTATTATTAATTTTAATCTATATTATTATTCCAAAACTCCAAGTACTCTTTTTGTTCTCATTACTTTTAATGTGTTAAGTCTGTAGACCCTGCCTAGGAAAGCCTTTAGGTTCTCTTCCCAGGCGGTGTCAGTTTCCCTAGCAGTCACCAAGTGAGGGTCATACCCCGGTCACTAAGCCAGGATTAATTAAGAGACGCCATCACAGAGTTTCCGAGAGAAGCTGGACAGACATAGCGATCCAGTTTTTTTCCACGAGGTTTCGTGTTTTAACAGGGAGAAAAAACACAAATGAAGATGTAAGAGAGTGCATGGTGTGATTGCACTGAGCAGTGCTCAGGGGCTGTGTTAACTGCAGTTCCCAGTTGGGGTTTTGTTTTACTTTGTATTTTAGATTATCAACACAATAAATGATAGTCATCATTTGACCGTGTTGTGTCTTCATGGTAAATCCCCCGCTACATATATATATATATATATAATTATGGAACTTCACTATTAAGGTCGCCATTGGGACTGGGTAAAAGTAACTTGAATAGCGAGGTGACCATATTAGTGGAACTAATTTCCTATACTTTACACTATATATGGAACTAATTTGGGACTATCCTAAGGTTACCTTAATTTCAATATGGCTGTATTAATGAGGTGATCGTAAACCGAGGTTGAACCGTAACTATATGACATGGATGTGTGAATGTAGACACTAATTCATTTTAGGCTATATTTTACCATTGTAACTGCCGATCACAAACATTGTGTACACCGTTTCGAAAGATGTGTATGTTGAAATCCGGAGTGCCTGTTTAAATAATGTTGTACTTCCAACCTAACTGAAATCCTGAGATGTTGTCCAGTTAGCAAACTATTATTGCATGGATTTCCCCTCCCTAGACATTACCCACATTGGTGTGCAGCAGTATGCTTAGAATAACTTCTTCCTTATTTGTTGTCTCCAGACCTGCTCTGGTCCTATTTCTATATTTGTTTACAGAGGCATGTTCATTGTGCTTAGCTCTCCTGCTGACATCAACAAGCGCATGTCATGGCTCTCTCTCTCTCCAAGGAGGGCACGTTTCGCGACATCGTGTGACATCGTTCTACTCCCTTAGCAGATAACATGAATGGTGGTCTGATAAGATTGCCTTAAGGGGTCAGCACACTGTTGGACTTCCTGCTTGATTACAGACGAAAAAAAGTGCAGTATATTTTTGAGAAATGATTTTTTACAATGTTCACTTGCTCTGACATAAGTGCATTTGAGTAGTCAGATTTCTAGATGTGATTGTAGAAGCTGTTGACAGTAAATTGGTGTCTTTTTAGCTGATTTTACTAAGCGGAAGGGTATCTGGCAGCAATTTGGCTAGTTGACACTTTAGCCGGATTACTGCCTGCATGCATTTGTAAATATTGACGGGTGTCATACATACAGGCATTTTGCAAGAGCTAGAGATATTAGATTTTGACTAAAATCGACCAGCATGTCAATGAGATGACAATAACAGCAGGTGAGAAGTTTAAGAAACTATAGGTCACGTTTTCTTATAATCGCACACAACGTTAACATGGTCGCCAATGGGAAAACTGACAGTGTGCTGAGCCCTTAAGTATGCCTCTCCCCACGACGCACACACACACATGGTGTCATTTGAGAAGCTATGGTTGAGTAGCAGTGGGATTATGAGAGCTACCCATTTGAAATGGCCAGAGATCAGTGTGTTTAATATATAGGAAACTGTGTTACAGAGAAGAAGACAGACAGTTGACAGGCAGTTGTACAGTGCTCGCGGCCAGTCAAGCATGGTCACCCAGAATGGGATGATGATGAACAAGGATGAGCGCTGTTTTGTGGACTTAATCATCTACAAATGCATCACTAGTGAATATAACGTGCTTGGTGTGGAACTTGAAAACACGTATTCAACATTTTAATAGGATGCTGTTAAATGGATATTGAGCCAGGTTATAAATGAATAGTAATATGTGGACGTGAAAGTGGATACATCTATAACATTATTATATTTGTAGCATAGCTGCATCGATTCGTTATTTACACGTAAAATACAAGTTTTGTAAAACTAATTAAAAAGCAATACATGTTCATGTTTGTGAATATTTAATAAATGTAATGATACATGTAGTAAAGCAATTGATGGTGTTCTACGTGGAATATGTTTGAATTAGTTTTATTTCAACCGTGCCTGCCAGTTCAAAATAAAATGTGAATTCTTCCAATATGTAATGCAAATTTTGTTTTCTGTTACAGGAGAAATGTAACAAGCCAGCTTATTAATATTTTACTGTCAAATGATACAAACACACAACATTAATTTTCTCTTTTGTGAAACATTAACACTCGTTTATCAAATTTCAGAGACGTGTATGTACAATATGACTTTTCCAATAATGTAAACAATACATTTGTGACTGAATGCTGTTAGAGTATTGTATTGTAAATGCAGACATATTATGTCACATGTTTGTTTAAAAACTGTTAACTGTGTTGTTTATGACAATGGTGTTTCAGTGTTGTGTGCGGCAGGTTTGATCCCTGGTGGTGTTCAGTATCTAGGCACTACTGGTTGTGCACACACACTTATTCCATTCAATAACGTTGGCCGTTTACAATAACTCCACCTAAATTAAGTTAATTCCACTTAAACATCTATTGGAAATAGCACAGCCAATTAGCATGCCACATATAACATGGCAATGGCAGCTAGGTAGGAAGAAACTTCAAAAGGCTAAGCAATGTCTCAGTCGTGGAAACAAGGGTGGAAGACAAATAACCCAAGTGGGATGTAAATGTAGGAATTTGTACATAAATAGAGTTTTAAATTCACAGAGAAAACTCATAAACAAGGGAGTATTTCAACCTGAAGAGGGCATGAATACAACAATTCACCCCCCACAATCACCCTTTTGTATATATCATAGCACACCAACATGTGATGCAAATGTTGTCTATGTGCAATGAAGTAAAAAGATGGCTGGAGGAAAGAAGCCAACTTGCATGGTTTCTACAAACAGACGTTACAGTAGGCGACCACATGCTAATGTTCGACAACTACAACTGTACTCTAGTATGAGAGGCTATTCTGCTGATACATATATCTTCTGGGATGTTTGCCAAGGATGGGTGCAATACTCGAATGTGTACTGCTGTAATGCAATAGTCAATTTTGCAAGTTTTAAATGTGTAGTTGTTTGTAAAACTTTGGATAATACCAAACTGTTTTACCAGGTACTTTTGTTGGTTGTGCAATTTGAACTGACATGCTTCATACAGTATGGAAGTTAATCGCTAATGTATTTTCTGAATGTATATTGTAAGGTATATTATGTCCTGACGTTATGGTTTCAAGATTATCAGGAGTTTATTGTATCATATGAACACTTGCCATAACAACATAACATTTTTGTAACAAATTTATTGACACATCTATGACCATGTACATACATGCTGAATAATACTAGGTAGTGGTAATCGGTATGACAACAATATTTTCATACAAACATGAGTATTAAAACAGGCAATTCTCTTTTACTTTAGCCCATTATCAGAGGTAATGAGCAATTAGTCTTTTTGTTTTCACTTCTCTAGATTTAAGTACGAATCGGCTTGCTCTTTGCTTAATTAACAAAATGCCAGTTATTGATGTGTTTACCATAAAGGTGTGTTATATTCAACAATACGTGGCCAGTAAAATATGTACTGTTATTGCCACTTTGAGAATTCAAGTACAAGTTTCAAGATACAGTATTACTGAATGTCAAATGTTTTAAACAAGTTCAAGTTAGGGATTAACAAGATAGTGTTCTTCTTGAGGAAACATTGTGTTTCTTTATTTTAAAAGTAAATAATACACAAGTTACTATTGATAGTATACATATTTGAATCTAGTGAACTTTGCTTATTACCCCCAATAAGAACAAAAACACAACGCTATCCAGCTAAATGTAGATCTACACACCATAAACTGTACGTGTTAATCTTGGAACCAATGAGCATCCAATTAAATTTACCAGGTCAGACATCCACAGCTAGACGAGCATGTCGATAAATCTGTAAATAATGTTGACATTTTCATTATAACGTATTGGCATCTAAAATATATGGCAACAATGCAGTATTTTGAACATAGATATAATTAAACCACACATGGTTCATCCAACTCAACAAAACTACAAAACCAGGCATGGGACAGGTGAAATGTTGCACATCCTAGTAAAATACATTACTAGATTTCTTTCCCCTAAAACTCTGTTTCTGTGTGGAAAAATAGTCAATAAGTATTTGGCATATCTGACATTTGCGCTCAATAAATACTTTGTATCAGACCATCACTTCTGATGACATGATCTAGTGGTATGATTGCACATAATTATCTTATCTCTCCATCGTATTAACATTGCTTTGTGAATCTGACATTCAACGTTCAAGGACAAGATTTTACTGCAAGAATATGTGTACAAAATAAACTAAAATTACAAAGAATTCCTATCTACAGGCTAATGGTACAATTCGTTCAGACATTAGTTAACCTGCTGTTTCGCATAGATCTGATCTACACATTTCGTATCGCTGTAGCTACACACAAGTTTACAGTGTCTAGATTATGTTGGCAACATTGAAAATACGGTGTTTGTTTCTCTTAAGTTGACTTGGCTCCGCTGCCTAAGTCAATATCTACTCTTCAGCATTACTTATTATAGCAACAGGCCCATATTTTTATCATAGATATTTTCCAGCCAGATGACAACAAAACTGTGCTTTTGCTTCAAATATCAATCAGCCAAATAAACTTTCTTGTTCTTCTTGTTCTGTTAATTAGTTTCAAATCAAGTATCAACCAGTCGAGGTATATAATTTTAATCGGTTACATTTGTGTTAATAAAACTAATAAAGCTGACAAAATAATACATTTTGTTTAAGAAAAAAATGTATCCAACACTGGCCCCAAAATATAAAGAAATAAGAACAACTTACATATATATACAAAGTAGGAGTTTGAGTTTGTTGGTTCTGCGTAGTATGAAGATACACTACAGCAACTGGAAGGCCGCAGCAATGAAGGATGTCACAGCGCCACGACATACCCCGACAGCGTCAGCGGCGAGGTCAAGGGGTCCCTTGCCCTGGATGTACAGGTTGCTGACACAAGCCTCCAGCATCTTGTCGTGCTGGCCAAATGTCATGCCGTCCAGGTTAGGGAAGCCGCCTGAAGCATAACACCCACTGTCAACCCTCTGGCAACACTGGCCGAACACACTACAATTAACCTATCCATAACGTGACCTGTTGCCTAGCAAAACCTCCGTAAAGTCATCAGAAAACACGTGGTGGGTTCAGACATTCCGTCGAATATTTTGTTGATATTCTGGTCACAAAAAAAATGTATGGCAAAAACATAAGGCAAAGTTTGTAAAGTGACAACTGTATGGCAGTGTATGTGGGAATGTTTGATTTATGAGGTGTCATGCAGCAATAATGTAATTCACGTATATATAACCATTAACAACATTGTTGGCAAAGCAAAGCTTGACAGAGGTCACGTGCAAAATTCAATTGTGGTGTAAGCAAAAACCGTGACGTAGTGGATACATCAATTATTTCCGAGTCACAATTCTTGCTAAGCAATTATGCCCACGTTTCAACCTAATGATATCCTTAAGGGAGGGGGTCGGCAACCTGCGACCTGTGGGCCAATTAAATGCGACCCACGGATCTAGTTGATGCAGCCCGCGGTCTAAAAATTAGATTATCCACAATGCGGCTCGCGGGGTGACAACAATAGATGCACCTTCCATGGTAGGAAGAGCTGCTGCATCATCCTTCAAGAAAGCTTGAATGCAAAGAAAATGAAACTGCAGAACACAATGAGCGTTATTGTGAAGACCGTGAACTGCGTTCGCGCTCGTGGCATAAACAACTGGCAGTTCCAGTACCTTCTACCTGAGATGACTATGCAGTATTAAAACCTCCTCTATTGCGAAGAGCGTTGGCTGAGTTGATGTGCTAGGTTGCGCCGCACATGATTAAGCCCTACGATCTGAGATATTGGATTATAGGGTGTTCATGGAGCAGAAGGGTACAGAAGTAACGGAATTCATAGAACCCAGATGGATTTGCGAGAACTTCTCATCAGTTAGATTATCCGGTTCGTTTCCGCTTCCGAAATCACGTTGCCGCTGTAGGAGACACAACTGCGAAATGCAAAGCTGAGTGAATTTCAAATATTAGGACTCGCAGTGAGCAGTTGTCTTATTTTCCAACCCGTTCCATGTGGAACTCGACGATGCGCCAGATTTCTGAAGCTGTTCGGATAGATTTCAACGAACTACAATGCGGCTCAGTGACACTCAAAGCTACCGCCATAGAGATTACGCTTGTAGAATGTTACTATAATATGCAAGTGTTAGTATATGCATTTGGCGACGAACAACTTTCCTGATCTGATCAAATACACTAACCTTATTGCCAATTTGTTAGGTGGCGCAGCAACTGCACCAATTGTCAAACAAGACAACATGATGCCATTTCTGTCCCAAGAACACTGACCATTAATAAGGGGAGTTTTTAGTAGTGACGTACAAGAGTTGTTTACATTTAGACGTTGATGTTTGATGATGACAACAATACGTCTTATTCGTAACTGGTAACACTTTGTAAATTTCAATGCATAGTTCTAAACAAGATTGCTTATATTCAGATTCCGTACATGATATGATGGACCAGTTTTAACGTGGATTAGACTAACTATCACCAATACTCAATAATACATGTGTGGTCCGCCAATTAACTTAAGCCAAGTCATATATTTAGCCCTCCTTTGAAAAAGGTTGCCGGCCCACGCCTTAACAAGATTTAACAAGATTGCCACCCAGAGAATTAACTCTAGATGGCAGGTGGACAAGGAAGCCCTTTGGCTTATCGAGAGTCCGACCCTTTTATCTATGTGTATCCCGCCCGTCTGAGGTATGTGTCGATTTTATTTTTAAACATATTCACGCTACTAGCACCCACACAATCAGCAGGTAATCTGTTCCATTCATTTACAGTCCTTTGTGAAAATGAAAACTTTCTTATATCCAATCTACTCTGCTCCTTTGCCAATGTAAGTTCATGTCCTCTAGTCCTTCTATCTTTCTTAACTGAGAAAAAAATATTTCTATCAATATTTTCATAACCCTTCAATATTTTAAACACTTCTATCTGATCTCCTCTCAATCTCCTGGTCTCTAGTGTTGTTAAACCGCATTTTTTAGGCGTATTTCGTAACTAAGATCCCTCAGTTTTGGTATCATTTTAGTTGCTCTCCTCTGCACTCTTTCTAGCATATATATGTCCTTCCTGCGATATGGCCTCCACGCTTGAATACAATATTCTAAATGAGGCCTAACTATTGTTTTGTACAGCGGTATTATTAGCTCTTTTTCCTTATACGTTATGTTTCGCCTAATTAATCCAAGGATTTGATTTCCCTTTGAAGCTGCAATTCCGCACTGCTCTGAAACCTTCATATCAGCACTAATGGTTAACCCTAAGTCCTTTTCTTTTACAGTAGTACTTAGTACAGTACCCCCCATTGTATATTCTACTTCTTCGTTCCCATGTCCTGTGTGGAGGCATTTACATTTCCCAAAATTGAACAGCATTTGCCACTTTTCAGACCATTTGATCAACCTGTCAAGATCATCTTGTAAAATGCTGTCTATCTCCATCACTTTTAATCCTTCTAAACAATTTTGTATCATCCGCAAATTTCAACACCTTGCTTGTTATTTCATCATCCAAATCGTTGATATATATTAAGAATAATATAGGACCTAATACTGATCCCTGTGGTACCCCACTCAATACTGATTTCCAGTTTGAAGCCTCCCCATCAACTACTACACGTTGTCTTCTGTCAATCAACCATTGTTCTATCCAGTTTATTATACCATTTCCTATGCCATGGGCCTTTAGTTTAAGCAGTAATCTTTGATGTGGTACTTTGTCGAAAGCTTTTTGAAAATCTAAGTAGACGATATCTACTGGTGATCCCTCATCTACCCACTTAGTGATGTCTTCCAAAAAACATAACATATTTGTTAAGCATGACCTCGCTTTAAAAAAACCATGTTGAGATGGGTTTATCAAGTTTTGTTTAACAAGAAAATCCACCATGTGATCTTTAATTAGTCTTTCTAATAATTTATAAATCACTGATGTTAAACTCACTGGTCTATAGTTCTCTGACTTGTTTCTCGAACCTTTTTTGAATAGCGGTATAATGTTTGCTTCTTTCCATTCTAAAGGAACCACTCCCTCTTCTAATGACAAGTTGAAAACTGTTGCAAGCGGTATGCTAATTTGTTCTACAATTTCCAATAGTAGTTTGGGTTGAATACCATCCACTCCAGGTGATTTATTATCCTTCATAGCCCTTATTTTCTTACCTACCATTTCCGGGGTTACAATTAATTGTCCTAAATAGTCTGAATCTGCCCCTTGAACTTAGCCTCTGGTACTGGCAGTGAACTAATATCTTCCCTGGTAAACACTGAACTAAAGTACTCATTCAGGTCTTCTGCCATTAAGAATCCCTCTGATATTATATTTCCAGCACTATCTTCTAGAGGACCGACTTTATCTTGAACTTTCTGTTTGCTTCGAACATACGCATAAAACTCTTGCTGTCATGTTTTATATTACTAGCTAATTGTTGTTCATAGCTTCTCTTTGAATTTCTAATTTCAGCTGTAGCTTGGTTAAGTGCTTCTTTATAACTGTTGTAGTCTTCATCATTTCCAGTACATCTGTATGACTTCCACATCATTTGTTTGTACTTAATTTTTCTAATGGCTTCTTTCGATAAGTGTTTCTTTTTGGACCGTTTTCCTTGTTTTTTGAAGGGTACAAATTTATCGACTATGCACTTAATTTCACTCTTTAATACATTCCAGCATTCTGTTGCCGTCTTATTTTTCAGTGTGTTATTCCAGTCTATCTTTGCTAAATATTTCCTCATGTCCTTATACCTTCCTTTGTGGAAATTTCTCCTATACTGCTTTTTACTATTCCTTTCTGATTTTACTTTGATGATAAAATGTATCTGGTTGTGATCGCTACTCCCCAGTGGCTCACATATCTTGACATTGTCAACTAATTCATTCTGTGAGGACAAAACTATGTCTAACACATTCTCACTCCTGGTTGGTTCTAGCACATGTTGAGAAAGGAAAGTATCTTGAACTAAAACTAAAAACTTGTGGTCCTCACTCCCCATACTCTGTAGAGATTTCCATTGTATATGCCTGTGGTTAAAATCCCCCATAATAATACAGTCCCGTTTGCTTACTTCCCTTATAGCGTTTTGTATTTTTTCATTCTCTTCTATGCTTATGTTTGGACTTCGATAAACTAACCCAACTGTTAACGTTGAGTTTCCTGTAACTATGTTACACCAAACAGCTTCTTCGCAATCTGCTTCTCTTTCTAATTTTATTTCATAAGCCTGAATAGATTCTTTAATATATAAAATAACTCCACCTCCCTTTCTTCCTATTCTATCTTTTCTAAACATTACATATCCTGTCAGTCCCAATTCAGCATCTGATATATCGGTGGTGGTCCAGGATTCGGTTATACCTATTATATGAGGGTCAATATCTTCTACCATAATGTTTAGTTCATTTCTTTTGTTTACTATACTCCTTGCATTTAAACAAACACATTTATATCCAGCTTCAGAAGAGGGCGATATTGTACGTGAAAAGGGAATTGCAACAGATAGTTTTTGCAACAGAAAGAGGCAAATAACGGCGAATACTTTGTAAATCGTGAATATGATAACAGCAGCGAAAAGTTTGAGAAATATGCCGTCTAAAATTGAAAGTATCATCAAAGATAACTCCGAGATTTTTTGCTGAAAATGCATATACTATAGGTATAGGTGTAGGATAAAACTTTTAACTTTGTCACGCTGCCTCTGTGTACTAATAATGAGAAACTCTGTTTTATCAGCATTTAACTTTATTCTAATATCAGTCATCCAAACGAAAATGTCATTAAGACGATCTACAAAGCCATTAGCATTAGGCGTAGATAAAGAAATGTAAATCTGGGTATCATCTGCATAAAGATGATGACTTCGATTATGAATGTTAATTACTGAGCTCAGTGGTGTTGAGTAGAGAGTGAAAAGTATTGGTCCGAGGACAGAACCTTGAGGAACACCACCTGAAATAGGGAGTGCTGATGAAAGACAATCCCCAGTCTTTACTGTCTGGTGCCTATTTGTCAGTTACGACAAAAACCAACTCAAAGCTGTGCCGCATACACCATATACCGTAAAGACAAACGATTTATAAGAATGGTGTGATCAATTCATTGTTTCAAAGGCAGCAGACAGATCTAGTAAGGTAACCGCTGTTGAGTTATTTTACCTTTATCCCTACATATAAAGTAAAGTCATTAAGAACTTTTAGTAGAACAGTTTCCGTAGAATGAAGCTATTTTTATGCAGTTTGTAATTCATTAGACAAGCAATTTGATTTAGTGTGAGATCCAATGCGTTTTGCTACAACTTCTTCAAATATCTTGGAAATGAAACCAAGATTAGAAATTGGTGTATAATTCTTGAATGCACAGTTGAATCTTTAGGCAAAGATGCCTTCTTAACTGAGGAGGGGGTTTACATATGCATTTTAAAAATCGTTTGGAAAAACACCCGAGCTCAGTGATACATTTATAATATTTGTAATTGTATTAAGTACAGAGTTAAGACATGCTTTCAACAGTATAGTTGGTAACGGAGATATGACATAATTTTGTCCTCAGAGAGAGGGGGTGGGACCTAGAGTGAGATAGAGACAGACAGACAGACATATAGATATATAGAGAGAACAAGAAAAAGAGAGTTCGCAAAATGCCCCATCACCTGATGGGACGCCTTGGTAGTTGACAGTTGTGATAGTAATATTTACCAATTGTTAGAAAATACACGGTTCGGCCGCCAGTGTTTTGTTTTGCCCCTTGACTACCTTCTCTGGACACGCCCCGGTGTATATATATACATCACGTATACGCATACATTCATGCATAAATGCATGCATACATGCACACATACATACATACATACATACATACATACATACATACATACATACATACATCCTTACATACATACATATTATTATTATTGTGTCCATTTTGTGTTCCGTATAGTTGTAAAATACAGTTTGTGTTTCCTGGAGTCAGTGTGGTGTTCAGGATATGTCACTTGATTGTTTGACACCTAGAATTTAATTCAAATTCCACAAGAGGACAATCATTTTTCTAATCTTCTATTTACCGGGCAAGTTTTATAAAAGTTTGTTAATTTACTAACTTAATTATGTTTATGATCAATTACAGAACTTTTGCACATCAGATCAGATAAATATAGTGTATTAATTGGATGAAAACCAGATTGTAAATGTCACACTTTAACTGTTTATTCTGAAAAATAACTTGTACACACCTACACTCCTCGGTGCCTCGTTTATTATATTAATATGGTCATATTCAAAACAACTGCACACACGGCGAAGGGTTTCAAGTAAATAGTTCAGTTATATTAACAACAAACTACGTGTTAGCTTTTATGAATACAATTGGGTGTAAATTCGGCTTAATCAGGCAACAAAATGGGACCACTCTCCACGGACTACATATGAGTCCCATTTTGTTTGAAAACGCACCCCCAAAACGATCTCGTTATGGGCCTGCTGGGGATGCTAATGTGGTGTTTGTATATATGATGAAAAATAATATAAGACGCAACCATATGGTCCACCAATCTCACACTCACATCATTGTGTTTCTAGTTAGAAATGTAACCTTCTGCATTATGAACCCCCACGTGAACATGTGGGGCCGTCTGCATTGTGAACAAATATAACCCCACATGAACGTGTGGCGCCCCTGGAGTCTGAATTGGTAAAATGTGAACTCCCCATTATGAAAAGCTGGCTACGGGCCTGACATGCATACGCATACCTGCATGCACACATGCATGCATACATGCACACATACACACGTATACACGTATACACGTACACACCTACACACCTACATACCTGTGGGGTGGTCAGCACCACAACTTCGCATTCCCGTGTTTACTTTAATTTCAGCGCATACCTTCGTACGGCACACGGTATGTTTTTTCAATAGAGCATCGTTTCCCTCTGATTCAGAAGAACACCATCTGGTCGTAAATACTCTTTCCATCTTGTAGCGAACCCTCTGTGATTGTATATGTATACGTATGTTAAAAAAAAAAACAAAAAAAAAAACATGTATTCATCTATGTTATTTAATAGAACAGATGAGGGTGGGTAACCCCCGGTTACTATCCTCAGCCTTGTCCAATTGGGCATTGTTTAATGTTCAGTGGCATGGGAATGTAACGGCTGAATGCATGCCTGTGCCATGACTAATCACGCATTCTCTTATCTGTTGTAGACCGATAGTCGTTATTTAGATGTACCATTAATCATACGTTTTTCTTTTTTAGGATTAATTTACAAAAAAACAGTTTTGCAGAGAAGACCATCTACCCGAAAGGACTAAACTGATTTTATCAGATGTCTGGGTTTAGGGTTCACATTCGCCACCTATACTCCGTTGCCAGTGCATTTTAGGGTCTTCGTTCATGTTCCAAATCCTTAACAGAGGATACTTGAGCCCAGTACACCAATTTTTCTCAAATACATACCTACATACCTACATGCATGCATGCATACATAAATACATGCATACATTTACATGCACACATGCACACATACATGCATATTATACCTACACGGTTCCTCGATTATAGACTTTAAATATATCCAGGAGGTGTCGCCATAGTTGATCGTGCATGCGCCATCTAGCGATAGACCGGTACATCAGATTGACTGGGTAGGATTTACCAACGCGCCTTGTTTGGAGCTGGTACGTGGCCCGTAAAGAGTTGGATTTGTTCGCATTTTAGGTAAGTTTGCCGTATTTTGTAATAATCATATATAACGCAACATGGTGGTCGCAATATGACAACATTTCCCGGCACAAAACGACGTCGTTGTCTCGAAAGCAGGTAGTCGTATCTGCCCTGTGAGTGTGACGTGAGTTATTGCGAGTGCGAGTAGGCGGGACGCTCGCATACCAGCTAACTTACTAAGTCTAAGGGGTCCTGCCCCTGCAGGCTATGTCCCTATGATTATTTATATATCATTGTATCACCAGTGCCAGGGGTGGTCATTTTATTCCACGGAACGCTAGGCGAATCTATCAAGTTATGGCCCGGACAGTTTGACAAAATTAATTAGGGCGGCTAACCGACAGCTATACCGGCCAATACCATCCGCTACGACAGTGAGTGGCATACGCCTACACTCTGCTGTGAAATAGGATCATTGACACGGGGGTCACGGGTTACCGATTGACACTGCGACTTAAGTTGAGGGGATGAGATAGTAGGCGTAGCCCTACAAATATTGGCAATAAGTGTTACCTACGAAATTGAGCAAAATTTATTATAATTACCATGGACCCAATGGCAATGTTATTTTCACAGGAACAGGGCGGTATATATCATTCCAGATACTCTTACTACTTACTGACATTAGATAGCATCAGCCTGGTGAGTTAAGTGTCATTCACTGACCACAAATTACCAGAATAATGGTGTATGTAGACTTTTAAAATAAGAATTGATTTTGCTCGATGCTATGCTCCCGAAAGACTGAACGGTTGAGAAAATAAACCATCCCCAGATAATCTCGTACAAATGACTGCATTTATAAGATGTTTGCAGATTCAGATATTGACATAATTCACATAATTTTATATTCCGCTAATATGATAACTACTGTTACTACAGAAGAAATATGTTGACAGTACAAAAATGTAATACCTGCTGTGATGTTAAATCACAGGTTGTTTTCTGAGGTGACAGGTATGGGTATGGAGAAAGGTCAACCTGGTCACAGTTGTAAATATATAATAGTGCATGGCTTAACAAGCAAATGACACACCTGTACAATGTTTGTAATTTAGCAAGTTTTTTTAGTCTCTCAACTATAAGAACTGGCTGCAGAATCTTAGCAGGCCGAAACCAAGACGCATTGAACTAGTGATACAACACATGCACATGAACTGGAAACCTTTTATGGTCATTATTTAAACACAACGAATCTAGCACTGCACACGGCTATTGCTATAAGCTAAATTCAGTACCTCATTAAAATGAGTTCTTTTATAGAAGTGACAAAAACTAAACAATGCATGTACTGCATTCACAGTGCTTGGTATTCTATGACACTGGCATTGGCAGAATTTTACTTACAAGTAAATAATGTTGACAATAGCGGGCCTGGCAGTGACCTAGATATTATGCAGGTAACATGGTTGTTGATATATTCTGACGGGCCCCAGTCAAGTCATTTGAGAAGCGGTATGCAGGTCGGTATTGTTGGAGGGATGTATAGGATGTTGTAGAGTGCATCCAGGAGATCGTGGGTGTGTGTGGTCACTGGGGTGGGACTAGTATCACTATCTGAGTAATTTAAATTTGACAAGCAGACCTTTGTCAAGATCCACTTTTATATTATGCACCTGTTTGCTAACATATTAATGGTATCGAGAGAATGCTTATATGCACATGTAAACTTAGCATGCACTTCAGTTATCAATAAATTGAGGTTTAGTCTAAACTAAATTGTATACATGTGTGACTGACTGGCTGGCTGACACTTTAAACACACACATATAATATATATATATATTGTGATCAGTTGATAATGACATGCATACATTTTGTTTTATAATATAATTATATACCTGTATACACACACACACACATATATATATATATGTGTGTATAAAATGTATGCATGTCATTATCAACTGATCACAATTTAATTGAAGAAAGGCATACACCAATCTCAGTGACAAAAAGCTGTCAACACTATTCCTGTAAAAAAGTACTTAGTGCTGCGAGCATAGACAGTGATATGAGGAGGGATTTACTTGGTTTGGTACTGGGCCAACTCATGTGGAAGAACTGGCTGTACAGTATCAGTGAGTAATTGGTTGCGTTGTCAGGTTGAACTCACAATTCATTGGCTTCGTATATTATCCAGGGAACATAAATTCCCCGCAGCTTGTTCCAACAACTCCAGGTCTGAATTAGAGTAAACGGCAAGGAAAAATTTATTAGACATTAACATACCAACGGTACCACAGCCAGAAATTAATTACAATTACTGACTTGTCCAGGGTTGGAGTGCAATAATTTATTGTTATCTACATGTATGCATGCAAACATGATCAATCGTACAGAAAAGGAAAAGAACAATATTGACTTCCCAAAATGCAGTATTCGGGGAAACAGTTTTCAGAAACTTAAAAAATATTATAAAGTGATAAGTTATGCAATGCTCATGCTTTAACAGATTTAATGTAGGAAGTCCTCTTTCAGAATCTCCACATGGTTGCTCTGTTCAACCTCCCAACTGAGACTCATTTGATGGACACGTGATCTTACTAAACCCATTGAATGTGAACAACAGTAGTGGCTAATACATGTTAAATTATATGTAATACTAAAATTTCGCCATGACCAGGGTAATTTCAGTATCATCCAAAGAGGTTAGATTATAAATGTTTACAGAGAAACTTAAATAAATTCGTCATTTTATGTGTCTATGCAACCATGTATGTTAATTAATAACAACCAAAGTTTATTATTGGAATTGTTTCTTATCAAAGAAGGGTTGCCATAATATTGAGAATGAAAGTGGTTTCACTGCTCAGCCTCAGTACTTTCACTGCACAGCAGTACTTTTCTGGCCAGAGATAATATTTTGCCACTCTTGAATTAATAAAAAAATATACCGTTTTAACACACAAACGACTTGCGTGGAAACCATTCATGTCAATCACAGCCGATATTGGCAAGTTTTTTTTATTATTTCAATGACAAACGAGTGTTATTTGAGACGTTTATTTAATTAATACTGATCTTTTTAAGTTGTGTCACTACCAGTTGTGCCAATGATAGTCCTTAATGTAAGCCCCTAGACATGGAACTATTAGTTAATTTAGTGGCCAGCTGGCCCCTTCTAAATTCCAAAAGTCTTATCAGTTGTAATTACCTGTCTTGGCCAGTCACCTGCCAGTCTTGAAGACTGCAGACATCTCTGGCTAAGCCCCTGACACTGGTCACCATAATACTCCTGCTCACCCCATACCAACCTCACCCACCTAATACCTACTGTCCAGTACCTACCCCCCACTATGACACATCTATACATGACATATACACATTATCAGATCCAAACTTGATTCAATACTGCTGTATAAGTACTGAAACGAGGTTTGCACACATGCATGATTCAGCTAAATCCACACTTCAGGTGCAAAGCATGCCAGCGTAGTGAGCGTACCTTTGCGTTAATTGTTTGTCTAATAAGTCTTTATTGCCAGGCTGGGTTGTTGACAGAGTAGTACAGTTCACCTTGCTGACTTCTTAGAATTTACTGAGTTAATGTACAACTGATGAGTCGTTGATGGAACTCTGCTTAGGTTTTTCTTAGTATCCGCTCAAAAGGTTGTGATAATAAATCAGATGTGTCTGTAACATAGTATATGACCTCATTTGTGAAGTAAAGGATTAACAGTGACTGGCAAATATTAAATTTGTGTACTGTTAAGTCAGTGCAGAAATTTGTGGGCATCATAGTTTTGCCAGTCATATTCTGTGCTAAGTTTGTATGAGTTTTTTGTCACTCTGCACGTTTGCATGTGTGAGCGCTTGCATGTGTTTATGCGACAACTTCAGCATTCCACCTTGTGTATTATTCAGTTAACACATACACATGGCACTTGTAGTTGGAGGCCATCAGGACATCCTGATACTTACTGTGTAGCTTGGTAGCATTTTGGTCAGAACATCAGACTCTCAGTTGAGAAAATCCAGGTTTGTATCCTCTTGCAGCCATTATCATTTCAAAACTTGCCAATTTTGTTCACACCATGTTGCTTCAGTTACCTTGGCTGCATATATATATATATAAATTTGTACTTGGCTATAACTATAAGCAGTGGTGGATATTTGACATTTATTTGTGAACGATTTTACAAATTCATACATTCTTTGTATAGTGATTCCATTGATCAATGAAATGCTTCCCAGATAGTCTAGAACTATTACTAGTGTTGGAATGAAATTTGAATAGGTCTCCCAGGGGATGTAGTGTAGTGTGCTTTGAACAGTCCCAAGAAATGGATATAGCTTCATAGGATCTTGCATCAGACTGATGTAAACATTTTGGTGTCCTATTGACCCCATTCTTAGAGTACCTCCTCTCTGTAGTTGGGAGGGTTCTCTCCCACCAGCATCAGATGGAGGAAACCAGAGAGCCTTGGTGTCTGCAGCAACAATTAGACTCAAGACTTAATGTGACAGGTGCAGGCCAAATGTGCTTTATCTTGGTTGATCTCTTGCCTGTTCTTCTGCTTCCCCCAGGCCTGCCATGCACTTGATGTCTCTCTTCAAAGCAGGAGGTTCAAAGAAGTCTGGCTTATCAGTCACAGCTAATAAATGTTGCCTGCAGTGGGTAAAAGTAAAAAAGTTTGATTGCCATCTTTAGGTATGTGAATATTTTTGAATAGTTTTTTTTTATTAGTATAATTGTGTGGGTAGTCTTGCGTGGGTGTAAGTGTATACTAGACCTGTTGGACCACTTCACAGAACTCTAGCTGTATTGTGGTATACTAGATTTATTTTTAAAGAATCCTTGCTTTTTTAAAACTCAAACAAGTTCACGTGTGTTTACCGTTTACATAATTTTCCTATAAAGCAAACCTAGAATATTATATATATATAATTTGTAAAGTAAAGGCAAATTTTTTGTATAGCCCAGTATCCAGTCATTGGGATTGTTTGATGCATTTTACACTATACTCCCTGGCAGACATATTCAATCAAACATCAGTTCGACTTCCCAGTTATTGCAAGAAGATTACTTGTCCACAAATATCTACCACTAGAGCCTATATACAGCCAGGTACTCGGTTATACAGCTCAATGAACTGGAGCAATGCTAGTGAATGAATTTGCCCTAGGTTCAAAACAGCAGTAAGCGTGTTCAAACATGGAATCACAACCCGGGTAGATTGATAGTCTAATGACCTAACCACTACACCACTATGCACCACACGATGAATGACATTAACATTATGCATTGCTTACCATTTGCAGGTACAATTGGACGCATTTTGTTATTCCACACATACATGTGCTTTGTGTCTCAAAGGACACTCCTCTCAAACCTCTAAAGTCTGATCAATGTCTGGCTGTGTGTTTGGTGTACAGATGTATATATATACTGTTAATGAAAACACCTATCTAATATGTGGGCCAAAAGTGGATATATCTTAAAATTGACTCACAGATAAATTGATAATGCCTGGTTGAAAATGCTCTAAATCACAATAAAATTTAAGTAAAAATGTAATCTAAAAGTGTTGTTCCTTGATCAGTGGCGTGATAATTAAATAGATTTCAAAAGCAGAGATTGTGACATGGGAATGATAGGAATCATGACAATGAGGAACTATCTGTCTGGGACTGTATGAAGAGCTTCACCTTTAAATATGGGAGTACAGTTGTAGCGAGAAACAAAACGAAATCAAATAGCTGGAGCCTGATGAAGTGATGGTACAACTAGAGATATTGCAAATTTGCAAAGGCTAGATAGCGATCATGGTGATTGCCCATCATTGAGCTGTACATGTTGCAATGAACACTTACAGTATACATCAGCAATTGGTCATGGTATTCATTGACATTTAAATTGACAAGTCTTGCTCAGTAAGTGACAGCCACGTGATGTGAAGTGGCCTTTTAAACTAGTTTGGTAGACAGCTGGGACTGGAGAGTGGAATGCCTGTTAACTTTGATGACTATGAATGAAACTGGTGTGAATTGGAAACTAGATTTATGTACAGTTGAACCTGGCTGTACAGTCACCTGAGTAGTACAAACACCTCACAGTCAAGGTCACCCTTGGACAGTCCCAAATTGTTTTACACAACAGTAAAGTGTGGGTAATTAGTTGCTCTAAAGTAATGTGGTTGCCTTGCTATTCAGGTGTAGTCAGCCTTCTGTACAGTCCTCAGGGTGACCTTTTAATAGTGAGATTTCCCCTGTACATGTACTTGCATTTCTCTAAATAAAGTTTCTCTATAAAATACAACACACATATTATATAAAGTGACTTGGCAAGGGTGTCTTTATTTATAAGTAGTATTGCACAGGCTGTATTTGTGTTCTTTAAAAATACCATCAGCTCTAGGCATAACATTTTAAGTTTTATTTAATATGTCACTTATGTATGGAATTTATAACCTTGGTTAACTTAATGGAGCTTACTTCCTGTGTATCTTACACTTACAGTTTATGGCAAAGGTTGCATCTTCATTACAACAGATTAGAAACAGTCCTGATGTACTGACCAGTAGTTCTTAAATGTTGTTGAGTGCTTAAGGAATGGATAACAGTAGGGTGACAGAACCAACCCCATTCATGCCCTGAGTACACTTGTTTCTTGTTGTTTCAGTGTTTACTAGAGATCCAGTAGCACTTGACATCTACTTGGCTTCAAACTCAGTCATTAAGTATTTAGCTCCCAGCATGGACCAGACATAGTTCAATCCATTGACTGGCACATGTTTTTCTAGCCACTACCTGTTGTTTCATGCCAGTGTTTCACTACTTTACATAAACAGCAGTTACAGCTGGCATGGCACTGTTCAATGTATTTAAATTATGATTTTACAATACATGTAGTTCCATGTATATATATATATACATGTATATATATATATTTATATGTATGTATATACAGCTTTAGGTAAATAGAGTATAGGTTTATGTTTTCATGTCATGCAAGAAATCACCATAATATAATAACGAGCATGTTGCATGAATGAATGAATGAAATTCATTAGACCAATAATTACCAGTATATATGTGACCCATCTTAACAAAATGAGTCGGATGTCGGAAAATTTGATTTTTCATAAATGCCGTTTATGTGAACAAATCGCGAATCCGTCGATTTTGAGATTTCCTCTGACAATTATTCTTTGGTATTTGTTTTATCAATTGCTACTCTAGCTACCCACTAATTAACTCTGTTTTGTGTATTTTTCTGCTCGATTTCCTTAAAATAACGCCGAAAATGCCAGTAATTGCGCGCGTTCGCAACTGCTAATTTTGGGACGCTCCTAACATATGGGATATAACCACGAAGCTTGACGCGTCATCTTCCCATATATGGGCATACATATGCTAATAACTACATTCTGTGACCTCCAGAGAGCTTGGAAGATGGTAACTAAGGTACATTTCATGAAACATAACGAATAATTTGCATCAACTTTGACGGCCGTTTTCTGGGTTTGAAGGTTTCTACCCCATGTGTTTGTTAAACCATAACTTCAGTTAGAATTAAGATATCTTCTTACATGATACACCATGTGAAAGCAGAGATTCTGCTCTTTCCAACGCTATTAATAACTCAATATTAAAAATTTCTGACATGCGACTCATTTTGTTCAGATGGGTCACAAATTATAATTGAGTATACACAATAGGTTTAAATGCTACTACCATGGGAGCCACCTTGAACAATATTTATAGTATAATAATAATATATTTACAAAGTAGTTTAGTGAGACAATATTAAATAAAATATTATTTGTTTATATATATGATATGACGTTTTGTATCGAATTGCCCATGAAGTGTATACTTGTAAAGGCATAATAAACTTTGTTATCTTATCTTATATGCCATAGTAAAGATTATTAATTAAAAGTTCATTCAGTAGCCGACATATGCATACAACTGTGAACATTCACGTATAAAT
Source organism: Paraescarpia echinospica (assembly GCA_020002185.1). Classification (NCBI taxonomy): domain Eukaryota; kingdom Metazoa; phylum Annelida; class Polychaeta; order Sabellida; family Siboglinidae; genus Paraescarpia; species Paraescarpia echinospica. The sequence goes on along the minus strand of CM034532.1, from coordinate 48,668,915 downwards.
ATAATGAGCAAAAATCACTAAATGCATCAATAGACATTGCAATAAAATAAACCCAACGAGAAGACATGTATCATACTGGATTCGTAACTGGAAGGAGGCTATACGAAGACACTGGATGGCAAAGATTTCCTTGCGTTTGACAGTCAACAGCAGAATAGAATAATAGGATTTGCCACAGATGACAATCTTCGTCTGCTTTGTGATTCGACTGACGTGCAAGTTGATGGCACATTTAAGACAGCGCCCAAGCTGTTCCACCAACTGTACACCCTCCATGTCAGTCTCTGATCTGGAAACAACACGGAGACAGTGCCTGTGATATATGCTCTGCTTCCGGACAAACACAAGGAAACATACAGAAACTTGTTCCAGAAGATCAATTTGAAATGTGAGGATTTTGGACAGGAGTCCAACCATCCCAAGCCGAGACTGGACTACGAGCCAGCTCCCATCAGTGTTGTCAGTGAGTTGTACCCTGGTTGTCAACTGTCTGGGTGCAACTTCAGTCAGTGTTTATGGAGGAAGCTACAAAATGTTGGTCTGTCTGTGCAGTACGCACAGAAGGAGAGTGTTGTGCGTGAGCATATGCGTTCTGTTGCTGCACTGGCACATCTCTGTCCAGTCGATGTCCATGAGGGGTGGATGGCTTTGATGGAAGAGTGCCTCATTGAGGAATTTCCAGAAGTAATAACTTTTAATTATTACTTTGGGGAGATGTGGCTAGGTGATGATTCAAAGATCCCCATGGATATGTGGAATGTCCTCACAGAAAGCGACAAATGAACCAACAACCATGTTGAGGGATGTAACTCAAAGTTCATGAAGGTGGTGGGGAAACACCATCCCAGCATCTTCCAGTTCGTGGAAGCTGTGAAGACAGAGCAGGCAGCAACATAGCTCAAAGTTACCCAACATGATGCTGTTATCCCACCACCACATAAGAAAAAGAACTACTGCATTGTGGATCAGCTCCTGGCTGTGTTCAAGCAAGAGTATGCATCAGGAGACAGGTCAGTGTTAAACTTTCTGCGTGCTGCTGGACATTTGTTGAAACTAGAGTGATCAACAGACACTTCTTGAAACCAGAATGATTGACAAAACACGTGGTTGATGGCTGTTGTGACTTTTTGATAAACGCAATTATGTACTCTGTACAATTAATGTAGTTGTCTTAATAAAAAACTGTTGTGCACATGTGTTTTATGTTATATTTTCCATTTCAAATAACAATAGTTAAATTTATGACTTTCCTGTGACTTTTGAAATCTGTCCTATAATTTGTCCTACATTCGTCGAGTAGGATACATTTGCATGCAAATCAATGCAATCTGAAATAGTTAATGCTCCCCCTTGCTGCCCTCCTCTGAAATTGTATAATTAAAGAAGTAGCTATAATGGGACTAGTTTGACTGCCAAACTTAACGAGTAACTATAACCGGAAAAAACTGTAGCTATAACAGGAAGTAGCTATAACGGGCCTAGACCATTGGATGTTGTGAAACAAGCACCCCTTTGAAGTGCTAACCGATGACCTTATCTGCCACAACACTTACACTGTACACAGCAACACAATATGTTGAAACAAAGTATATCTACTCTTGGTGATTAAATTAGTAACAGGCTGGGCTTGTCACTGTAACTACTCCAGAGAAAGGTTTGATTGGCAACCTTGTGGACCAGGGAGAGGGGGGGGGGGTCATTACGGAAATTTTTTTTGTCAGGTAGGCAGCCCTGTATTATGTTCACCCTTCACACCCTCTAGGTCAGCCTTTGTTCCAGTGTTGTGTTGCTGAATGCACTATTAGATCTGGCTGACTTATTTAACTCTGGGCACTGTACTCTGTCAAGTGTCTGAAGGGGTCAGACCATAATTGTTTTCTGTTTTTAACCATGTTATGCTATCGTGGGCGCCACCCAATTAGTTTTTGAGAGAATCGTCAAGCTTTACTATCTCAGTTTTAATTACATCTGATATCTGTATTAATTTGCTATCTTAAGCACATTGTAAGCAGTATCTCCCCCCAGGTGCTGTTTTGATGTTCATTTGCTTACTTGGATCATTGGCCTCTGATATACCAACTGGCAAAGTATTAAAAAACAAAGCTACTTATTTAGAGTTATTAACTTATTTCAGTGGACATATTGAGTGGTCAGCCATTATTCAGGGGATGCCACAGTTGAGTATTATTAGCAGCATGCAATACCATATAATTGATGACATCAGAAATTACATGTTAGTGGGAATAGGTCACTGGTGATAATTGCTATCCTACGTTCGATGCTCCATGGCTGAGTGCAAGCGAGTATGAATAAGTTGAGTTGAGACTACCCGGGGTACAACTGACACAGAACTTGCAGATCTAGAAGGTGGCAGGTACTGTTAGAAGTGCTGTCTGTTTACTTGTCTGACCTGCTGTCTAGTCAGTCAAACAGAAATAGACTCCTCACTGAGGACTGAGGAGGGGTAGTCAGGGTTGTAGGTCAGTTACCCTGCACCCCAGTGCTGCCAACACCCACCTGCTGTTGCAGTGCTGACCTGTGGTGAAAAGACACAAGTTTACCCATCCACCTCAAATACTTAAATTAATGTATTTTTTATTACAGTATTAACATTCCATTGGTGGATAATGTAGTGTAAATGCAGTTTAATATATTAAAATCTACACCAGATCTCCAGGATATATCACAATCAGCACCAACATTAATAATATTATTAGTGCACAGCTGTTTTATTTTATTTTCAGTTAAAGAACACACACTGTTCCAAGCATATTTTGAGACTATACATGGAAGTTTGTTAGAACTGTACATATATTTTTTACTTGCATCTTTTGCTGCAGTGCCAGACTGCCAATCAATAGAGATCATATATATATATTTGCGAGAAAACAGTTCAGACTATCTAACCTGAGCTACTTGATTGCGGATAGATTTCATAATACCAAACTACTGCATAAAACCAGGGTGTGGCACTTTCCTGAGTCCCTGACCGCACCCGCCGTAGGATGCAGTCTGGGACACCCACGCACATCATGATGCATCTTGAAGGATTATTGGCAGGTCTAGAAATAGGTGCACCACAGATGTCTGTGTCAATAGAGTGTTGTATTCCAGGGATTGCCAGGAGCCCTGTGGGCTACCACATACACAAAAAGACTACCTACACAAGGAAGACCAGGTGGCAACAGTCATGTCACAGTGGCAACAGTCATGCCACAGTGGCAATGGTCATGTCACAGTGGCAACAACAGTTATGTCACAGTTGCAACATTCATATCACAGTGGCAATGGTCATGTCACAGTGGCAACAATGTTGTCATGGTGGCAAGTCATGTCACAGTGGCAATGGTCATGTCACACTGGCAATGGCCATGTCAATGTGGCAACAGTCATATCATTGTTGTGACAGTCATGACACAGTGGCAGCAGTCATGTCACAGGGGTATCAGTCATGTCAAAGTGGCAACAGTCATGACACAGTGGTAACAGTCATGTCACAGTGGCAACAATTATGTCAACATGACTGCAGTGCACTCTCTTTAAGCTGTCGGTGTGTGCACACCTCCGCAATTCAAGTTTTTGCAAGTCGCCCTTTCAGATTTGTTTGAAAAAACTCTAATCAAGTCTTTAGCAGTACTAGACCTTGTATCAACTGTGCCATGCTGGCTTGTTTGTGCAAAAGTGCATTGAGTCAGCTCTTTTGATGGTTTTCATAGTACAGTTAAACCTTGCTTAATGGTCACCTCTGTAATACAGCCACCTCACAATTAAGGTCACCCCGAGATAGTTCCAAATTACATTTGTAACAGTAAAGTAGAGGAGATTAGTTTCACTAATCACCTCATTATTCAGGTCACTTTTGTCCCGTCCCAGCCTGGTTGATTCTCACTTCAGTGAGTTTCCACTGTATATGTACATTTATTAAAACTAACTGGCTAATGATGTAATTAATGTGATTTGTGATGGGCTACTGTATTAATTTGTTGTATCCTTGCTTAAGCAGTCAGTTATTAAAATATGTTTTTATTGTTGTAACTACTGTTAATCTACTACATGCAATTGCTTGTATTCGTATTAAATGTTACAAGATTGATTATAGCTAATTAGTAAATTACTAGCCATGGTACATATTATTTGAAGCAAAGTTGATTCAACGTAAAGGGATAACTAAAATATCAACAGGAAATTAAAATAATTAATTTATCTGTTAACTTGCTCAGTTGTCGGATGGCATTCCAAGAACTTGTTATTCATTTTGTATATATTTGTGTGTGCTTTACCATAAAGCATGCAAAGCGTATAAACTAAGTTACTAACCTGATTGGTTAAACCAGTTAGAATGCTGTGTTAAAGGACTGTAATGTCTGTATGGACACCAACAAATAATTACATTCTCAGCTGTCTGAACATATAAGAAGATACAGTACAAAAATATTATTTTTGGTGTCCGAAAACACAGTCATTATGGACTACTTTTTTGGACACATACAGGTAACATATGTTTGAAAACATACAATGAACTAAGACAACAAATTATTATCTTTGTAGATTTTTATGGTGCCTGAAAACATAGTGTCCAAATACATGGTTCAGTCATTACGGTACATGAACTGCAAACTTGCAAAACACACATGGTTGGTGACATCGAAGTCTGTTGACTAAAAGACTTAGTATATATATATATATATATGGCACACATGTCCGTGACCAGCCTGTTTATATTCATGACACACGTCATACGCAGCATTGTCTCCAGGTCATTTGAAACCTGGCCATTGTGATAATGTGGACAGTCCAATCAGTGAACAGATTGCAGCCTGAAAGGGTCATGTCAGCAGTGTCCTAGGCAAGGTGTGCAGTGTATTGGAAGCCTGATAAACTTGACTACTGGAATGTGCTCTTCATGCTGCTAATGTGTAAAATATGCAGTGGAACATTGTTAATCTGGACACTTTGGCTCTAGTGTTGGTGTCTAGAATAACAAGTTTTCCGGTGTTCCGGATAAACAAATTATTCACATAACGGGATGTATATTATATTAGTGTCTGGAAATTCTATTAATGTGGGATGAGCACTGTACTTGTGTTTAGAAGCAATTGTTATTGGGTTTCAGAAAAAGGAGTGCTAAGTAAATCTGTCGCTAGAAGCCTTCATCTTGGAATAGACCAGTTGTGCAAGCATTCATGTAAATTTGTAGGTCTGTGATTAATAATTATAATTTGTTAAATTTTGACATCATGTGATATTAATTATAAGTGTTTGCTGTTTTATTTTACTATTGTGATTTCATAATTTCTGTGAATTCAGATAAATAAATCTTTTAAAATTTTAAGCCCAGTATAAAATGTCTTGCTAAAATAAGATAGACCTGGAATGGAGCCTTGAAGTATGACTCAGGTCCTGTGCTCTGATACTGCTGCTAAGTGCCAAGTCCTGTACACCTCTTAGTCACCCACATAATTCATATTTACCTAGTCTTATGCGACGTCGGGCAAATTGTATGGTCAGATTGTCGACTGAGTAATATTTGTGCAAGACGGCAGGTTTCCTTTCACCAATTTGCATGGCATCCGGTTCATATTAGAGGACATTTTCATGGAAATATTATCATAATTTGTACTGGGAAACAAGCGTGCAGGAGCTACTAATTTTGTTGCAGGTAAAGATTTTGCAGAGTTAGTGATTTGCTTTACATCATATATCGTGTTCTTGCTGATATTTGTGCCAGAGAAACAAGTGTGACACAATCATGGTGACATTTCACAGCTGCACTTGTACAATAAAATCGTAATATTATATATATGTTTTATAAGCACTGTCACTTCAGTTTCTTTTTGACATGTGGACTGCCATACACAGTGGTTAGCACGTAACAGACTCTTAATGGGTCAATCTAGGCAACTCAGTTCTAGTTTAAATCCTTTTATCGACGTTTCTAATCTTACACAATTTCAACCACTCCACACTGCCTCAGGTCAATCAGCTGTTTAAATGAGTACACCTCACAATAGACAGTGATGGATATATATGCAAATTAATAGTCTCTGCACATTAATTGCAGTGTTTTGCTGAATGCTTCCCAGAGAAGTCGAGTGTGTGTTGGAAATAGAATGAACAGATTTGCAAGGCATGAAGTGTAAAATGCCCCCGAGCGGCCCTAAGAACGGAATTAATAGCTACATAAGAAATTGGTTTTCATATTTATAAAAAAAAATTATTTTCCTTTGTTCATTACATCACATAATGTCATCAAGATGTTGATAGAACTGACAAAAGATCGCACGGGATGGCGGAAACCTTTGGTGGTCTGATTGCGACACTAAAATGTCCCTCAGACTATTTGTGTCACAGAACCAGTGCATCATCACCACATTACGCATCCATAAGATGATTCTGACTTCTCTTTGTTGATTTCAGTGCCCATAGAGCGTGACGTGCAGCCATGGGGGAGGACATGCCAACCACGTATGAGTCTCGTACGACAACAACCACCAGCGGCCCCGGTCTCACCATCAGACGCGAATACGTCATCAGCGTGCCGGGACTCTTCAAGATCGCAGAGATGGTTAGTATCACATACATCACACTGTAATCTGTAATATTTCACAGCAATATTTGAAAGCTGTTGCCCAGTTCATTGATTCTAAAACAATACAAGATAACAAGTAGAAAATTGAATAGCGGAAGCTATTTTATGCTCTGTTGTTGGTTTATATAATTTTGGAACTAGACAATCCAATTATAAGCTGAAGTAAGAATCACTGTTGTTTTAATGTCATGTTTTATTGTTAAAGGAACAATGTAAAAATTGGTCTGTAGAATCCTTGTTGAAATGTGTCATATTTACAAGTATATTTTGCTACCAGAGATGTTTGCAATAGGTATACCAGTCTGAATTTTATTTCCATTACGCCAGATAATTACCATCAGAAACAATGAATTGACTCGTAAATCAATATAATTTCTATCCTCTATCACATGATATCACCCGGCTGACATGTACCAAAACGCAAAAACCCTCTCCCATCATGTATGTGATACTGCCTCGTTTCCAATTTTTGTTCTATCATTCGCCAAGACACACATTTTTTGTTTGTCGTAATAATATATATTTTCCTTGGTTCTGTGGAGTGTTTTAAAATGTTGCTTTTATGTAATTTGTAAGATTATATTCTTGCTGCGTATGGACGCATTTTCGCCCACTCGCTTTGTTGCTTCTTCGCCATGCAACTACGATATTATTGGTTTCTGTTGGTGTGGGTGTGTGTCACAATAAAGATCGACTGGGTAAAATAACACCTATGGAGAAAAGGAGAAATAGTTCTCACCCTTTCTCGTTTCCTCCAAAAGTTTCACGTTTACAGATGGAGACGGTGACACCGGCGGCATCACCACTACTTCCGAATTCTCCAATGTCGGCACCTCCTTTGCCTCCTCCTTTGCCTTAGACACCACCCTTCCTCACATGACTGAGATGGCTGACCACCTCATATCTGTAGAGAAGAGGGTGGAAGAACAACAGAGGGTATCGGGAAGCAATCATGTTTCTCTGGTATTTCACCAGCGTGTGGCTGGTGGCCCTACGGGGTTTCAGAGAGAGGAGGTGCTACGGTCGAGTCCGCTCCCAGCCTCCTCACCCTGTTGACTGTAGTCTGGAGCAACAACTGTGTGCACAGTCTAATAATCCAGGAAGTGTTCCTGCCTATGGGCATCGCACTGACACCAATCCTCGTTCTGTCTCTTGTGAGTAAAGAGACAGAGACCACTAGGAGATCTGAGCATGGGTTACGATCCTGCTCACTGTGTCATATGTTGGTCACCGCTAGTCGGCGCCACTGGCCAGTCAGCTGACACTGGTGGATGCACTAGTACTGACCCTTGTTTATATTATGGGAGTGCTCGCTCGAGTTCACATCCCAGATCCACTCATTCAAAGTCTTCTCACTCGAAATCGTCTCACTCGAGTTCGTCTCACTCAAGGTTGTCTTTAGAGACAGACAAAACATCAACTCCTTATCCAGTTGAGGTCTCGCATCATGTGGTAGAGATCAACGAAGGATCTCTTTCAGATTCTGAATCTTGTATTGTAGGGAGACAGGAAATTCTTCCCACTATTGCCCATCATTTAGACACAATTCGCCACTTGCTACAGGATCATATTCCTACTGCTGTTCCTGTACACAGGAAATCCTGTTTGTCATAATCACTTTAATTTTCAGAGACTGACTTTCAGGAAGAGTCAACCTTGTACACCCTTCCAACGTAGACCTATGGCTATGAGAACTGATTTTGACAGGTTGGTTGATCTTAGTGATACAAAGTAAACCTTTCATAAAGCCCTTTATCAGTTTTGTGCCTGAGAAGGAGATCTTGACCCTGGTAAGGTCACTGCAACCCCCCCTACAACAGAACTGGGTTTGCAGGGCATTCTTAAGCAAAAAGGTAATTTGTCTCCGACTGTGGTTGTACCATAAGTCCCAAAGGTCTTTTGGTGCCTCTTGAGGCGACATTTAGCAGTCTCATCTGTACATGAATGCGGTCTGGCAGCTGTGCAGAAATCAGTGGATTATATCTGCTCACAGGAAGGGTTTTTTGCAAAAGTGTCTGTCCAGTTGCTTTCTGTCTCCCAGCAAATCAATTTCCTAGGCAAGATGTAGGGAGGTGGGATTGCCATCGATTCACAATCTGCTGCCAAATTACACCAGTCCTTCCGGGATGCCACTTTAAACTAGGTTGGCTTTCTGCTAGAATGTCAGAAAGATCAATTACGCCAAATCCCAGTTTTTGGTTCCACCATCTGTAATGGCGAGTTAGCCAAAGAGGAATTTGTTGGTGTTGTAGGTGTCACAGAGATTTTGCGATCATCAACTGATTGATGGTGTCACTGCATTACAAAGAATTGGTACACGACCAGAGCTAATCCCTTTCCTAAACAGGTCTTTGAACATTCTTCAAACTCCCCCTCTCGCATTTCAGTTGCACGATTGCACGGCCGTTGTCTTCCTCCTCCATCTAGAGGAATAGGGAGGAGAGGCTCTAGCCGTACTCATCCCTGACACCACGCGTCACCATTTCCATATATACAGGGAACTGCCTACATCCGGCGTAATAATAGGCGCACCTGATTATGGTGTAAAACTAAATTCTTGTCCAATTTACAATCATACTCCTTCCGATCTAAAAGTGTGTGGCATTTTGTTCCACTTTGCCAAAGCCTGGCAAGACCTCGGGTGTCAACCCTGGGTTGTTTGAATTCTTGCAGAAGTTACCATTTCAAATATTTAGATCTTCCACCCCCCTCTTACAATGAATCCTCCAGACTTTGGTCGGCTGCTGTCTCCAAAGAAAGAATTAAGAATTCAGCTGGTGGCGGACATGATTCTCAAAGGGGCAGTAGAACCGGTGACAAACATCTCTTCACCAGGTTTTACAACCTTCTATTTCTAGTACCGAAGACCAGTGGGAGTTGGCGTACAGTCGTCGACTTATCGAGGCTCAATCATTATTTAGATATTCCTATATTCCGGATGGAAACAGCAGAACGGATTCGCAGTTGTCTGCATCAGAATGCTTGGGTGACTTCTCTCGATTTGAAAGATGCTTATCGTATACATTCTTTTTAGCGTACAGTACGCTTAAAAACTATTCATAAAAGTTACAAAAATTCTGTTTCTCAAACGAGTGTGAAAATGACAAAATGGTGACACCACAAGGTGGAAATTATGTTTTTTACTGTTTCTACTGTACTCCATTATGTGCTCATTCATTTCCGTTTAAAAAAAAAAACATGGTGCCATTTACACGCATGTCACTCTGAATTAGAAAACACAATTTTGTCAATTATTTATGGTTACCAAGTATTTGAAACTATTTCACATTGGAGAGATAAGTTAGAAGACAAACAATCTGCATGACAGTGGTGCTAAGACATGGACAAAGTCAGAGGGCAGGCCATGCCATTCTCTGCATTCATTGAAGTTTAGTTCAGCCGGGATGACACACGTCAACGTAACTGAAGCTAACTGGAAGTGATTTATACATCCATGTGATGGTGATTTTGTGATCAAAAGGATACTGGAACTTTGCAAAAGCTGTGGATGCAGGTGGAACTTTCTTTATCACATTGTCAGTGGTTGACAGGAATTACAATAAATGATGGATCCAGTGATCAGTTTTAGTTACAAACCGACATCAGCCCCAGCTGGAAAAGGGGGCGTGTACGCTAATTAGGGCATGAACGTTAAAATGAACGAATACAGTATTTCCACATACCCATTCACCGGGCATACCAGAAATACCTCCGATCCTAGATCGAGAATGAGTGTTTTAAATTTTGGACTCTGCCGTTCGGTCTTGCAGTAGCTCCGTGGCTGTTCATAAAAATTTACCGGAAGTAAAGAAGATTGTACACATACAGGGGATTCAACTATATCAGTATCTCGACGACTGGTTAATTCAAGCGTCGTCTCAGATTTTATGCAATCTGCACACCCCAGACTGTTCTCTCATTTTGTCGCAGTCTGGGTCTGCTCATAAATCTGCAGAAATCTTCCTTGGTACCAGTTCAGAAGTTTCTTTTTCTAGGCTATGAGTTCAATCTGGTCAAGTACCTTTGCACTCCACCAAGAGACAGCTAGATAGTGGAGCTACCCAAATGCATTATCACCCAACAGGGAGCTCCAGCTAGGTTTGTTGGTGTCCTCTGAGAAAGCGGTACCTTTCGGTCGACTACATTCACACGAAATTTATTTTGCACTTCGTACCCAGTGGGATTTCAATCAGTACACAAATCATCGATTCATACCTCTTCTCCAACCTGTATTCAAGGAACTAACCTGGTGGATGTCGGAACAAAATGTATTCAGGGGTTCACGGATTACACCACGGTATCCCAACATTCATATTCTGCCAAAGGGGTTGGGGCGCTCATCATGTTTGGGAGACAACTTCAAGTCAGTGGTCACCGGAATTTCTTGGACAACACAGTAACTTCCTAGAGTTGAAAGCTGTTCACCTTGCCCTTCTGTTTTGGCTTCCCATCACACTCTTCTTGTAAAGCTGGACAATTCCACTGCAGTTGTGTACGTCAACAAGTTAGTGGGGGGGGGGGGCACGATCCATTTCTCTGACAAGGCTAGTTGCTCAAATTCTGCTATTGTGTCAGGAGAGAGAAATCGATCTTCCTGCAAGACATATTCCCGGCATCAGGAATGTTCTGGCAGATTCTCTGTCGAGGAGAGGTCAAATTCAATCAACAGAATGGTGTCTGAATGCATCAGTGTTTTGAGCCATAACTCTGTTATGGGAAGTACCAATGAACACTTGTCTTCCTCTCTTTGTCTCACCAATCCCCGATCCATCTGCTGTAGCGGTGGACGGGTTGTGACTTGTTGCTGAGTTGGGTACAGATGTTGCAGAAGAGTCGACATATCCAGTTGAGGTCTCGCATCATGTGGTAGAGATCAACGAAGGATCTCTTTCAGATTCTGAATCTTGTATTGTAGGGAGACAGGAAATTCTTCCCACTATTGCCCATCATTTAGACACAATTCGCCACTTGCTACAGGATCATATTCCTACTGCTGTTCCTGTACACAGGAAATCCTGTTTGTCATAATCACTTTAATTTTCAGAGACTGACTTTCAGGAAGAGTCAACCTTGTACACCCTTCCAACGTAGACCTATGGCTATGAGAACTGATTTTGACAGGTTGGTTGATCTTAGTGATACAAAGTAAACCTTTCATAAAGCCCTTTATCAGTTTTGTGCCTGAGAAGGAGATCTTGACCCTGGTAAGGTCACTGCAACCCCCCCTACAACAGAACTCGGTTTGCAGGGCATTCTTAAGCAAAAAGGTAATTTGTCTCCGACTGTGGTTGTACCATAAGTCCCAAAGGTCTTTTGGTGCCTCTTGAGGCGACATTTAGCAGTCTCATCTGTACATGAATGCGGTCTGGCAGCTGTGCAGAAATCAGTGGATTATATCTGCTCACAGGAAGGGTTTTTTGCAAAAGTGTCTGTCCAGTTGCTTTCTGTCTCCCAGCAAATCAATTTCCTAGGCAAGATGTAGGGAGGTGGGATTGCCATCGATTCACAATCTGCTGCCAAATTACACCAGTCCTTCCGGGATGCCACTTTAAACTAGGTTGGCTTTCTGCTAGAATGTCAGAAAGATCAATTACGCCAAATCCCAGTTTTTGGTTCCACCATCTGTAATGGCGAGTTAGCCAAAGAGGAATTTGTTGGTGTTGTAGGTGTCACAGAGATTTTGCGATCATCAACTGATTGATGGTGTCACTGCATTACAAAGAATTGGTACACGACCAGAGCTAATCCCTTTCCTAATCAGGTCTTTGAACATTCTTCAAACTCCCCCTCTCGCATTTCAGTTGCACGATTGCACGGCCGTTGTCTTCCTCCTCCATCTAGAGGAATAGGGAGGAGAGGCTCTAGCCGTACTCATCCCTGACACCACGCGTCACCATTTCCATATATACAGGGAACTGCCTACATCCGGCGTAATAATAGGCGCACCTGATTATGGTGTAAAACTAAATTCTTGTCCAATTTACAATCATACTCCTTCCGATCTAAAAGTGTGTGGCATTTTGTTCCACTTTGCCAAAGCCTGGCAAGACCTCGGGTGTCAACCCTGGGTTGTTTGAATTCTTGCAGAAGTTACCATTTCAAATATTTAGATCTTCCACCCCCCTCTTACAATGAATCCTCCAGACTTTGGTCGGCTGCTGTCTCCAAAGAAAGAATTAAGAATTCAGCTGGTGGCGGACATGATTCTCAAAGGGGCAGTAGAACCGGTGACAAACATCTCTTCACCAGGTTTTACAACCTTCTATTTCTAGTACCGAAGACCAGTGGGAGTTGGCGTACAGTCGTCGACTTATCGAGGCTCAATCATTATTTAGATATTCCTATATTCCGGATGGAAACAGCAGAACGGATTCGCAGTTGTCTGCATCAGAATGCTTGGGTGACTTCTCTCGATTTGAAAGATGCTTATCGTATACATTCTTTTTAGCGTACAGTACGCTTAAAAACTATTCATAAAAGTTACAAAAATTCTGTTTCTCAAACGAGTGTGAAAATGACAAAATGGTGACACCACAAGGTGGAAATTATGTTTTTTACTGTTTCTACTGTACTCCATTATGTGCTCATTCATTTCCGTTTAAAAAAAAAAACATGGTGCCATTTACACGCATGTCACTCTGAATTAGAAAACACAATTTTGTCAATTATTTATGGTTACCAAGTATTTGAAACTATTTCACATTGGAGAGATAAGTTAGAAGACAAACAATCTGCATGACAGTGGTGCTAAGACATGGACAAAGTCAGAGGGCAGGCCATGCCATTCTCTGCATTCATTGAAGTTTAGTTCAGCCGGGATGACACACGTCAACGTAACTGAAGCTAACTGGAAGTGATTTATACATCCATGTGATGGTGATTTTGTGATCAAAAGGATACTGGAACTTTGCAAAAGCTGTGGATGCAGGTGGAACTTTCTTTATCACATTGTCAGTGGTTGACAGGAATTACAATAAATGATGGATCCAGTGATCAGTTTTAGTTACAAACCGACATCAGCCCCAGCTGGAAAAGGGGGCGTGTACGCTAATTAGGGCATGAACGTTAAAATGAACGAATACAGTATTTCCACATACCCATTCACCGGGCATACCAGAAATACCTCCGATCCTAGATCGAGAATGAGTGTTTTAAATTTTGGACTCTGCCGTTCGGTCTTGCAGTAGCTCCGTGGCTGTTCATAAAAATTTACCGGAAGTAAAGAAGATTGTACACATACAGGGGATTCAACTATATCAGTATCTCGACGACTGGTTAATTCAAGCGTCGTCTCAGATTTTATGCAATCTGCACACCCCAGACTGTTCTCTCATTTTGTCGCAGTCTGGGTCTGCTCATAAATCTGCAGAAATCTTCCTTGGTACCAGTTCAGAAGTTTCTTTTTCTAGGCTATGAGTTCAATCTGGTCAAGTACCTTTGCACTCCACCAAGAGACAGCTAGATAGTGGAGCTACCCAAATGCATTATCACCCAACAGGGAGCTCCAGCTAGGTTTGTTGGTGTCCTCTGAGAAAGCGGTACCTTTCGGTCGACTACATTCACACGAAATTTATTTTGCACTTCGTACCCAGTGGGATTTCAATCAGTACACAAATCATCGATTCATACCTCTTCTCCAACCTGTATTCAAGGAACTAACCTGGTGGATGTCGGAACAAAATGTATTCAGGGGTTCACGGATTACACCACGGTATCCCAACATTCATATTCTGCCAAAGGGGTTGGGGCGCTCATCATGTTTGGGAGACAACTTCAAGTCAGTGGTCACCGGAATTTCTTGGACAACACAGTAACTTCCTAGAGTTGAAAGCTGTTCACCTTGCCCTTCTGTTTTGGCTTCCCATCACACTCTTCTTGTAAAGCTGGACAATTCCACTGCAGTTGTGTACGTCAACAAGTTAGTGGGGGGGGGGGGCACGATCCATTTCTCTGACAAGGCTAGTTGCTCAAATTCTGCTATTGTGTCAGGAGAGAGAAATCGATCTTCCTGCAAGACATATTCCCGGCATCAGGAATGTTCTGGCAGATTCTCTGTCGAGGAGAGGTCAAATTCAATCAACAGAATGGTGTCTGAATGCATCAGTGTTTTGAGCCATAACTCTGTTATGGGAAGTACCAATGAACACTTGTCTTCCTCTCTTTGTCTCACCAATCCCCGATCCATCTGCTGTAGCGGTGGACGGGTTGTGACTTGTTGCTGAGTTGGGTACAGATGTTGCAGAAGAGTCGACATATCCAGTTGAGGTCTCGCATCATGTGGTAGAGATCAACGAAGGATCTCTTTCAGATTCTGAATCTTGTATTGTAGGGAGACAGGAAATTCTTCCCACTATTGCCCATCATTTAGACACAATTCGCCACTTGCTACAGGATCATATTCCTACTGCTGTTCCTGTACACAGGAAATCCTGTTTGTCATAATCACTTTAATTTTCAGAGACTGACTTTCAGGAAGAGTCAACCTTGTACACCCTTCCAACGTAGACCTATGGCTATGAGAACTGATTTTGACAGGTTGGTTGATCTTAGTGATACAAAGTAAACCTTTCATAAAGCCCTTTATCAGTTTTGTGCCTGAGAAGGAGATCTTGACCCTGGTAAGGTCACTGCAACCCCCCCTACAACAGAACTCGGTTTGCAGGGCATTCTTAAGCAAAAAGGTAATTTGTCTCCGACTGTGGTTGTACCATAAGTCCCAAAGGTCTTTTGGTGCCTCTTGAGGCGACATTTAGCAGTCTCATCTGTACATGAATGCGGTCTGGCAGCTGTGCAGAAATCAGTGGATTATATCTGCTCACAGGAAGGGTTTTTTGCAAAAGTGTCTGTCCAGTTGCTTTCTGTCTCCCAGCAAATCAATTTCCTAGGCAAGATGTAGGGAGGTGGGATTGCCATCGATTCACAATCTGCTGCCAAATTACACCAGTCCTTCCGGGATGCCACTTTAAACTAGGTTGGCTTTCTGCTAGAATGTCAGAAAGATCAATTACGCCAAATCCCAGTTTTTGGTTCCACCATCTGTAATGGCGAGTTAGCCAAAGAGGAATTTGTTGGTGTTGTAGGTGTCACAGAGATTTTGCGATCATCAACTGATTGATGGTGTCACTGCATTACAAAGAATTGGTACACGACCAGAGCTAATCCCTTTCCTAAACAGGTCTTTGAACATTCTTCAAACTCCCCCTCTCGCATTTCAGTTGCACGATTGCACGGCCGTTGTCTTCCTCCTCCATCTAGAGGAATAGGGAGGAGAGGCTCTAGCCGTACTCATCCCTGACACCACGCGTCACCATTTCCATATATACAGGGAACTGCCTACATCCGGCGTAATAATAGGCGCACCTGATTATGGTGTAAAACTAAATTCTTGTCCAATTTACAATCATACTCCTTCCGATCTAAAAGTGTGTGGCATTTTGTTCCACTTTGCCAAAGCCTGGCAAGACCTCGGGTGTCAACCCTGGGTTGTTTGAATTCTTGCAGAAGTTACCATTTCAAATATTTAGATCTTCCACCCCCCTCTTACAATGAATCCTCCAGACTTTGGTCGGCTGCTGTCTCCAAAGAAAGAATTAAGAATTCAGCTGGTGGCGGACATGATTCTCAAAGGGGCAGTAGAACCGGTGACAAACATCTCTTCACCAGGTTTTACAACCTTCTATTTCTAGTACCGAAGACCAGTGGGAGTTGGCGTACAGTCGTCGACTTATCGAGGCTCAATCATTATTTAGATATTCCTATATTCCGGATGGAAACAGCAGAACGGATTCGCAGTTGTCTGCATCAGAATGCTTGGGTGACTTCTCTCGATTTGAAAGATGCTTATCGTATACATTCTTTTTAGCGTACAGTACGCTTAAAAACTATTCATAAAAGTTACAAAAATTCTGTTTCTCAAACGAGTGTGAAAATGACAAAATGGTGACACCACAAGGTGGAAATTATGTTTTTTACTGTTTCTACTGTACTCCATTATGTGCTCATTCATTTCCGTTTAAAAAAAAAAACATGGTGCCATTTACACGCATGTCACTCTGAATTAGAAAACACAATTTTGTCAATTATTTATGGTTACCAAGTATTTGAAACTATTTCACATTGGAGAGATAAGTTAGAAGACAAACAATCTGCATGACAGTGGTGCTAAGACATGGACAAAGTCAGAGGGCAGGCCATGCCATTCTCTGCATTCATTGAAGTTTAGTTCAGCCGGGATGACACACGTCAACGTAACTGAAGCTAACTGGAAGTGATTTATACATCCATGTGATGGTGATTTTGTGATCAAAAGGATACTGGAACTTTGCAAAAGCTGTGGATGCAGGTGGAACTTTCTTTATCACATTGTCAGTGGTTGACAGGAATTACAATAAATGATGGATCCAGTGATCAGTTTTAGTTACAAACCGACATCAGCCCCAGCTGGAAAAGGGGGCGTGTACGCTAATTAGGGCATGAACGTTAAAATGAACGAATACAGTATTTCCACATACCCATTCACCGGGCATACCAGAAATACCTCCGATCCTAGATCGAGAATGAGTGTTTTAAATTTTGGACTCTGCCGTTCGGTCTTGCAGTAGCTCCGTGGCTGTTCATAAAAATTTACCGGAAGTAAAGAAGATTGTACACATACAGGGGATTCAACTATATCAGTATCTCGACGACTGGTTAATTCAAGCGTCGTCTCAGATTTTATGCAATCTGCACACCCCAGACTGTTCTCTCATTTTGTCGCAGTCTGGGTCTGCTCATAAATCTGCAGAAATCTTCCTTGGTACCAGTTCAGAAGTTTCTTTTTCTAGGCTATGAGTTCAATCTGGTCAAGTACCTTTGCACTCCACCAAGAGACAGCTAGATAGTGGAGCTACCCAAATGCATTATCACCCAACAGGGAGCTCCAGCTAGGTTTGTTGGTGTCCTCTGAGAAAGCGGTACCTTTCGGTCGACTACATTCACACGAAATTTATTTTGCACTTCGTACCCAGTGGGATTTCAATCAGTACACAAATCATCGATTCGTACCTCTTCTCCAACCTGTATTCAAGGAACTAACCTGGTGGATGTCGGAACAAAATGTATTCAGGGGTTCACGGATTACACCACGGTATCCCAACATTCATATTCTGCCAAAGGGGTTGGGGCGCTCATCATGTTTGGGAGACAACTTCAAGTCAGTGGTCACCGGAATTTCTTGGACAACACAGTAACTTCCTAGAGTTGAAAGCTGTTCACCTTGCCCTTCTGTTTTGGCTTCCCATCACACTCTTCTTGTAAAGCTGGACAATTCCACTGCAGTTGTGTACGTCAACAAGTTAGTGGGGGGCACGATCCATTTCTCTGACAAGGCTAGTTGCTCAAATTCTGCTATTGTGTCAGGAGAGAGAAATCGATCTTCCTGCAAGACATATTCCCGGCATCAGGAATGTTCTGGCAGATTCTCTGTCGAGGAGAGGTCAAATTCAATCAACAGAATGGTGTCTGAATGCATCAGTGTTTTGAGCCATAACTCTGTTATGGGAAGTACCAATGAACACTTGTCTTCCTCTCTTTGTCTCACCAATCCCCGATCCATCTGCTGTAGCGGTGGACGGGTTGTGACTTGTTGCTGAGTTGGGTACAGATGTTGCAGAAGAGTCGACATGACCAATGTTGGATCATACTGGTTGCTCTTCTTTGGCCGGAAGCACGTTGGTTCATAGATCTACTAGCTGTTGGTAGATCTACCACAGTCACTGCCATCTCTCTCAGATCTGCTGTCTCAGGGCAATCTCTACCACAGAGATCCCTCCAACTTGCGGCTTCACGCACTGCTATTATCAGGGAAGCCCTTAGACACTTTTTAGAACAACTTGCCAATCGCACATCGCAACTGCAACGGGCTTCTACTCTCGCCATCTATGAATCTAAGTGGCAGAATTTTCTCAATTGTTGTAATAAAAGGAAAGCTAATTCATTCTCTGTCTCTTCAGCTTTAGTGGGCGACTTCATTCTTTTCCTCTGTAATAAGAAGAAACTAGCTATTTCTACTATTTAGGGATACAGATTGGCTATAGCAAGTACCTTGCGTGCCACTATTGGTGCGGAGGTGGGTGGTTGTGACACTCTTAGGGCTCTGATTAGAAATCTTGGAGTTGACCAGGCCGAAGTCTGCTGTCTCATACCGGACTCTAATCTCTTCTTGGTTCTCAAGCGACTGTCACAACCCTCTCTTGAACCCTTAGAGTCTGCTTCTTTGAAGCTTTTGACCTGGAAAATTACCTTTTTAGTTGCATTTGCTTCTGCCAATAGAAGGAATGAGTTACACACCTTTTTTGTTTTCTTCCTTTGCTTGGAACCCAGACTGGTCTTCTATAGTTTTTCAGTTAGCCCTTCCTTTCTGGCAAAAACCCAGTTAGCAGAGAAGGGTGTAAAACATTACAGTCCGTTTCTATTCCTGCTCTCACTAACATATTAGGAGGGGAAATGCAAGAAGATCTACTGTGCCCTGTTAGGGCAGTGAAAATTTACCTCCATAGAACCAAGGAAACTCGCAATGATAAGATATTATTTTTTATATCATTTCAACTGAACCGTAAAGGGGATATATCCCCAGTTACTTTATCTGGATGGATAAGAAATTTTATAATCTGGAGGTGCCAGATTGCGATCTACTCCTAAAGTGCACTCAGTTCGAGCTTTGGCAACCTCCTTGGCCTACTTTAAACAAGCTTCCATGCAGCAGATTCTAGCTGCAGGAACTTGGAAGTCATTGAACACCTTTATATCATACCATTTTAAAAAGGACATGACTCTTCTGAGTGGCCAGATATCTCGTCTAGCACCACTTGTGAGTGCGGGAGTTACCCTGATGTAGGTGAGTTATCTTCCCACCATCCTAACTCTCATTCATTGTTTCCGATGGTAATTATCTTGTGTGATGGAATTTTAATTTTTATTATCATAATATATTTCCATTAGCCTAAATTCTTACCATCAGACCTTCTAGGACCCGCCCTGCCTTCCCCGCGTCTGATATCTCACTCTGCGTCAGATAATCACAAAAACTGAAAACGAGGCAGTATCAGATGCATGATGGGAGAGGATTTTTGGATATTGGGACACCCAGTCAGCCGGGTGGTATCGTGTGATCGA
Source organism: Paraescarpia echinospica (assembly GCA_020002185.1). Lineage (NCBI taxonomy): Eukaryota > Metazoa > Annelida > Polychaeta > Sabellida > Siboglinidae > Paraescarpia > Paraescarpia echinospica. The sequence continues at coordinate 48,649,174 of CM034532.1, read as the reverse complement.
GGCTTGAAATTATATTGATTGACGAGTCATTACATTGTTTCCGATGGTAAGTATCTAAGCTAATGGAAATATATTTTAATACTAAAAATAAAAAATCAAGACTATGAAGCCATGAAGCTTTCGCCCCACCGCGTGACACTATGGCTGCACAATGATGATGACGAAGCCATGAGACAAAAATTACAATCACACTGAAAATCCTGAAAATGTATCATTTGTAACATGCCAGAATTTACGTTTTCTTAATGTCTGATTTAATTTGTTATGTATGTGCAGGCAAAGGTAATTTTTGGCCAAGGCACTATGGCAGGTGTTGTCTTTCTGTGCAGTATTTACCAGGTTTATGATTTCGCATATAGACTGTACAGCACTATATATAATCACCACAGTTATGGCATCTGTTATGCAAGCCATGTGTATTTAGCAGTCTTGCATTGCTAATACATTCTTCCATGTGATCATGTTTACTTTGCAGTTACTGCGAGTAGCCATGTTTGAAAGAGTGTTTGTTTCAGCGTCCATGGATTCTGGTGGCAGTGAGTTTTTGCAGTTTTAATATTTTAGCCTGGACATTGATGGACACAGGTACACTGTACGGGGTGGGGTCATTGTTGAAAAATATGAAACTCATTAAAATAACCTTATTTGTCTGATCCTTATTCATTAATATTTATTAATGTAATGTTCAGATTAATACTAGAATACATCGTATGTCGAAGGTGTAGTTCCAAATTGTGTAAACTTATAAACCCAAAACAGTTCAAAATTTGAATGTTGCTCCTACAAAACAGTCGCATACCTTCAAGTAGTAAACACCAGCCGCTGTTGAAGCAAATTGGGCTAACCACAAGTTCCTGGAATTGCTTGTAAATCATTGAAATTGCAATTGAAATCTTCCATTTGTTTTGTTTTTGTTAGAAGTAAAGTACACAACTAAATAGGGCTCATTCCATCAAACTATTTGATAACATAAGCATCCGTTATGTTTTACATGTTAAAAGAGGGTTTCCTTTAAGTTTTATCATAAAATCATGTTAAACCAGTATAAACTTATTTAATTATATTTGTTATGAAATATACTGACTGCCCTGCCCAGATGTGTTTTACTGAATGTTTCAAGAGGATATTTACATTGTTTACATGGTAGCATATTGACATGAGAAGCTTCACCCTGTTATGTCCTGACCTTCCATAGACTCATCTGAGCTCACAGTTCAGAGATTTCAGTAACCGCACAACGATTTTAGTAAACATTCAACTGTTCAAAAGTTATTTCTGCTACATTAAGACATATTTGGGCAGTCAGCATGTTAGGATATGTATAGTTTATACTGTATAGGATGATTTTACAATAAAAACAAACAGAAACCCTCGTTTAGCAAACTTAGCATGTTTCCTACAAGATTGTGGTGGAACGCAGTGGCTAGTACATCTTGACTCTCAATGGAGAGAACGTGGGTTCAAATCCTGTGCTGTGGTGTTGGGCAAGTTCGTTCACTCTACGTTGCTCCAGTTCACTCAGCCAGTACAAATGAGTACCTGGCTACAGACAGTGGTGATATTTGTATACAAATAGTCTACACATTATTTGCAGCATGGCTGAATGCTTCCCAGAGAAGTTGAGATGGTGTTTGATTGAACAGGTCTGCCAGGGAGTAAAGTGTAAAGCTTTGAGCAGCCCTGAGAACTGGATACTGCGCTATATAAGAACTTAACTTTATTTATAGATTGTCACATGACTTTCAGGTCATCAGCCTGATCACGTTCATTTGCTCGGTGGTGTATCCACGCTACAAGGGCGATGGCTGGGTCGAGTTTGTCGCGATGTCCGCACTACTCACCGTCGGCATCAATTTCGTCTTCTACTTGATCGGTCTGCGCCAACACATGCCACCATTTATGCTGCTCATCGTAAGTACTAAACGTCCTCGTCTCTTGCAGGTTCTCAGTCTCGTTGTGTTCGGCTGCGCGTGCGTGTGGCACTGGGGCAGCGTGCAGGCATGGGCGCAGTTTGTCGCCCTCTCTGGGTTCATGTGCATCCTTGTCTACTTTCTCATGAACCTCTTTAATCTCGTCAGTCACTACCCCGGGCCATGGATGCTGGTTGTGAGTACACCGCGTGCGCGTTTGTTGTACGCATGCACCCGAGCATGTTCACCCCGGGTTGTCACCCATCAGATGATTGTGTTTTCACTTTCTATTTTGCCTAAGCTGTTTTTGTCTCAGTATTGTCAGTGATCCACCAAGAGCATTTACTGCAGATATCTTGTGGATAAAATAACGGTATTAATAATGAAGCTTTGATACTTTTCATTAAGATAAAACTATCATAACCCTTATATGCTGGGAAATACGCAGGATTATTGTCGTTGTTTGGAACATTTTGAAAGCATAATTTAGAAGATAAATATTTGGTTTTTATTAAAATTGATAAAAAGACAGAATTTCTGGTATGTTTATGGCTTACTTGTTTATTCAGTTATTACACATTGTCCTTACTCTTTAGTGAAATGGGAAATGTGGGCTGGACAACATTGAATGACTGACATAAATGTGTGAGATGTATCGTTCTGCTCTTCCTCTAACAGTACATATTCCTGACTTATTTCTTCCAATCATATGTATACCATAATGACAGTATGTATTGGGACACTTAAAGATAATTAAATTATCAGCTGTCCCAAAACATAGGGTACAAAAAATAATTCTCAGATTCACTGTCCCAAGACTTAGGGACACGAACGAATCTTGACGTCATGTCGTCCCTGTTTTATTACCATGGGTGTTGACCTGGATTTTTAACTTCACCATGGTTACCTCGTCTATTACCCTGCTACTAACTATTTTTGATTGGCTGAATGGCTATAATCCCGTGAAGCAAATGGTATATGTTGGGACTATATTTTTTTAATGAATTAACGATACTTTTATTTCAACAACTACAGCCATAATTAAGTAGCTTATTATTTATAAAACAACAGCAGACAATAAAGTAGCTAACTATTAAATTATAGATCTGTACAATTGTCGAAAAAGGACAAGAAGAAGTGTACCACTTATCCTCAGCCATGTGAAATGTTTAGTCTGTCTGGTACCGGTTTCCCACACTTGTTCAAAGACTATTTACCGAGTGACAGGTTGTACAGTATTTGACCGCAGTGCTGCCCATATCCGCATTACCTCCCACCCCCATCTCGGCCACATATAGAAATACATTTTTTATTAAATTATAAAAGATAAACTTGCAAAATGCAACACATCGTCATGTAATCCCCATTGAACTACCTCTGGTATTTACAGGTGTCGTCCATTACACTGTTAGTAACTAATTTCTTGATGGACGACCACATATGCAGATTAAAACATCAACTATACGTGAAATGATGTGCAAGTCTTGGGACACTGCAGACGGTTGAGAGATCACAGTTTTGTATATTACAGCCAAACATTGGGGGACAGCTACTAGGATTTAGATGCGTATGGCGACACTTCCTAAATGTATAAAGGCTAGCTGGTAGCTGTGAGAAGGGTGACACATCGTTGCTCGTGCTACATTCATTTACATCACCCAAGTTTGTGTTGTTTATGTCAGAGCAGTTGCGATTGTAAAATGTTTTATTGATACACTGTTTGTTATCTACGTGTCTACATCAGGGAACAAAGTGGGTACGCGCTCATCAGAAATATGAATAATTGGTGTCCCAAAACATAGGGAGAAAAATAATTACATTTACAAAAGAAAAATTATGTTTCTAGGTTTTTAGGGTGTCCCAAAACATACGGTCACTACAGTACATCCTAGATACTACATATGCAGACCAGTTATGTATGTAGTTGCATGTACGGCAGACCCCTCCATTACGCGAGATAGTACACACAATCTCTGACAAAAATGCTCTAAAAATCACCAAAATAATCATGTTTGTGCATCTAATTATATTATATTTCTGGCTATACTATATATAATAATTATGCTATAAGTTAGAATATTAAACTTCATTGTATTAACCACGCAACCAGGGATAAAAAAGCAGCAATGGAGCAGCAGTCTGCTCTATGTGGCACTGTATGTATAACTGGTCTGTGTATGCAGCGTTTAGGTATATATATAATATATATGTATAACTGGTCTGTGTATGCAGCGTTTAGGTATATATATATATGTATATATATATAATATATATATGTAAAACTGGTATGTGTATGCAGCGTTTAGGTATATATATATATATAATATATATATATATATATAATATATATATATATGTATAACTGGTCTGTGTATGCAGCGTTTAGGTATATATATATAATATATATGTATAACTGGTCTGTGTATGCAGCGTTTAGGTATATATATATATATAATATATAATATGTATAACTGGTCTGTGTATGCAGCGTTTAGGTATATATATAATATATATATGCATAACTGGTCTTTGTATGCAACGTTTAGGTATATATATATATAATATATATGCATAACTGGTCTGTGTATGCAGCGTTTAGGTATGTATATATATATGTATATATATAATAACTGGTCTGTGTATGCAGCGTTTAGGTATATATATATATTATATATATATATATGCATAACTGGTCTGTGTATGCAGCGTTTAGGTATATATATATAATATATATGTATAACTGGTCTGTGTATGCAGCGTTTAGGTATATATATATATATATATATGTATAACTGGTCTGTGTATGCAGTGTTTAGGTATATATATATATGTATATATATATATAATATATATATGTAAAACTGGTATGTGTATGCAGCGTTTAGGTATATATATATATATAATATATATATATATAATATATATATATGTATAACTGGTCTGTGTATGCAGCGTTTAGGTATATATATATAATATATATGTATAACTGGTCTGTGTATGCAGCGTTTAGGTATATATATATATATATATAATATATATATGTATAACTGGTCTGTGTATGCAGCGTTTAGGTATATATATAATATATATATGCATAACTGGTCTTTGTATGCAACGTTTAGGTATATATATTTATAATATATATGCATAACTGGTCTGTGTATGCAGCGTTTAGGTATGTATATATATATGTATATATATAATAACTGGTCTGTGTATGCAGTGTTTAGGTATATATATATATATATTATATATATATATATGCATAACTGGTCTGTGTATGCAGCATTTAGGTATATATATATATATATAATATATATATGTATAACTGGTCTGTGTATGCAGCGTTTAGGTATATATATATATATATATATATATATGTATAACTGGTCTGTGTATGCAGCGTTTAGGTGTATATATATATATATAATATATATGCATAACTGGTCTGTGTATGCAGCGTTTAGGTATATATATATATATATATATATGTATCAAGTATTATGAACTGTAGTTATGAAGACTCCTGGTGTTAAAGAATAAGCACATCCTCTTTACTTTGAAATCCTCATTCTAGCATGAAGTGTGTTACATACCCATCACTCTAAGTAATATCAGAGATATAACTATAACAAATAGTTTAACCAAGTCCCGGTGTGGTCCTTCTAGTTCTAGCAAGAGTCCAGTGTACTCGTGTATGTATACTACATGCTGTATATGTTATGCATACAACCATAAATATATATATATATCATGTTTGTATGTCTATGTAGGTAATTGAAGCAGGAATATGTTGTTCATAATGGTCAGTAGTCACTGCCATTGATCTGCAGAACAATGAGAGGCAGTTCAGTTATAATTTTATTAATGTGGTGATGAAAGTTCAACTCACAGATGCATAGCTAGTGTCGGACGTAATTTTCAATTAACCATAATACGCCATACATTGGGAGAAGTGCCAAATACAGTTGTTTGAGCCACTTACAATGAATGCGTAAGAATGCTTAGTTTATATGAGGATTTATGCAATCAAACTGTTTTCATTTTGTTTTAAACATTTTCACCATTGGTTATTTGGCAGTCTTAAATTTTCCTTTGCAAAATAACGTAATTTCTTCACTAGATTACAAGTTGGCATTGAATGTGGTTTCAGAAAAGTAAACGTAGTTCTGTTATTAAATTGTGGTCCTTTGTTAATTAATGTATCTCTCTCTCATGTAGGAGTTCATCATTTACTGTGTGTTCACGGTGTTCTTTGCGATTGCTGCGATTGTGGCAGCAGTCAGTGGGGCCTACCACGCTTCCATCGGAGCCACAGCTGTAAGTCTCTTCATTCTACTCGGGCAATTTTACAACATTTCTGAACATTCAAGCAGGATAAATATGTTTACCAGCAGATAGACCATATTGGCTTGTTTATAATGTATATGCTTGTGGGAGTACAAATCGTGCGTCCTTATGTTTTGTGCCGTTTTAACAAAAAACGTGAACAAATTCTTCCATACTATAGCCATGTTCTAAATCGCTAACACATAATATTATGTGTTCAACGTCATGGAAACAAACTGTTAGAAAAGTAATTTTGTGTGATGTACTTACACAAATAAACTGGCGGAATCCAAATCTCGTAAAAGACGCCTACATCAAAAATTGTGCATCCTAGCTGCACTGTGTATATCATTCTAAGGCCAGAGCCTGTCACATTCAGGCAGTGTATTAAAATAGGCCAAGAGTATTAGAACACAAGATTGCAATGACAGTTTGTCTATATCCATAGCATACAGTCATAATATATGAATTGAATAAAGAACAGAACTTGAAAATAAATTACAAAATTGTAAAAAATAAATGCAAGAAATCAGAAGACGTGGAAGGTTTGACCATATAAATAAAATATATTGTTTCAGTTCTTTGCTTTTGCTGCGACCGCAGTGTTTGGAGTGGACACGTTCTTCCAGTACCGTGCGTGGCAGGACGGACAGGCAACCACCGGCACCACCACCACCACCACCACCTCCTCCACTGTCGAGACAACGGCGCAGTACTAACTCATTCATCACCCAGGTGGCAGCACAGTTGTCAAGTGTCACACCCCTTATGTGGAAGAAGATCATATGATGTTCCTGGTCGTAAAAGTTTATTGCAAAATTGCAGACTTATTGGCCTGAAGACTTCTTCTGCAGCCAGATTGTAGTGGAAAATCAGCAGCTTTGTTTGTACAATGGCGTTAATGTTTTATTTTTGTTACCTGATAAGAAATACTATGATGAAACTGCTCCTAGGAGCATACAGTTTACTAAAAGTTTTAGTAAAGTTTGCTGCATATGAAAGATCACATACATCAGAAAACATTCAAAGGTATTAAACACAGTTCTGATTTGGCAGGACAGTGAAGTGTATTTTTCAAAGTAAGTTGAGGGTATTTTGGAAGTGAATTCTGGTCTTGCAGGCAGCTCAGATGTACCAGTTTGGGTGTTCACCAGACTGGTTTGCACCGGTTTGTGCCGGTTTTTGCACTGGATTGTCTTATGGCTAAATATGTTCAATTTGCAAATTCGTAGGATTTTGGCAGGAATAAGGGCACAAATAAGAAAGGTTTGAGTGGTGTGCCAATGGAAGCTGATAGGGTCTGGCAGACTGGGGTGTGGGATGGACAGGGGGTGGTTACCAAAAAAGTTATTTTCCTGGTATGGATCCGTGTATTTTTATTTTCATGTCACTGAGAACATGTTACATCTTTAGCTTATAACAGCCACACAGAAAAGGTATGAGGTCTATTTATTATTTAACTACCGGGGTAATCCTGGAAATAAACATCCAACAAATTTAGGGGAAAACAACCCCTTCAATACCCCTCCTTTGGCCCCAATTAGCCTGAACCCCAAAGGAATCTTAGATCTGATCTGTGCTGCAATTATTTCGTAGATGTGGTAAGATGCATTGTAGGCCAGTAGCAGACCAATTGATCTACTTTACCAAATGACTGTGTCATCTGCAGTGCTAGTAATGGTGCGAGAAGTTTTGGCATATGGAGTTCTCGTGACTAGGTAGTGAAATGTTTGCTTAAGTTTTTATACACATATTGATTATGCATTTTGTTATTGGTGTGTCTTGCACATCTGTATGCACCTATATTTGTATAAAGAGACGTGGAAAGTAATACTAGCACAATTAAACTGAGTGGCAGTGGTGGTCCAAAACTGTTTAGGGGGCGACTTATTTCATAGCACATCTCCCTGTATGTTGATAAGCCTATTGTTGGTTTGATGTGTGGGGAATCTATTTTTAGAGTTTGCTCACTCAAGTGAAAAAAGTTTAATTCAAACACATAGCAAACAGTTTATACTGTTTATGCTTTCGTCATACCTGAATATAAGATCACTAAGAATGCCGGCTGTTGTTGTGGTATTTATAATTTAGACTGGTTTTGACATCTGTGGCCAGAAATTGATTTAATGAGTCGAACGTTTCATACTTGCGGGCCAGCTGTGTCATTAGCATAATATATTATATCTGTTACTGCGCACACAGGCTGTTTGTATGTGGTAATGTTAGTGGTGTTTTCTTTGGACAACTTCATGTGTTATCATGACTACTTCCCCACATGTTATTCATGTGGGGCACTGTAGTGTGGTGATCAGAACTCTCGGTAAAGAAAATCCAAGTTTGAAGAATCTTCTTAATGTTGTTGCAAAGCTTTGTTCAACGAGCTGTGTTAATGAGCACCTGGCTACAACCAATGGTGGATGTATGTATACGAATAATCTTCATGCAATAATTGCAGTATGGCTGAATGCTTACCAGAGAAGTCGAGATGGTGTTCGATTGAACAGGTTTATCAGGGTGTAACGTTCAAAGCACATCAAGCAGTCCTAAGAAATGGATTCAGTGCTATTTGAGAATTTACCTTTCACTGCACCCCACGACACCAGAAACAGTTATGGACCAACAAAGATACTATTTTGTGTGTAAATAGGCAAACTGGTGATTCCCAGTTCGTAGACTTTATTAGGAAATGTGGCTTCCACGTTTGGTATTGTTTAGTTGGGGTGAGATGAGCAGACATTAGCTGTTGTGATTCGTCTGCGTAGTGGTAGAGGTCATCGGTATAACATGTTTAATCTACTTGCTACTACACTACTTACTGTTTCAGCCAACGTTTTTTGCAATAATGCCATTGCCAGTATTACTTGGCTATATGAAACATATATAAATACGACTTACCACAGTAAATCAGGTATTAACAGCACAGGCCTATTCTGCAAGCACGCCAAAAAATAAGTGTCCAGGTCATCCCCCATCAATTTTGGCAGAAATGCATACGTTGTTATTACAGCTTTCAGGGTCCGGTTGATTTTCCTCAAGTAACAATCCTAAAGTAATAAAATACTAAATGTACGGCTGCTGTGGGCATTGTATTTTCAGAGGCCAATTTTTAAACCCATTTTTCTCAGAACGTCACCTTTTAAGTCTGCTTCATTTTCTGCAATAAAGCGAAAACTACAGAAGATATTTCAACAATTCATTTTATTAAAGTTTTTAATCTGTGGAATTCAAAAAGGTACAACTCTATAAAAAGTGCAATGTAATACCCATTCTGCTGTGGCAAGTTAATTATTTTGTCACATCCATAAAGAATGTATTTGCTGGCTACTCGTTTGACATTTTTAGAAACAGAATTATGTGATGCGAAAACTGTTGAAACATCGGCAGTCAAACGCAAATCTCTTGAAACCAACGTTTATTTTATGGATGCAACTACTTTATATCAGGACAATCCCCCAACGGAATTTTAAAATACCAACATTGCCTTTTCACAGAAGTTTACACTGCCATGGTCTAGCAAGAACATGGCAGATTTGTGGTTGTGCCCTAAAATATGTAGTTTACATACAAGTGTGCAATTTGTATTGTCGAATATATGTGTGCACATAATTTATATATACATGCGTTGCATATTTACACTGTTAGTATTCAATGTATTTTTGTACAAGTTCGGTGATGTAGTTTCTAAACGTCATTCGTATTGAAAATTCTGACTGCTATGTCCATCTCTAGAAGTGGTTGCTTATTTTTGACGGTTCATTTCAGCCGGGGGTATTTTGTATAAAACGGGTCATGCTTAGGATTGTTGATTCCGTAGGCTTTTGTGTGGTTAATGGGTGAAAACATTACTAATACGAACATGTTGTGTGATCAATCCGTGTAACATGGTTTTGTAAAGAAGCTTAGTTGAATAGTGTATGGTAGAATACTCAACTGCTGTTTTGTCTGACTGTACGTTTCTGTGAGATATAATCGAAATGTGACTGGATGTGGATCGGCTTTCTCTTGACAGATCTTATAAAGAAATTGTGATGGCTTTTCTAAGAATACTTTGGTACACTTTTCGGTTCTTGACCCTTCCTTTAATAACACAATAAAAGTATTCCATGGCTCACTGTGCATCGTGTTATATGGCACCTAGTTTCTCATGTTAGCATCAACTGATTCCAGTTTCTGTCTTCATATGGAACACAGACTCATGGAGAAACTGAACAAGTTTACTCTTTCTGAAATGTCTACAACATGTATGTATATTCTGTTATGCCATGTTGCTTGGTTGATTTGGCTTGAATCATATTGAACAGTTTTCTACATGCAGTTGTTGAATTCTCATTGGTTGTTGGATGTTCTGTTAGAACTATGCAAATAAAATATAATTAAAAGTCGTTTTTAAGAATTGCTGTTAATTTTGAGTATAGTGAAATAATTGGTAATCACCAGTAAATAGTCAAAGTCCAATTTGATTAATATTCACTTTGTAAATTTTTACTACGATTATAAATGATATAATAAAATATGTACAGAAATTAAATCTAAGCCATTCTTTACTGTTGTTAATACGTAATGATCATTGTTAAGAACTTTGTTTTATGAGTGTCACTTATTTTCACATTACTAACATGACCTGTGAAGGTTCTCAGTGGTCATGACCATAATCTACAGTTGTGCAAAATAAAGTGCATAATTCAAGTTTTCCCAAGAAGTAAACAAGTTCACAAATGTTTTAAAATACCTTTTATATCATAATGGTGCCTTGATCTTGCATAGACGCTAAACATTTGTACACATCTAGAATGACAGCAGTGCATGTAATACAGCTATGTTTGTGAGATTTATAATCATACAAATCTATGTACAGATTCAACACACACATAAAAATACATGAATATAATTATTATACTATAAAATTATATACAAAGTCATGTACATATTCAATTAAAGATCTACGTCTAACTTTCATTATGTTTGCGCTGAGGTTCCAAACCTCAACATAAATACACTGTAGTTGAAAAACGGCACAACCTACACACATTGACAATGTGAATTCATCCAGTCCCACACACACCTTCTCACAAGAACGTCCATCTGATGTTCAACAGGCCTACACGAAACATATTTTCCATCTCGATTAAATCTAGTTCCTCAACTGGTTTAGCTCATCACAAATCCGGTCGTCAAAATAGGTAGTGTGCGAGTTGTTTGTCGGTTTAATAAAAAGTATAAATGTTTTGTTTAAATGGTTGAAAGAACTGAAAGTGGTTATATCTAGTTAGTTGGCAAAGCCAGGCCAACATTTAGCCTTCAACCCCCTGAATTTGTCAGACATGGTTTTTGAGAGAGCAAGGTCATTACAGAAACATTTACATAAACATCGTGCTTTCACGTGAAGATTCCAATTTTGAGAATCACTTGAATTAATGTTGGGTCCAGCATTAAATAAGATAACAATTTGTTCGATGAACATGCAAAAATTACAAAATGTGCACAAAAAAGCAGACATGTTCTAGTGGATAGTGTGTGTGTTTTCAGAAATGGAAACTTCAAATAATTGAAGGAAAAAATCGAATTGAGGAGGCAACTTTTAACATTTATTCACCTGGTATACGATTCGTTTTTGTGAAGGTAGAATTTAGTTCCATAGACCGAGTTGGTTCCCTCTACAGATTCTTAGTGTCTGGCACTAATAGCTCAACCATTTGAGTGATATTTTTACTTATTTCAGAATCAGAGTACCTTTTGTTCCCGTGATGTTTCAGCTGCTTTCAGAGAACAAAAGGTAAACTGACCATAAAATAAGTAAAAATATCACTCATTTAAATCATTCAGTCTGATGAACCTCTTAACTCAACCATTTGTTTACCGCATCCGTACCCTTTCAGGTACATTCTTTGGTCACTCATTTCATCTTTGTTATGATACAAACACTGATCATCAACAAACCATGTCGTACAACATCACCTTCCTGTAAAAAATAACTCGTCCCTATGACATCTATCATTAAGTTATCAACATCCTTATCTTCAGTTTGTACACAATTATGTGTTAAACAGCCATTTTCTAGGTGCAGTAATGTAATAAAAGTTATGTGATTGTATATACTTGCTAGTATGTGCTTACTTGTAAGACAATGTAAACAAACTGTAACAAAAGTGTACCAACAATTACAACAATGTGTGAGATGTTTCTGCTACATCAGATATTTAAAACTTCCCTGTATAGATTATGTTTAGCCTTCTTTCATGATATGTATCGATCACGATATATATTACATAATTGGCATAGTTTTCCTAGCGTTTCACGCTGACATCATTTGCATTGAGACTAGTGAAATAAAAATCAATATTTAACTAATGATCAGAAATTCAAAATAAAATTTGAGTAAACTCACTTTGATTAAAACTGGTCTAATTTGGGTAATCAGGGTTTCATCATTTTATATTTGGTCTGTTTAAAAAAATTACACTAAGGAATTGTTACTTAACATTTTTCAAGAACACCAGGCTTTTTTTTATATAAAAAGCCACTTACATGTAAAGGGTTACACAATTAGGTGTGTACTTCCATCTCCTTATACACCAGGAATGATCTAAGATCAATGTTAAGTCCTGCAGAAATGGCAGCACCTTTTTAAAAGTATTTCACATAGTATAAACAAATATGTATGATTGCTTGTATAAAACCACCAGAGCAAGGAAGTCGATGGATGTGGTATCTGATAGAAAGACATCAAGGAGCGGCTGATGCCACAACATACTAACTGCTGATGTATTCACTAATAAACTACGATAGCTCGTCTAGTTCTAGCATGTCTGGGTAGGTTAATTTTTCACGAATTTAAATGAGCATAAACATCAAATGAAGAGGGACATTTAAAATGCAATCATCAAAGATGGATGCACCTTGGGAGACGCTATCAAACATAATAATGAACTGTTACAAATTATCCCTTATCATAACTGTATCCCTGGGATCTGGCCAATGTCATGTGTGCGTATTGCATAAACACTGTCCTGTGCTTCTTTGCCGCAGCTAGCAATACCTGTGAACAAATTACTAAAATCTGCCTTCAGAATTAACACAAATAATAAATACAGTCTTCAAAAACATTAGCTTATGGAAACATCAGCATACAAAATAATAATTACAACTGTCCACATGCTTGAACATATATTCCTCCATCTTTGCCTGTCAGTTTATACATTCTGACAAGTGTCTTTGTGTCAAAAGGAAGACATCCACTAGTAAATGAGCCATCCCAACTGGAAAACTTCACCACTTGGGAATGGTTTGATACAATCCTCTTGCTCACAGTAAATTATGCACAACACTGTCTTTACTGCGTCATTTTGTCCATCACAGACAAACTCTGCCAGCCGAGACTAGAAGCCGTATCATGACGTCGGTATATGCCGATAGGTGTTCCGCTACGACGTACCCCGTCAGGTTTATGGGTGATGTTGTACTTGTGTAAGCGGTCCATCCTTCCGCCCACACCGATCGGGATAGCCCTCTTTCCCCGACCGGGCCTCCGATGATTAGACCGAACTTTCAGGTCGTCAGGAATAGATGAAACTGGAAGCAAGTAACGAGTGTTAATGACTATGAGGACAAGAGATGTAATGTTAATCATACAATAGAAGTTGCTCTAGAATTGTAGTATAAAACACAATAGAATTGTAGTATAAACAAGCAATAGAGTAGATACTACAATAATAGAGATTACCCTACTATTCAAATACACTGAAAACAGTACCCCAGGTACTTGTTTTATCTCTAGATCTAATTGCGATTACCTGAGTATTACCTGAGTATTTGCAAATTGTATGGAATGTTTTAAACTTGCAAACCATTCAGCATACATTCACAACATATTAGAAGAAAATTGCCAAAAAGATGGTATGTTTAGTAGAACATTAAAACACACCATTGTAGGGAACTAACAATCGACTACACCTAATCGAATCACTTTTTGGCAATGGCAAATTGTTGACTTCAGTGATGCATTTTAACACAGGAAATAGTGAATGATTCTGTCTGAGCAAATATATTTCATTTTACTAAACAGTACATTCTGTTGTCCACGATTCTATTAAATGGTGACATTGTAACTTCAACATTATAACCAATGCCATTATATAGGCATGAAGCATCCGAAGCTGAATTAAAGTCAACATCAAACAACTGGTTAGTTGAATATGAACAGATGTAGCAAGAGGTGAACTAGAAATCAAGAAAACTATTAAAAATTCATTATTAACAGTAATTACTGGAAAGAGTTTGCAGCTGTTAAACAGTCATCCACAGTTAATGATGAAACATGTAACAAAGACAACGTTTTTACATCATGCTAACAGATGACAGAAATGACAGGGATTGCCCATAAATCAGTGCGAGAGTTAGCCACAAAGCATAAGTCACTGTCAAGAAAAATTCATTTATCTCATGCAAGTTAAGAACCAAAATTCAAGTAAAAATTGCAATCAACAACAGTGAGAAAACTTACCATTGACGCACACTAAAAAAACAAGGAATTACTGGCATGTGATTCTATTGACATTCAGATAAGAGGTTTTCATGCTGGTGTAATCACAAAGCACTATACCTGCCAACTCTCCTGGGAAATCCGGGAGTCTCTGATATTTTTTGGGTGTATCTCCTGGTCTCCCGGAATACAGGCAAATTTCCCAGATTTTCGCTGAACAACAGCACCCCCCTCCCTGTCTTTGAGACAGCGCGAAACCACAGGAGACGTGCTGAGACATGCTAAATTACCAGCAACAAATCTCCACCAGTGCCCACCCCCCATCTTCGAGTCTTGAGACAGCGAACCGGTGACGTTCTGCGACAGCTTGATGAGACAATGTGACACAGGAAGTGCACTAAATCACTGATGAATCTCGTGGAATATCAAAAAAGTTGGCAGATATAGAGCAAATAGTTTGATATGCATGTATATTAATAACTCTTTATAAAGATATAACTTTGAAATCATTGTAGACTATAAAACACAAACTACATTGCAGAAATGATATCTCAAAATATATTTCAAAAACAAACATGGGCAACTCACCGACATATCGTTTCTTCCCATTGATAGTAGACACCTGGCTCCCAGAATGCCTTGAGTATGCCGGATTGTGATAATGGATGCTACGTGGTAGTGACAATGTTCTGTTTTTCTCAGCATCAGGCAGTGTCAACTTGCCCCTGTGTTTGTGTCTGAAGACACGTCGACCGGCGAGACAGGCGAGAACAAAGGTAACAACAAGGACCACTCCACCCACAACACACAGGATGATTATGAGGACCATGGACCATTGGCCTGAGGTCCTGTCATTTCGGGGCTCGTCCTCAACAGGCTCGATCAAACCTGCAACACACACCACCGTCATTCTTGGATACCTAACTAAGATCAAGTAAGCATATGTATGTTAATGTTTTCCTATTAGACAGCTTGCATTTTGGGTGCCAGACTTTCAGGGATTAATCTACGATCCCTCAGAAGAAAAGTGACACCAATACTTTTTAAATTTCCAGTGGGTTAAGGGTTATTATAAGTTTTAGGGTTCGAATGTTAGACTGATGTTACGCGATTGTTCCAAGAACCACTAATCAGTTGGGGACGTTTCACGCATTGTGATAAACTGTTTAAATTTACATCATTACAAATGTCAGTTTGAATACTTCAGGAAACCGTCTTCTGCATCTGTGTAAATTTAGCGCCATCTGGATGATGGGAATTTGTGCTAGTCCAAACAATAATTATTAGATTACTGAACGTTCTCAAAAAGATACCTCTCAAGTTAATATTGCAGATTCTTGCTTGACAGAGCTTTCAGGATCATGAAAGACCCATCTTCAGTATCATTATGTGCTGCCCTCTATTGTCATGTGACATGTTCGTGGTTGTCACATGACAACAGACAGCAGCACACACTGATGCAGAATAAGAAATCATGAGTGTCCTGAAAGCTTAAACGAGCCTGAAAATTGAATTCTGGGAGGAATCTATACCTAGTTTTCACAATATATGTAGCATAATCCAGGAACAATTTACACACTAATCAGAACCTAGTTTAAAGAAATAAAGCAAATAGACAAGTCTGCTCACTCACACTGTGCTGCTGTGAATGACCCGGCCTTTGAGGTGCGGCCGCTCGGACACTTGGAGCAGGTCAGTTGACCCTCACTGGACTGATACTGACCGGTGGGGCACGAGACACATGTCTGGCTGACCTCGTCCAGTCTCGCTCCTGCTGGACACAACACTGGGACAGAAAGCAGAACATTATCATCATTTCTCTTAGTAACAAAATTATATAGAAATCTATAGAAAATTTATAGAATTTCTGTAGAATTCTACAAACACTGATATAGCCATAAAATTCAATAGAATATTCTATAGAAATTTATAGAATGTTTATGGTCACATCTATTTCTATATAATTATGTAGAGTATTCTATAGAAACCTAGAATTTGTATGGCCACATCAATTTTAGAATTCTGCAGAAATTCTACAGAATTCTATAGTACGAAATATTCTATAGAAAATCATCCACAAAAATCACATATATTCTGTAGATATCTTAGGGTTTACACTTACAGTAATATTTCCAGTGATTATCATCCAGAGCAAAAACTTCAGATGCAGGTGGACAAGGAATCCCTTCGTTTCCTTTTGAGTGTCCAACATTTTCTGTATTTATGTTTAACACATCCTTTTGTGATATTTGTCAATTTCGTTTTTGAAACATAATCATGCTACATTGAGTTTACATAATTAGCAGTTAATTTGTGCCATAAATGTCTCAACCTCTGTGAGAATTAGTACTTTGTGATATCTAATCTACAATATTCTTTAGCTAATGTTATACTTTTTATATGCTGGTTATATTGTTTTAAGTGAACAAATATTCATTTTGATAATTTTATAACTTTGTTCAATATCTTGAAGATTTCTATTTGATCTCTTTATGTCTGTGTATTCTGAGAACTCTATTTTGATGAAAAATCTAAATCATCATTGCTACACATCCAGTGTTATTGATGACTGATACTATCGTAATTACAGTATATTTAAATATGACAAATACATTTTTCCGATAACTTTCAAAAAGCTAGTAAGTTTCAAATTTAGCATGAATTGTTTAGAGATGGATAGATCGATTCAAACTTACAACAATGATCCCTCTCTGGCATCCAGCCTTGCGGACAGCCAGTGTTGTTGGTAGACGTGTAGCGAAGACTTGTGGCCGTGTACAAGTTTCCGCCCAATGATACATCAAACTGACCGGACTCGGTCAAGTTCTTCAACTGTCCCAATAGTCTGGTAGATTCAGCCTGTCTGTGAAAACAATGATGGTCAAGTCAAAATATATCTTTTTATCTGGTAATGTCTTTGTGTACATCTTTCCTCTCGCATTCGTTTAAGTCTCATTTTATCAGCATAATTCAGTAATCTTTCTAACAGGTAAAGGTCATTAGATGTAAATATCCAACAACTAATATTATTCAGAATTTCTGTATGTATAGAATGTTTTACATAAAAACAACACTCGAATGCACATCATTTTGTGAATAAAACATCTAGGATTGCTTAGATTTTAATTGCAACTATTTTGTTGACAAAAACTCCATAACACAATCAACCACTTATATTTTTATACATGTTAAGATAACAATAAACGTGAGCCATGTTTAGCGGCCATGGGCAACAAATTATAGGTATAAACAATAAGTTTTTTTGTGTTAAATAAGTACATTTTGACAATAACAAAAAATCTGAAGAATGAAACATTCTTGAATATATTATTATTATGATACCGATTCTTCTGAAATTGCCATAATCACCCAAACAGAAAAAATTACGAATAGAGTAAGCTTACTTTTGCGGCAGCCAAGCGGTCACTCTGAGAGTGATTTCACTGAGGGCCCTGACCAGTCTACTAGCTAACTGACCACATATAAGGTCAAAGTTGCGAGACTGACACAGTCCGACAGAGTTGACATCACACACGTCAGTGTGTCGGTGTAGTTGTGTCACCGCTTGAGTGATGAATGATTCACGGAAAGCAGCGTCAGAATTTCGACACTCGCCAGTAAACTTCAGGACCAGTGTTGTCTTCACGGCCTTTGGTGTCACCTCTACGACAGTAATGATGACGTGGCTTGTGTCAAGGTTTGCGTAATTTTTTTTAGTTATGCAAATACAATTTTTCTGATCCAATGACATAAGTGGAACCTCACTATGAAGGTCACCTTTAGGACTGGACTGTGCAAAGGTGACCTGAATAGTGAGGTGACCATATTAGCAGGATTAATATCCTATACTTTACTGAATGTGGAAATAATTTGGGACTGCTCTAGGGTGAGGTGGCTGTATTACTGAGGTGACCTTAAAGGGAGGTTCCACTGTAATTACAAAAGTTCAAATGCATCTTCTGTTGTCATTATTATTATTATTAAAGAACACTGACTTTTTTACACCACGTACATCACTACATAAAATATACTTAACACAGATTAAACAAAAATTGTGCTGATGTTTTTTGACTGATCATTATGACGAAGATTTATTACATATAAAATACTTTCTGTTGAAAAATATTAACTATAAATACATTTGTTTTAAATTCCAAATATAAGGTCCAAAACAAATATGTTATATGCGTGTATCAACAACTGTGTTAAAATGTTGAGAATTTTAGAAATTATTGCATTAATTACTGATGAACTGGGTAGGTTAGGTACGTATGCATTCACCTATAATTAAGATCCTAAAATGAGCATGTGCAAGCTGGCCAAATACACCAAATAGTTGTTATATTTGGCGAAGCCTCTGATCAATTAAACATCCATGTTTAATTTCCAAGTATTTAGGTGCAAAAGAAGTGACCTTGTTTTTATTAGTATTTATTATAAACTACAAATATTGGATTCTGGAAAGACGTAATCAAATACAAATATGTAAAATCAGCATATTGATATGCAACTTTGTATTCGACCCCCCCAAACCTGTATAAAACTCCCGTGGAATATATTGGATTCTGAAAAAAGTCAAATGCAAATGTGTATAATCAGCATAATTATATATTACACAACTTTGTATTTGACCCACAACCCTGCAGGAAACTCACGTAGACAGGCCATGACATCAAAGGCAGGTGGGAAGGGAGGTGACCAGCCGTCAGTCTGACACTTGTGACTGGTATTGTATGGGCTCTTGTTGACATAGCCTTCATCACACTTGATGTGACAGTGGTAGATGTAGTTCTCCTGGCTACACTCCAGTCTGCCGTGGGCAGTGGCCGGTGTGTCCTTACACGAGAACCCTGCAATGACATTGAGGATGGTACATTTGTGTGTGAAGTGCGCATTTCTGACAACACTGACGGTTGTGAGCGTGATGTGCGTATTTTACATGAATTCCCCCTAAGGGACAACAAAGTATTGTCACTGTTGTAATTGCTGACAAGTGGCATGAAATTCTTCAAAACTGGGATGATCTGATGTGGCAGGCTTAATTATCCCACTTCTGGCACCATTTTGTGCAGTTATGCAAAACACTGTGCTGAGAATGAACACAAACAACGTCAAACATTGGGCAGATGGTACAAGTATCGCAGCCCACAGAGCCAATAACAGTGCCAATATCAATTCAATTCAAGAACATTATCGTCCATTTTAAAATCTGCATAAAAACAGAAGTGGCCATTTAGGTACACATTGTATTGTTAGTAATAACATTAATATAACACACGATACAATAAATTAATTCAGACATCAGTGAAAAATACCATGACACGGAACCTTTAAACTACCTTGTACATGTATAGGAAGCACACTTACATTATTCTTTGTATATGGAATGTTATATTCTGTAATACGGTGATTCACTCATTCATTCTTACCTTTATATATGAGAGTCATGTTGAACTTGCAATAAGCCTTCTGTCCACTCCTTCCTTTGGCCACATAACTGACCAGGGTCACTCCCAACTTGAGCTCATTGCCAGAGTCCACAGTCGAGTCCAAGTTTTTTACATAAGAGCCGTCCGTATCCACGGCAATGGGTGCCCTCCACCAAACCCTCTTGGACGAGCTCCCAGCGAGGACAGTGCGACTCTCCGGGCAGAAGAGGAACACCGGAGCACCACCTGATGGTAACACATAGAACCAAGTCTGTACAATGTCGCCATGTTGGCTGCAGACCACATTAAGGAATCATCCGCCATTACACATATAAAGAATGCCCAAGAAAATTTCCTTGGGACAATTTGAAAAGTACTACAAGATCTTTCACATAGTCAAAATGGTAATAAGTTGATCTGTTTTTCCAATGTTTTTCAACCAACATTTCTGCTTATGTGGGGTGCCGTGCGTTTCCAGTAGTAAAGGGCATAACTGTAACAGTTGTTAATATTCATTAAAAACTTATCTGATATAAATTAAGTAATAACACAATGCAAAGAATGCCAACACACTGCAGTATGATTCATGTTGCCTGACTTTTGTTACAGGCTGATTTCAAGCCTTGGTTACTTACCTAGCCTCTCAGTAGTCAGCTGTGTTGTGATAGTTGTTGTAGTTGTTGGCATGGTTGTGGTTGTAGTTGGTATGGTTGTGGTGGGTGTTGGTGTGGTTGTGGTAGTTGTAGTTGGTGTGGTAGTTGTTGGTGTGGTTGTAGTTGGTATGGTTGTGGTGGTTGTTGGCGTGGCTGTGGTGGTTGTTGGAGTGGTTGTGGTACTTGTTGGTATGGTTGTGGTAGTTGTTGTTGTAGTTGGTTTGGTTGTTGTTGCTGTGGTAGTTGTCGGTGTGGTTGTGGTAGTAGTTGGTGTGGTTGTGGTAGTTGTTGGTGTGGTTGTGGTGGTTGTTGGTATGGTTGTGGTAGTCGTTAATATGGTTGTGGTACTTGTTGGTGTTGTTGTAGTTGGTGTGGTTGTTGCTGCTGTGGTAGTTGTTGGTGTAGTTGTGGTAGTTGTTGGCATGGTTGTGGTAGTTGTTGGTGTGATTGTGGTAGTTGTTGCTATGGTAGTTGTGAGTGTGGTTGTAGTTGGTGTGGTTGTGGTAGTTGTTGGTGTGGTTGTGGTAGTTGTTGGTGTGGTTGTGGTAGTTGTTGGTGTGGTTGTGGTAGTTGTTGGTGTGGTTGTGGTAGTTGTTGGTGTAGTTGTGGTAGTTGTTGGTGTAGTTGTGGTAGTTGTTGGTGTAGTTGTGGTAGTTGTTGGTGTAGTTGTGGTAGTTGTTGGTGTGGTTGTAGTTGTTGTTGGTGTAGTTGTTGTGGGTTTGGTTGTAGTTGTTGCTGTGGTAGTTGTTGTGGTTGTGGTGGTTGTGGTAGACATGTGGGTGGTTGTAGACTTGAGAGTGTCTGGTCCACCAGAAAGTCCGCCTGTCGACTCTGCAGACAAGACAAGCAGGTCTAAGCATTATGATGACTTGGTCATTTGCTACTTTAACTTACCTAATTAAATTCAAAGCAAAATGCAAACACACACACATGCATGCATACATATGCACACAAATATGCATGCACACACGCACGCACACACACAGCTAGATGGATCCATATACATAAATGCAAATTGTTATTTACTCTTTATGTGAGAATTCAAACTTGGGTTAAATTATAAAGACAGTCAGATATAGGTGGTGAAAGATCAGTTAATTGAATAGTATCACACCCCCACCACCACCACCACCCCACTCCCACCCTCATCCAACCCCACTACCAGCACCTCATGATAATACATCAATAAACTATTTATATAATACATTCTCGAAACATTCAACCAAAAGAAATGCTTGTATAAAGTGCCAAATGAATTAACTGTTCATGTTAATTAAGTGTCAGTTACGTTTTCATGGAAAATGGCAGAGAAAATGTTGTTCAGGGAAAGTGACAACACAAACATGCCAGGCACACAGGGAGAATGTCTAACTTAAGCATTTTGAAAATATGGAATCAGGGCAATATTGACTAATTCTGGCTACCTGTTAAAAAAATAAAAAGGGTAATGCCAGCGCAAAAATAAAAAATAGTTAACACTCAATTTTAACTCACTCAATAAGATCTTCTGTTTTATTGTTAAAAATCTGGAAATGATCTGTCCGAGTGATTTACATATACTTACATCAGCTTTTAAATTAATTGTTTTCAAAATTGCATTCAGCAGTTAAGAAAATAAATTGATGAATACTGTTTCTTGAAACCCACCCAGTAAGACAAGCATTTTCGAAATGTTAAAAATATTTGAAAGCATCTGGAAACATATCAACATAAAAGAATAAATGCAGCATAGGTAAAATGTATTACTACATTAGAAACTTAACAAGTAAGAGAATATTTTAGTTTCTAAAAATGGTTAACAGGCCCATGTATGTTTGAAGAGAAAACACAAGAGTGAATGAATTAGACAAAAAAAGCCAGCAACAGGAATGGTGGACTACATCATGTGGTGGACTAATATTGCAGTGGATGGACATGGCCTAGGTGAAAGGTGAAATGTTAGTAACACTCATCCAAGTCAAACTGTGCAGACTTGCTACAATAAACCACGACACTCCAACTATGATCTACTCTAGCATGACTCCATAAAGGCATGATCTACTCTGGAATGATTCCATCAGACATGTTAGAAGATAGCAAGATCTAAGCAGGAGTGTGAAAGCAGTGCGTATGATCCTACATCCGCAATGTACGTGAGGCTGTGCAGTCATCACATCCGAAGCTGTGAAGTTAGGCAATGCAAAGTCACATACCAAACAACTATACCTGTCATGGCAGTGTCCTCAGTTTCCGATGTATCGGTGACGTCATCCATTTGCGTGACTTCTTCCGTTGCATCGTAGCTTTCTGTGGTGCTCCCTGTCTCCATAGCATCAGTCATCTCTGGCACCTCAGACGGATGGACAGACATGGAGCTCTCCTTGGGTTCCTGGCTCTCTGTTGTTGTTGTGGTAGGTAGTGGTGACGTAGCTCTGTCTGACATCTGTCGTGATGTCATATTTGTGTCCATTTCCGGTTCTTCTGTTGACAAAGACTGTGTAGTGTCTTCGTCCACTTCTGGCAACAATGTAGTGGCAATAATGTCGTCATCTACTTCTGGTGACATGGTTGACCAAGACTGTGTAGTATCATCATCCACTTTTTGTGACTCTGTTGACAGTGCTTGAGTAGTGTCATCATCCACTTCTGGCAGTAATGGTGTGGTAGTGTCACTTTTTGATGACAGTGACTGAGTTGTGTCAACATCCACTTCTGGTGACTCTGTTGTCGTAATAATGTCGAGCAGAGACTGAGTAGTGTCATCTTCTACTTCTGGCGACAATGATGTGGTAATAGTGTCACTTTTTGTTGACATTGACTGGGTTGTGTCATCATCCACTTGCGGTGACTTTGTTGCAAGTGACTGAGTAGTTTTTTCTTCCACTTCTGGTGACTCTGATGCTGTAATTATGGCACTTTCTGTTGTTGAGGGTTTTGATGTTAGCACAACTCTGGTGCCATTATCTTTTTGTGGCTTCTCTGTTGGTGCAGCCATTGTGATATTATCCATGCGTACTTCCTCTGTTCGTGCAGCCACTGTGACATTGACCATTTCTGGTTTCTCTGTTGGTACAGCCATTGTGGCATTATCCATTTGTGGCTTCTCTGTTGGTGCAGCCATTGTGACACTCACTGGTGGTGGTTTCTCTGTTTCTTCAGCCATTGTGACATTGAGCATTTGTGGTCGTCCTGTTGGTGCAGTGGCTGTGACATTGACCATTTCTGGTTTCTCTGTTGATGCAGCCATTGTGAAATTGACCATTTGTGTTTTCTCTGTTGGGGCAGCGACTGTGACATTTTCCGTTTGTGGCTTCTCTGTTGGTGCAGTAATTGTGAAATTATCCATTTGTGGTTCCTCTGTTGGTGCAGCCATTGTGACATTATCCATTTGTGGCTTCTCTGTTGGTGCAGCCATTGTGACATTGACTGGTGGCGGTTTCTCTGTTTCTTCAGCCATTGTGACATTGACCATTTGTGGTCGCTCTGTTGGTGCAGTGGTTGTGACATTGATCATTTTTGGTTTCTCTGTTGGGGCAGCCATTGTGAAATTGACCATTTGTGTTTTCTCTGTTGGTGTAGCCATTGTGACATTATCCATTTGTGGTTTCTCTGTTTGTGCAGCCATTGTGACATTATCCATTTGTGGTTTCTCTGTTGGAACAGCCATTGTCACATTGACCAATTGTGGTTTCTCTGTTGGTGCAGCCTTTGTGACATTGACCATTTGAGGTTTCTCAGTGTGTTCTGCCATTGTTACATTAACCATGTCTGGTTCCTCTGTTGGAGCAGCCATTGTAGTATTATTCAATTGTGGTTTATCTGTTGGTGCAGCCATTGTGACATTATTCATTTCTGGTTTCTCTGTTGGTGCAGCCATTGTGACATTGACCACTTGTGGTTTCTCTGTTGGAGCTGCCACTGTGACATTGACCATTTGTGGTTTCTCTGTTGGAGCAGCCATTGTGACATTATTCATTTGTGGTTTCTCTGTTGGTGCAGCCATTGTGACATTGACCACTTGTGGTTTCTCTGTTGGTGCTGCCATTGTGACATTGACCACTTGTGGTTTCTCTGTTGGAGCTGTCACTGTGACATTGACCATTTGTGGTTTCTCTGTTGGAGCAGCCATTGTGACATTATTCATTTGTGGTTTCTCTGTTGGTGCAGCCATTGTGACATTGACCACTTGTGGTTTCTCTGTTGGTGCTGCCATTGTGACATTGACCACTTGTGGTTTCTCTGTTGGAGCTACCACTGTGACATTGACCACTTGTGGTTTCTCTGTTGGTGCTGCCATTGTGACATTGACCACTTGTGGTTTCTCTGTTGGAGCTGCCACTGTGACATTGACCATTTGTGGTTTCTCTGTTGGAGCAGCCATTGTGACATTATTCATTTGTGGTTTCTCTGTTGGTGCAGCCATTGTGACATTATTCATTTCTGGTTTCTCTGTTGGTGCAGCCATTGTGACATTGAACACTTGTGGTTTCTCTGTTGGTGCTGCCATTGTGACATTGACCACTTGTGGTTTCTCTGTTGGAGCTGCCACTGTGACATTGACCATTTGTGGTTTCTCTGTTGGAGCAGCCATTGTGACATTATTCATTAGTGGTTTGTCTGTTGGTGCAGCCATTGTGACATTGACCACTTGTGGTTTCTCTGTTGGTGCTGCCATTGTGACATTGACCACTTGTGGTTTCTCTGTTGGAGCTGCCACTGTGACATTGACCACTTGTGGTTTCTCTGTTGGTGCTGCCATTGTGACATTGACCACTTGTGGTTTCTCTGTTGGAGCTGCCACTGTGACATTGACCATTTGTGGTTTCTCTGTTGGAGCAGCCATTGTGACATTATTCATTTGTGGTTTCTCTGTTGGTGCAGCCATTGTGACATTATTCATTTCTGGTTTCTCTGTTGGTGCAGCCATTGTGACATTGAACACTTGTGGTTTCTCTGTTGGTGCTGCCATTGTGACATTGACCACTTGTGGTTTCTCTGTTGGAGCTGCCACTGTGACATTGACCATTTGTGGTTTCTCTGTTGGAGCAGCCATTGTGACATTATTCATTTGTGGTTTCTCTGTTGGTGCAGCCATTGTGACATTGACCACTTGTGGTTTCTCTGTTGGTGCTGCCATTGTGACATTGACCACTTGTGGTTTCTCTGTTGGAGCTGCCACTGTGACATTGACCATTTGTGGTTTCTCTGTTGGAGCAGCCATTGTGATATTGACCATCTGTCGTTTCTCTGTTGTTGCTGACATGGTGACTTGGTCTGTTTCTTTTACTGTTGTTGCTGATGTGGTGACATTGTTCATTTCTGTTTTCACAGTTGTTGCTGGCATGATGATATTGTCTTTTTCTTTCATTGTTGTTGCTGGTGTAGTGACATGGTCTATTTCTTTTTGCACTGTTGTTTCTGCCATGGTAACATGGTTTTCTTCAACTGTTTTTGCTTGTGTGGTGACATTGTGCATTTCTTTCTTTGCAGTTGTTACCAGCATCGTGACATTTTCTTTGTCTACATTCACTGTTGTTGCTGAAGTGGTGACATGATCCGTTTCATTTTTCACTGTTGTTGCAGCCATGATAATACGGTCTGTTTCTATCACTGTTGTTGTTGGTGTGGTAACATGGTTTATTTCTTCTTTCACAGTTGTTGCTGCTTTGGTAACATTGTCTGTTTCTACGTTGACTGTTGTTGCTGATGTGGTGACATGGTCTATTTCTTTTTGTGCTGTTGTTGCTGACATGGTGACATGGTCTTTTTCTGGCATTGTTGTTGTTGATGTGGTGACATGGTCTTTTTCGGGCAATGTTGTTGATGACATGGTGACATGGTCTTTTTCTGACATTGCTGTTGCTGGCAAGGTGATATCATCTTTTTCTGGCATTGTTGTTGCTGGCATGGTGACATGGTCTTTTTCTGGCACTGTTGTTGCTGGCATGGTGACATGGTCTTTTTCTGACATTGTGGTTGCTGGCATGGTGACATGGTCTTTCTCTGGCATTGTTGTTGCTGGCATGGTGACATGGTCTTTTTCTGACATTGTTGTTGCTGGCATAGTGACATGGTCTTTTTCTGGCATTGTTGTTGCTGTCATGGTGACATGGTCTTTTTCTGACATTGTTGTTGCTGGCATGGTGTCATTGTCTTTTTCTGGCATTGTTGTTGCTGGCATGGTGACATGATCTTTTTCTGGCATTGTTGTTGTTGATGTGGTGACATGGTCTTTTTCTGGCACTGTTCTTGATACCATTGTGACATGATCTTGTTCTGGCATTGTTGTTGTTGATGTGGTGACATGGGCTTTTTCTGGCACTGTTGTTGCTGACATGGTGACATGGTCTTTTTCTGACATTGCTGTTGCTGGCAAGGTGATATCGTCTTTTTCTGGCAATGTTGTTGTTGGCATGGTGACATGGTCTTTTTCTGGCACTGTTGTTGCTGGCATGGTGACATGGTCTTTTTCTGACATTGTGGTAGCTGGCATGGTGACATGGTCTTTTTCTGGCATTGTTGTTGCTGGCATGGTGACATGGTCTTTTTCTGACATTGTTGTTGCTGGCATAGTGACATGGTCTTTTTCTGACATTGTTGTTGCTGGCATAGTGACATGGTCTTTTTCTGGCATTGTTGTTGCTGTCATGGTGACATGGTCTTTTTCTTTTGTTGTTGCTGTCATGGTGACATGGTCTTTTTCTTTTGTTGTTGCTGGCATGGTGTCATTGCCTTTTTCTGGCATTGTTGTTGCTGGCATGGTGACATGATCTTTTTCTGGCATTGTTGTTGTTGATGTGGTGACATTGTCTTTTTCTGGCACTGTTATTGCTGGCACGGTGACATGGTCTTTTTCTGGCATTGCTGTTGCTAGCATGGTGACATGGTCTTTTTCTGGCATTGCTGTTGCTGGCATGGTGACATGGTCTTTTTCTGACATTGTTGTTGCTGGCATGGTGACATGGTCTTTTTCTGGCACTGTTGTTGCTATCATTGTGATATGGGTTTTTTCTGGCATTGTTGTTGTTGGTGTGGTGACATGGTCTTTTTCTGGCACTGTTATTGCTGGCATGGTGACATGGTCTTTTTCTGGCATTGTTGTTGCTGGCATGGTGTCATGGTCTTTTTCTGGCACTGTTGTTGCTACCACTGTGACATGGTCTTTTTCTGGCATTGTTGTTGTTGCTATGGTGACATGGTCTTTTTCTGGCACTGTTGTTGCTGGCATGGTCTCATGGTCGTTTTCTATCAATGCTGTTACCGGCATGGTGACATGGTCTTTGTCTTTCAGTGTTGCTGCTGACACAGTTACATTATCCATGTCAACTTTCCTCGTAGTCACGGTAACTGTTGATTTTCCACCTGTGTCTATTTCTGTAACAAAGAGGTCAGTTGCAACAATGCTACAAATCTGTCTGCTCCAGCTACCAGACGAGACAAGACATGAGGAGGACTGTTATGTAATACTGACAACATGTAATGCACTCAAAAGTTTTATAGTATTTTGATAAAGGGTACTGTAGCTGTTTCCTACCTAGTGTGACCATTGTAACACCAATGACACTACTGCTGGTGTAGCGTTTACAGTTTGTGTTATTTATTTCCAACACTTGATGCTCTCAATACATTTGGTGTTGTGGATACTGCTGATGTTGTATGTATTGTATGTGTTATTCATTTCCAACACTTGATGCTCTCAA
This sequence comes from Paraescarpia echinospica, assembly GCA_020002185.1. Lineage (NCBI taxonomy): Eukaryota > Metazoa > Annelida > Polychaeta > Sabellida > Siboglinidae > Paraescarpia > Paraescarpia echinospica. The sequence goes on along the minus strand of CM034532.1, from coordinate 48,620,695 downwards.
TACATTTGGTGTTGTGGATACTGCTGATGTTGTATGTATTGTATGTGTTATTCATTTCCAACACTTGATGCTCTCAATACATTTGGTGTTGTGGATACTGCTGATGTTGTATGTATTGTATGTGTTATTCATTTCCAACACTTGATGCTCTCAATACATTTGGTGTTGTGGATACTGCTGATGTTGTATGTATTGTATGTGTTATTCATTTCCAACACTTGATGCTCTCAATACATTTGGTGTTGTGGATACTGCTGATGTTGTATGTATTGTATGTGTTATTCATTTCCAACACTTGATGCTCTCAATACATTTGGTGTTGTGGATACTGCTGATGTTGTATGTATTGTATGTGTTATTCATTTCCAACACTTGATGCTCTCAATACATTTGGTGTTGTGGATACTGCTGATGTTGTATGTATTGTATGTGTTAATCATTTCCAACACTTGATGCTCTCAATGCATTTGGTGTTGTGGATACTGTTGATGTTGTATGTATTGTATGTGTTATACATTTCCAACACTTGATGCTCTCAATACATTTGGTGTTGTGGATACTGCTGATGTAGTATGTATTGTATGTGTTATACATTTCCAACACTTGATGCTCTCAATACATTTGGTGTTGTGGATACTGCTGATGTAGTATGTATTATATGTGTTACACATTTCCAACACTTGATACCCTGAAAACATTGGTGTTGTGAATATTGTTGATCTTGTATATATTGTATATTATACATTTCCAACACTTAATGCATTTAAAAACACTCGCTTCCACCTGAGGTGCATTATCAAAATTACGTAAAATAACAGAATATTCATATAACAACAGAATAAAATAACTGATAAAAAAAATGGAACTCCAAGGAAACTACATGTTGCAAACCCTTTCTAAACATGCGATTCTATCAATCCACACATACAGGCTGCACTACGTAGGCAGACCATCCTTTTACGCAGTACATACCGGGGAGACAAGATCGACGGTGGGGTATGGTATGAGTGTCGGCAGTACAGAGGCACTGTGAACCTCCCGGCATAGGCTGGCATAGCCCATTGCAGTCACCATTATTCCTGCAATACTCTGCAACAGACGAGAGAAGCTCAATGAGAAATAAGCACTAAAGCTAATCTATGTCCTGAAGTCAGTACAGTGTCCATTCCTCAGAACCACTCAAAGTGCTTTACACTTCACCTCCTGGCATACCTGTTCAACACGACACCGTCTCAAATTTTCTGGAAAGCATTCAGCCATGCAACAATTACTACACTTCCACATGTATCCACCATGCACTGTCTACAGTCATGTATTCATTTGTACAGCTGACAAAACTGAGGCGATGGGAGTGAACAAAATTGCCCACGTTTTTTAAAGGCGGCAGGAGGATTCGAACACTCCTGCTCTCAACTGACAGTGGGATGTTCTAACGACTACACTACAGCGCCCCACTAATCGTGGCACTCACCAGAGATGTCTGACGGATGATGAATGATGAACTGAGTGGGTCGGGCGAGGTTGGTTGCGATCACCTCCGTGTGCCCTGTGAGTAGATTCCTCACTGACACACTTCGGTTGCCCCAGTTGCTGTAGTAAACAAAGTCACCGTAGACGCTGACATCGTAGTAGGGGGCACCACCATCCGACAGCGTCGCCATGATGGAGCAGCGGGCTGCCGAGTCTGGTTCCACAAAAAACAATGCGGTGTTAATATCAAGTGAATAACGTACTAACAGTTCATGAACTTCACTGAAAACTTGTTCATTAATAATTTGTTTTATATATCAGTGAATTACAAGGATTATTTTGTTTGCCTTACCATATTGCTGTGTTTCAGTGTATAAAACTTCAATTTTGTTATTTCATATTTGCGTACATTTCTCGAGTACTATATACTATTACTATGGTAACCACACCAGCAATTATAAGAATAATAAAGATAAATAATAATAATTTTCATTAATTAATTAACTAACCAACAATTGAAAGCTGTTACATATATGAGCTAATAGGTTTGCAGTCAACATATTAATTCATATCTAAATGTTTATATGAAACCCACCATCAATTTGACAGCGGAAAAGCCTATCTGCGTCGAGGACGAACAGCAGCTGATTCGTCGAGTCAAGGTGAAGGCCATTGGGTGAGACGAGTGATGAGAGAATGTCAGTTACATGACTGCCGTCTAGGTTGGAACGCCTAACAAGCGGTCTCTGGCCGACTTCGCTCCAGTAGAGATGGCTGTACAGAGAACAGTATTATCATTAATCTCTCATCCAACAGGTGTCAAGATGTATCACTTTTTGTGCATGACAAAATATGGTTATCCCAAAGTGTACCTGTGTGTGTGTGTGTGTGTATATATATGTGTGTGTGCGTGCTTGTGTGTGTATGTGAGTGCATGTGTTTGTGCGTGTGCGTTTGTGTGCATGTGTTCGTGCGTGTGCGTTTGTGTGCATGTGTTTGTGCGTGTGCGTTTGTGTGCATGTGTTTGTGCGTGTGCGTTTGTGTGCATGTGTTTGTGCGTGTGCGTTTGTGTGCATGTGTTTGTGCGTGTGCGTTTGTGTGCATGTGTTTGTGCGTGTGCGTTTGTGTGCATGTGTTTGTGCGTTTGTGTGCATGTGTTTGTGCGTGTGCGTTTGTGTGCATGTGTTTGTGCGTGTGCGTTTGTGTGCATGTGTTTGTGCGTGTGCGTTTGTGTGCATGTGTTTGTGCGTTTGTGTGCATGTGTTTGTGCGTGTGCGTTTGTGTGCATGTGTTTGTGCGTGTGCGTTTGTGTGCATGTGTTTGTGCGTGTGCGTTTGTGTGCATGTGTTTGTGCGTGTGCGTTTGTGTGCATGTGTTTGTGCGTGTGCGTTTGTGTGCATGTTTGTTTTGCGTGTGCATGTGTTTATGCGTGTCGCGTTTATTTTTGTGTTATGCGTGTCGTTTGTATGCATGTGTTTAATGCGTGTTTGCGTCGCGCGTGTGCATGTGTTTGTGCATGTCGTTTAATGCATGTGTTTATGCGTGATGTTTAATGCGTTGTATTGCATGTGTTTGTCGCATGTCGTTTGTGTGCATGTGTTTATGCGTGTCGCTGTGTGTTTGTGCCGTTTGTGCATGTGTTTCGCGTGTCGTTGTGTGCATGTGTTTGTCGCGTGTCGTTTTGTGCATGTGTTTGTCGTGTAATGCATGTTTGTCGCGTTTGCATGTATGCGTAATGTGTTTGTGCGTTTGTGTGCATGTGTTTGTGCGCGTTGTATTACGTAATGTTTGTGCCGCATGCGTTTGTGCGTAATGGTGTTTATGCATGCGTTTGTATTGTGTGTTTGTCGTTTGTGTGCATGTGTTTGTCAATGTAACGTTTGTGTGCATATGTTTGTCGTAATGCGTGTGTATTGCATGTGTTTATGCATTAATGCGTTGTGTGCATGTGTTTATCGTTTTTGTGCATGTGTTTGTGCGTTGTGGTTGTGTTTATGCGCATTAATGCGTTTGTGTGCATGTGTTTGTATGCGTGCGTGTTTGTGCGTGTGCGTTTGTGTGCATGTGTTTGTGCATGTGTGTTTGTGCGTGTGCGTTTGTGTGCATGTGTTTGTGCGTGTGCGTTTGTGTGCATGTGTTTGTGCGTGTGTGTTTGTGTGCATGTGTTTGTGCGTGTGTGTTTGTGCATGTGCGTTTGTGTGCATGTGTTTGTGTGTTTGTGTGCATGTGTTTGTGCGTGTGTGTTTGTGTGCATGTGTTTGTGCGTGTGTGTTTGTGCGTGTGCGTTTGTGTGCATGTGTTTGTGCGTGTGTGTTTGTGTGCATGTGTGCTACTTGCAACAAATTAACTGTAATAATTAATCACAGATATGAAATGTAAATAATGCTAACTATAATGAACCTGTGAACCCTAAAACAGTGTTTTTGCATTGATAAAACAACCAATTATTGTAGGTAATTGGAAACTATACTAAAGATAGGATATAACATCTCTATAAAAAGACTAATTACCCCAACTGACAGAAAATCTAAATAAATATTTACAAATAAAACAGTATTACACACCTGTTCCTGTTGTCCACAACTATGGCGCGTGGTTTATCAAGGTCAGTGACAAGTATGACTCGAGTGTGGTTGACCAAGTCCAGTCTGACCACAGAGCCAGCATCATAGGTCGTCCAGTAGAGGTATCTAGATGTATCATCCAGACTCATACCGTCCACGACATGTCCAGCATTGTAGAGCAAGTCAAAGCTAGCCACTGTCAGGTCTGACTGGTAGATTAGTCTCCTGTTGACAGAAAGAACATATAGTACTAGCACATGTGGCATATTCTGGATTTTAAGAAGCAAAGGTTTATTCAGAGGATTATCGCAACACCACTTGCCTTCTGGGGTTTATGCTTTGGATGACAATCTTATTAAAATGATTGTTCCTCATTTGTTAACATGTTTTTAACACTGGAATGAAAATGTTGAAGGTGAAATGTCTACAAAATTGTGTTTAACAATCCCAAACAAATTGTTCGCAATTTGAATACTTCACCTGTAAAACATTCAAGTAGTGACAGCTGTGTAGCGGGGACACGATGCTGAGGTAACGGCCTAACTGCAAGCACCTGGTATTGCTCTTTGCCCCAAACTAAGGTACAAAGATACAATCAAGCAAAACTTGAAGAGTGGTACACACTTACCTTAAACAGACTGATCTGGAGCTTTGAACCAAGCTGGTAGCCACAGTCACAACAGCGAGTGACAGCGAAAGACAATGAGAAATGGAGACAGCAGTGGGTCGAAGTGCAGTTGATTCACCAAACTTTCATACATTCTGTCAGCAATATATACCTGAGGAAGACTGGTGAAATGCTGGATGAGATGGCCAGGCCACTTGATAAGGATGGAGGCAGGCAAACTTGCGAAGCAAGCTGAGGCAGAAAAAACCAAGGACACAGGAAAAGACAATAAGATGGGAGGAATGTGTGAGGAGGGATATGAGAAGATCAGGGCAGGATGAAAGTTGGACAAAAGAAGGCGATTAATAGGAAACAATGAAATGAAAGATGGACAAGCTACACATGGAAGGAGATTGAGAGAAGAGCCCAAAGTCGAGTGCACGGGAGATTTGTTGTGGATGGCCTATGCTCTTCATGGAACGGGGAAAATAAAGGATAAAAAAGGAGAGAAATCGTTTAACTAGGAGGAAGACTACTACCATCCCGTACTCAAGAGGATAATTCAGGATAATAGAGCAGACAAGGTTGCTTTTGACAATGTCTGTGGCTGGTCCTATGAAACACAAATATGAACTGACTACCCCAGCAAACCACTCACCTGTTGACGTCACTGAAGTAGATTCGGCTGCGTCTGGGGTCGTACGCGAGTGCAGTGAAGCTAGCATAGAAGACATTGCCTTGTAGCATGGTGTAGACTCTGTCGTCATTGCTGCCCAGGGCCACCATCTTTATACTGGTGCGGTCAGCCAGCAACAGGAAGTTCTTGGGTGCTGCACAGAATAATTACATTGGTACATCTTTTATTATTTAAATAATTAAAATACCATATTTAATTATTAATTAAAGAGCTATATTTATTAACATGAAAATGTTGCATTTATTTATTATTTAAATACTTAAAATGCTACATTTACTTATTATTAAAATTATAAAATACCACATTTAATTACCACATAAATCTGAAATTAAAATGGTTCTTGTAAGTTGTTTTAAATATATAAAATATCAACACATAATAGTTAATTAGTTTGAAATGGTAATTAAACAACAAACTGTTACTACAATTATTGATATCATGACATTAAAAAGTTCTCATTTGCCACAAATGATAATAATTCAAATATTATGTTTACTTGCATTTAATTACTTGCATAAGAACAAATTACACACCAACTGATGAATAAATCACAAACAAGATTGAAAACATCTTTCTAGTGCCATGGGAAACAATTAAAATGTTACTAATACTTGCATGAAGTAATAATAAGACTGGCTGCCAACTGGTGCATTAATAAATCAGTTGTTCACTGCTGACACATAGAACTGACCTGTGCAGCTGGAGCCATTGTCACTAACAATGTGAGAGCCATACGAGGAACAGTCACAGTGGGGCTTCTGGTCACTGCCAATGACACACAGAGACTGGCAGTGGAGACTGGCACACGGGTCATCACCTGGACACATGACACAACACTTGAACTTATGATACACGGGTCATCACCTGGATGTATGACACAACATTTGAACTTATGATACACGGGTCATCACCTGGACACATGACACAACACTTGAACTTATGATACACGGGTCATCACCTGGACACATGACACAACACTTGAACTTATGATACACGGGTCATCACCTGGACGTATGACACAACACTTGAACTTATGATACACGGGTCATCACCTGGACACATGACACAACACTTGAACTTATGATACACGGGTCATCACCTGGATGTATGACACAACATTTGAACTTATGATACACGGGTCATCACCTGGACACATGACACAACACTTGAACTTATGATACACGGGTCATCACCTGGACACATGACACAACACTTGAACTTATGATACACGGGTCATCACCTGGACGTATGACACAACACTTGAACTTATGATACACGGGTCATCACCTGGACACATGACACAACACTTGAACTTATGATACACGGGTCATCACCTGGACACATGACACAACACTTGAACTTATGATACACGGGTCATCACCTGGACGTATGACACAACATTTGAACTTATGATACACAGGTCATCACCTGGACACATGACACAACACTTGAACTTATGATACACGGGTCATCACCTGGACACATGACACAACACTTGAACTTATGATACATGGGTCATCACCTGGACACATGACACAACACTTGAACTTATGATACACGGGTCATCACCTGGACACATGACACAACACTTGAACTTATGATACACGGGTCATCACCTGGACGTATGACACAACACTTGAACTTATGATACACGGGTCATCACCTGGACACATGACACAACACTTGAACTTATGATACACGGGTCATCACCTGGACACATGACACAACACTTGAACTTATGATACACGGGTCATCACCTGGACACATGACACAACACTTGAACTTATGATACACGGGTCATCACCTGGACACATGACACAACACTTGAACTTATGATACACGGGTCATCACCTGGACACTTGACACAACACTTGAACTTATGATACACGGGTCATCACCTGGACACATGACACAACACTTGAACTTATGATACACGGGTCATCACCTGGACACATGACACAACACTTGAACTTATGATACACGGGTCATCACCTGGACACATGACACAACACTTGAACTTATGATACACGGGTCATCACCTGGACACATGACATGTCACCTGAACATATGACACATCACCTAAACATGACACATCACCTGAACATATGACACATCACCTGAACATAAGACATGTCACCTGAACAAATGACACATCACCTGAACATGCAAAGACATGTGGAATGTTATAAAGTAAACAGCTATGACATGAAAACATTGCTAAATTTATTACGAAATAATAATTTAAGAGTTGCATCTCCTCTAACTATTTACATGTATGCAGATATCAACTCAGATATCTATTCAGATATGACATACCTGTAATGGCACGACTTCGGATGCTATACAATAGAGTCATAGGTTTTGCGATGTCAGACATAATTATCATCTCTGTCTTGGTGGCTGTGTCATATGAAATAATGGCCTCTCTTCCCCAGTCACTCACAAGTAGTGTTGTGTTCCACACAGCCAAACCAAACGGAACCTGCATGAAGGTAAGAATCAAAATGATCAACAAGGTAGTCTGCATTATGGAGAAGAAATCAATACAATGATTCATTGGTAGTTATAATGAAAATAATAAGATAATTTCTTTTGTACCTAAATGATATCATCGGAAACCATGTTCGGAGGCATATCAAGACAGGAAGTTGGTAAATCACAAAATTGATAAGCAGTATAAAAGTTGGCAACAGATGGGTGTAAGTGCCAAGGAGCTATGGTGAATAGGCAAAGTTATAAAGGTAAGTTTTTAAATGACTGTGAAATGGTGTACATTTTTCAACTATTCTGACGTATATTAAGAGGAGCAAATTCCAGAGTTGGCCAAACAACAGAGAAAGCCCTAAATATAATGTTGGTATTTACTCTAGGAACAAAACAAATACAAACTAGATGATCAAAGCTAGCTGGATAACTGTATAGATAATAATCAGATAAGCATTAATTTAACCAAGCTAACCAAAGTCACGTCTACCAGATGGATGAATGTAATTTTAAATAAATTACTGCTGAGACATGTTCAGTTACGCCAAGAATCGAGACAAGTAACAACTGATGGTTTCTATAGTGCAATGGACCCTCACTATTAAGTACACAGTGGACCCTCACTATTAAGTACACGGTGGACCCTCACTATTAAGGTCACCCTCAGGACTGGACAAATGTGACCTGAATGGCCAGGTGACCATATTAGCAAGACTAATTTACTATACCTCTCTGTTACAGAAATAATTTGTGACTGTCCCAGGGTGACCTTAATTGTGAGGTGGCTGTATTACCGAGGTGACCGTGAAGCGAGGTCCAACTGTATCAACATTTTATGTACCTGCAAGTCGATGCCACTGAGGTTTGCCCAGAAGGTGCCAGTTTGGTTAGTCCAGTAGATGGTGCCATTAACATCCAGGCCTTGGTCACGTGACTTGAGATGCGAGTCGACAACATAGACAGTATCGCCATCTGTCAGTACACTGTTGGGATTCTCGAAATCGGATCCAAGAATATGAGGTTGTGTGCCATCGAGGTTGAGCCTCACAACCCGGCCTTTCTGACCCCAGTCTGTGTAGTACAGCTCCCTGCAACACACCCGTACATGTGTTACACACTTATTACACTGTGTAGTACAGATCACTGCAACGTATCCATACATGTGTTACACACTTATCACAGTGTGCAATACAGTTCACTGAAACACACCCATACATGTGTTAAACACTTATCACAGTGTGTAGTTCAGTTCACTGCAACACACACACATTCATGTGTTACACACTTATCACAGTGCATAGTACAGCTCACTGCAACACACATATACATGTGTTACACACTTCATACACTCTGTATTTAAACTCACTGCAACACAATCCATGCAATTTTCATTCAAATTACTATTTGTTATTCCTATTCTCCACATATGATACAATACTATTAAAATATACACCCTTTATACAGGCTGCACACACACAAACACACACACATGCACACAAACACACACACATGCACACACAATCACACACATGCACACTTACACACACGCACCCACACCACACACACACGCACACACACACACACAAGCTGCATGGAATGCACTCTGGTCCACCTACCAATCTGTACAGTCCATCCTACATGTTGCTGTAGTAATTGCAGAAGTCAGACCAACTTTCAGACCACCACACTCACCCCTGACCAACGTCCACCCAGAGGCCGCGTGGCTTGTCGACGTCACTGACGATGGTGCGACGTCCGGACCCGTCCAGACCTATCATCTCTATCTTATGTGTGAGACTCTCCAGAGTCACTGAGTCCGTGTTAGTGAAGTAGAGTTTACGGTTCTTCCAGTCAATACTCAGTCCTATAGTGCAGTATCATACAACATGTAATACAATACTTGCTTATTCAGGCCCATAATAAAAACGAACAGGAATAAAAATTACATCAGCAGCATTATCATGTAATGTACATATTAAATAATGAATGATTCTTCTCTGAGAATGCAAAGTAACAAAGTATGCTATATATTGCATTAATTAGATCATATATATGCTGAAATGTTATAATAAAATTAATGAAAAAGTGCCTTTCTAATTCGGATCTGGGAAACTCAATATAGATCATTAAGTGGAGGGCAGTAGCGCAATGGTAAGAGCATTGGACTCTCCACTGAACCTTGGGCAAGTCCGTTTTCTCTACATTGCTTCAGTTCACTCAGCTATATGCTGGTTATAGACAGTGATGGATATTTCCGTATGAATAGTCTTTGTGCATTAACTGCAGCATGGCTGAATGCTTCCCAGAGAAGTTGAGATGGTGTTCGATTGAACAGGTCTGCCAGGGAGTAAAGTAGAAAGCGCTTTGAGCAGTCCTGAGGACTTCCTGAGAACTTACCTTTTATCACTATGATAGGAGTCATTGTGATAATTAAATTGTAGCCTAATAAGTTTAATGTGGTTGGGGAAGATAGCTATTTTATATTTGCTACAAGTATACTGCAATATATTGTTATGTCTGCGATTGGTACATCTTGTAGCTTTTGGTCTGTCAAAGAGACAAATAGTTGAATATCAGTTCAAGGGTAAGATGACAGGTCACAGAAGTAAATAACCACATGCAATGATTAGTAGCTATTATCTAGATTAAGTGAGAATTTACCTATATTGTTTTAGGTTTGAAACATCTACTAAACTGTTAATAACATCAAAAGATATCTTATTTAATTAAACTTATTAATGTTTTTTGAAAAAAATATATTCTTGATACCTGAATAAAAATACATAAATGTGAAGATGACATTTCAAAGTAAGGCATACACCACCTCAGTCAAAGACATCCAACACCTCTCACTGACCTTCAACGAAGCCGAGTCCGTCACTGATGTTGAGGAAGACAGAATGGCTGGACCCGTTGATGGCTGCCCGGTGAATCACCTTCTCCTTCACGTCACTCCAGTAGACGTACTGCAAAGTTCAAACAAACAACCACACTCAGACACACAGCAAGACACTCCAATACACACCAGTAGAGTAGGTCAACTCACAGAAACAATTTAACACATGATTACAGTAGTCACTCATTACAAGGACCATGTGGGGATTTGACAACTCACAGAAACAATTTAACACATGATTACAGTAGTCACTTGCTACAAGGACCATGTGGGGATTTGACAACTCACAGAAACAATTTAACCATATGATTACAATAGTCACTTGCTACCAGGACCAATTTAACACCATATGATTACAGTAGTCACTCACTATAAGGACCATGTGGGGATTTGGCAACTCACAGAAACAATTTAACACATGATTACAGTAGTCACTCATTACAAGGACCATGTGGGGATTTGACAACTCACAGAAACAATTTAACACATGATTACAGTAGTCACTCATTACAAGGACCATGTGGGGATTTGACAACTCACAGAAACAATTTAACACATGATTACAGTAGTCACTTGCTACAAGGACCATGTTGGGATTTGGCAACTCACAGAAACAATTTAACACATGATTACAGTAGTCACTCGCTACAAGGACCATGTGGGGATTTGACAACTCACAGAAACAATTTAACCATATGATTATAGTAGTCACTCGCTACAAGGACCATGTGGGGATTTGACAACTCACAGAAACAATTTAACCATATGATTACAGTAGTCACTTGCTACCAGGACCATGTGGGGATTTGGCAACTCACAGAAACAATTTAACCATATGATTACAGTAGTCACTCGCTACCAGGACCATGTGGGGATTTGGCAACTCACAGAAACAATTTAACCATATGATTACAGTAGTCACTCACTATAAGGACCATGTTGGCATTTGGTTAAACTCTTCCTTCTTTGTTCCATCGCTGACTGTTACTTGGCAGTCACTAGTACAGTTATTCAACTGGGGCAACATTTACTGAACTAAATTAATCAAACTGGTGATCCTGGCATCGAAAGAAACCAAGAGGATTACGCTCTAGTTTCCTCAATTAGAAGTTCAATTTTCTGTCGTAGACCCAAGAACACTCACTTGATTGACAGGATCATAAGCCACGCCCACTGGGCTGCTGCTGTAGCCCACCAGGTGGACGTCTTCATTATGCGACTGTCCATCGAGAACGATAAAGCCAACTTCGCCTGTGTCTGCCCGACTGTAGAGTAAGAACTCTTCAATAGCTGAAGGCAGAAATAGTCAAGATAATAATTTTATATGGCAAACCTTCTGTCATATTTAGCAAATTTACTTGATTTGGCAACTGTATGAAAATTACATGCAAGTTAGCATAATAATGATTTGATTGAAATGAAACAACTGGTTCAACAATGTGATACATTCGTTTCCAATTGCGTACAAAATCACTGACTAAAATATTCAACAACACAGCAATTATAAAACAGTATTTAGACAATTATGATTCATCATATAATTAGTTTTAATAGTTTGGATTTCTCAAAATTAAATTAGTTACCATTACACCTAAGTAGTTAAAATCACTTTTTATTTTTAGACTCAAATATACCTTTTTTATTCAGTAACGATACCAAAGAAAAATGTTAAATTTGACTGTAAAAATACCCAACAAATCTTATTTTAAAATTAAACCACCAGTCTACGAATCTGTGCACAGAGCCAAAATACAATCAAATAAAGCAATGAACAGTACCTTTGCACTTCTTCCCATTGTGATCGAGAACAAGTGCACCGAAACTGGGACATGCACAGCGATAGGTGGCGTCACTGGTCGGCAAACAGAGGTGTGAACAGCCACCCTGGTAGTGAGGGTCACACGGGTAGACGGCTGCCAGGGAAACAAAACAACAGCAAACATATAAATATTGTTGAGAACTTAATCAAATGTATGTGAAATTATTTTACTTGGTTTACATTATGTTTGCAATTGTGAATATATTGATGTTATTAACTTCTTACATACCTGTAATTAGATTTTGTACAGCGCCTTGGAATTTATTGAAAATTGTGCCGTATAAAACAGAAATTTTATTATTGGTATTATTATATAGTTTAACCGTTATGATGGTATGCATAATAATATTAACAAGATATTTTCAAATTATAGTGAAACAGACATATCCTGCAACAAGCTAGTAAATAAAACAATACCCTACCTGAAGAAGACTGTGTTGGCTGCACTGTTGCGATACTAAAAAGGACCTCTTGTCCTAGGTCTGTCAACAATGTTTGCACGGCCTTGGTCTGCAGGTCCACTGCCAGTACAGTGCAGGTGCCCCAGACACTCACGTACAGTTTCTCTCCATGAGTGCTCAGTGCCAAGCCATATACGTGATGTTCGTGAACGTACTCTGTCAGGTCAACCAGGTCTGTTATCTCCCCAGTCAATGGGTTGATTGACCGGATCGTCTTGTCAGAAGAATCAACCCAGTATAATGTCGAGTTCCTGCAGTTTCAAAGCAGAAATCATTTATGATGAATACAAATAAGAATACTTTTGTCTCAGGTTATATAATATGCATTAAAAATGTCTGACCTTAAAAATATAAATATAAGCAAAAATATAAGTAAAAAATGTAAATAAGTTACAAAAATAAATAACTTAAAGGTATAAATAACCTCAAATGTAATTATTGGTAATTTTAACTTATAAATGATTTTAATTAAAATATAAATAACTTTAAAAAGGATGTACATGTAAATAATTAAATAAACATGATATAAAAATCATCAATGTACAATATAAAACATCACATGGGTCCTTCATCGTTATTATAAATAAATACTGTCTAGGCTGTACTATGTATTCTTTTTTAATTGCACTCTTTTTTTAATTAGAATAGCACTCACTATTTTTGTTTCTCACACCCTTGAAATAAACTGTACTGTTGTGGAAAAATTTGCCACATAATGGGTGTACATGCTCTTTCATCAAAACAACTGTGATATAATTACATGTATGATTATCATATATATGTATGTATTAATTATATGTATGATTATCATATGTATGTATGTATTAATTATATGTATGATTATCATATATATGTATGTATTACTTATATGTATGATTATCATATGTATGTATGTATTAATTATATGTATGATTATCATATATATGTATGTATTAATTATATGTATGATTATCATATGTATGTATGTATTAATTATATGTATGATTATCATATGTATGTATGTATTACTTATATGTATGATTATCATATATATGTATGTATTACTTATATGTATGATTATCATATATATGTATGTATTACTTATATGTATGATTATCATATATATGTATGTATTAATTATATGTATGATTATCATATGTATGTATGTATTAATTATATGTATGATTATCATATGTATGTATGTATTACTTATATGTATGATTATCATATATATGTATGTATTACTTATATGTATGATTATCATATGTATGTATGTATTAATTATATGTATGATTATCATATGTATGTATGTATTACTTATATGTATGATTATCATATATATGTATGTATTACTTATATGTTTATCACAATTTTTATAATTAACCATCATCATCATCATCATCATCATCATCATCACCACAACTCACTGTGTCCATGAGCTCAATGTCATCTGATTAGGCAAATGAACATGGCTTGAGTTGACAATGACCTCTCTTGCTGACCCATCCAGCTTTGACCGTTCTATCTGCCTGTTGCCCTGGTCATTCCAGTACAAGTACCTGCAAGTAAACATCTTTACCTTAACATTGTTCATGTCATTGTCACTGTCACCCATTTAGCGTCGACTGTCTTCAAATTGAGTCACGGAGTTAGTGCAATTAATCATTCCAAATGGTTTCATGTCACATTCTTGCATCTATCGTCAAATGAATTTGTTTAGGTGAGATTTGGCATTAATGGTTGTGTGCATTGTTTGATATCGTGCCGTGTAGCGTAGAGTAGGGTGTGGTTGACTGTTTATGTCTGTAGGTGATGCACTGCAGTTAATTTCTATTAAATCTGTTTTAATTTGAATGGTGGATCCACTGAATCATTTGTGACATTATTTGGAAGCAGTGGAGGGCAAAACAAGCAGTGCAGCTGTACAGAAGCTAGACCCTTCTACGAAGTAAACAGGAGGAGGACGAGAGTTCCCTACCCTTCCAGTGGGTCAGCTATGATGCCTCGTGGTGCTGTAAGTCCAGTGTGGATGATAACCTTCTGACTTGACCCGTCATAATGGACCACTTCAATTCGTCTCCTCTGTGCGTCTGTCCAGTAGACATGCTTGGACACACGATCTACTGCCAGCCCATTCACCTCAAGAATCCCTGGTCATAAGATAAACACAGCAGGTTGAATATTATATATATATGATTCATTGCACAAATGCTGACGTAATGTGTAATTTAACTGAAAATGCTGCATGGGAATTCTGTTTTAACCTTATCTAGTCTTAGATTTAAACTCCCTATTGAAACTTGATTTAATAAAATTAAAATAACAAAACAACATCTTTTACTGAGCCTTGTGGTGCCACCTTGGAAATAAGGCCGGGGTTTACGGGTCAACCGTGAAAATGAATGTACGTAATTTGTAATTTCCTTAGTGGTGCATGATTCAATATGTTGCTCCCTTGTAGAATGGTTGCTATGTCGTGCATGTATATGAATCATTAATAACACATCTATGAAATACGGACGATGGTTCAAAGATCATAACCCTTCTGGTGGACCTTTCGGTTTCAATTTCGCATTGCCATTGACATAAACAAAAACATTGAAACTGTCAACAGGCACCACACTTCATGGGGTGACGGTTATACTGAGACAAGACCCAGAGTCAATGATTTAGATTTAACAAGATTGCCATCCAGAGCTAAAAGCTCCAGACGACATGCGGACAAGGAAGCCTTTGGCTTATCGAGAGTCCAATAATTTTCCACCTACGTATAGCCTGCCCTCCCCAGATAGCTGTCAATTTTATTTTTGAACATATCACATTGCTAGCATTAACACAATCATCAGATAATGTGTTAGTCATTTATATTTATTTTCCTCTGAGAGAATGAGTATTTTCTCACAACTAACCTACACTGTTCTTTGACTAATGGCTAATGCCGCATTGTGCCTAAGGTCTGCTTCTACTGCCTTCTTTAACAGTTTAATTAAGATTGAAAAAAATATTTTTATATTTCTATCAATATCTTCATAAGACATAACCATTCAATATTTTAAACACTTCTATTTGGTTTCCTCTTGGCCTCCAGTCCTAGTCTCTACTGTTGTCAACCCACATTCTAATAGGCGTCTTTCATAAGCAAGATCTTTCAGTTCAGGAATCAGCTTAGCTTAACTGAGTTACCCTTACTCTAATTTAGACCTGTAATCGTAGACTTAGACTTAGTCTTAGATTTAGTTGCTCTTCGTTGGACTCTTTCTAACTTATATAATAATGTCCTTCTTACGATATGGCCTCCAAGGCTCCATGCTTGTATGCAATATTCCAATGAAATGTCTTTGTAACATGGTGCCTTTGTTTCAGCGGAGGCAACTGACACTAATATAACAACCAAATGTTGACAATTTGACACAATTGTGATGATTGACAACAAGAAAATCGACGACACAAGCACCAAGCGCAAGGCGCTACTGAGACCGAGTACTGGCGCACTCATTGCCATTGTGGTATTATGCATTCAAACTCCCCTACCGGTTTATTTTGTAAACAAGATACTTTTCAGTAGTTGATTCATTAACCTTATTACTACTATGTTACAGAATTAATACTAGTATATGGATGTTTCCGAAAATGCATTTATCCGCGTATATGGACCGGGGTTAACACACCTTACCAAAAGCATGAATTTTAAGTTGGTTCGTGGTCCACCGCGTGGCGCCACTGTTCTGGTTATGGCGCTAATTTTACAGATGTTTTTGCAAATTATTTACCAGCTACAAAATTTATCCTTACCTTCAGACACTATAGTTTCAACTTCAGAGCCATCCATCCTCGCTCGGTAAATGTTGCGCCGTGCATTGTTTGCCCAGAAAAGATAACCACTGTCAGCGTCTACTGCCAACGCAACGATATTGCCGCCAGCCTATCAAACACAAACAGGTACGTCGTCAAGTAACATAGCTGATATCATGAACACATTTTTTTGTAAGATAATGACACACGACAGTATGCCACTATTATTTTTGCAATGCTTTCAAGAAGACGCACCATTCGATGCAGTCATGACAAAAGATAATGCGCTAGCCCGTGGGCGCGCGTGCGTGCGCGTGTGTGTGTCTTCGACAGTTCAACTGGCTTGCTTTGACCTTGGCTAGAGTACCAACCGGGTAGGCTTGGGAGTTGAAATATGCTAGCAGCTACGGTTGTTCTAAGCGAAAGTAAACGTGCCACGTATATAGTTCTTACACACATATATATAGGCCCCCATGTAATCAAGACCCTATAAAAGACCAGTATTTTAGATGACAGTGAAAAAATATATATTTAATTGCCAGAAGAGACCGAGTCATGTTAGAGAGGGAGATTGAAAGAAGACACGGTAGATCTGCGTATACCAACGTGTATTGTTTACCCGAAAGGCTTACTTATTGTCTTGTGTATTTTGGATGGTGTTGTGCGTGCTAAATGCAAGGCTAATTTGTATTGCGTGAAACAACCCCCGTTTGATCAATGGCGTGCGAATGACAGATTATCAATTAAAAACACATCCAAATAATTAACGTTTTGAATATTTAGCTGTGTGTAGTCAGCTGTATTGAAGTCTCGCGAAATCCAGTCAATATTTATTATCTCAGTTTGCACGGGGAGCTAATTTTCAGAACTCGCGGCAACCAGCAGACGTGAATATCGTCACGGGTTCGTGTTTACAATGGTTATTATAGAACATGTTAAACACGGGTATGGAATTTGGTAAAAGAGCCTTGATACATCTGAAGAACTGTCAAGTTTGAGGTATTGAACTTTTTTTATTTGCCAATTAATTTTACTTTGTTTTTATAAAATATGATGTTCTGCCGAATACTCTCCGGTTGCAGTTAACGCATGTTAGCATCGAGGGCGTATCTCAATATGGCAGCCGCCGAGAATTGTAAGATTTCACTATAAACTCCCACTTTCAAAATAAATTCTGAGTAAACAGCTGTTGTTGATTGTACTTGCAAGTGGTCAGATTGTATTAACTCCTTCAGGTGCATAGGCCACATAACTGCCTTTTGTTTCCCTTTAAAATAGAATCAGTAGCTACATGCCTATTGAGGCCCATAGACTCGGGTGGGATGGGGGCATACGCTCTGCCCCCTCCCTTCCACTGAGGAAAACGTGGTCTGCTCGATTTCGTAATGCTTTGTAGCCTGTTTTTTGTAGTCTCAAAGGGTGCAATTGGAGGTCTCAAGGGGTGCAACTGGAGGTTTCTTCGGATGTTGCAGTCGATAAGCACCCCTCCCACACCAACAAAACCAACCACATCACGGTCCTGCAAATGCACATATATGTCTAACAAATAGCTTTGTTACTTACAAGGTAACAGAAAACAGCATGGGATCATTTCTTCTGAAAACACGATATAATTATTATTATCTTAAGCATAAGATTGTCACTGAGGAAATGTTGGGAATATATTTTGATCAATCATGCGATTACAGTGACGTAACATCCAGATTACTGAGGTGGCCGATTTCCTGCGAACGGTACCAGTCGATGCGTGACTCGAGTAGGCCTAACGTGCAAAAGTTAGCCTAAGTCCTCGACTGAGTAACACAATCCAGTGCAATCCGCAAGCGCCTGCTCCATTCACCCGTCGACTGACACGAGATCCCATCTTAGTGCCTGTTTTATGCTAAGCCACTCTGCATGGTTAGACATACCTCCGGTGTACTCCTTCGTGAAAGAATCCGAAATCTAGACAATATATCTGCGCGGTGACGCGTCGCTGACAATACTATCGTTACGACGAGGATTCCAGGGTTCTACGACCTGCAGATCAACTTAGATGCAAGTCTTCGACAGCAGCGACAAAAAGCCGCGACAGAAGGTAGTTTGTGCCATTGTATTGGGAGATTTTGCACAGAGTGTATGTCAACATGAGTTGTGTGGTATTTGCTTTCTGTCTTTTTGCTCCGCGCTCTCGCAGTCGCCCCGGAGTTTGCAAGAGAAACACTTGTTGCAAACGTAAATGAACGGCCAGAAGACGATCGCCGTGTTTGTTTAATATATCCCCGACAATAGAATACACCGTTACCGAATTGGGTTACCTGAGATAAGATTGACGTCACCGTCTCTCCGTTGTAATACAGGATGTGTGTCTCGTTGGACAAGAACAGACCTGCAACAGACAGATCAAACTGAACGAGAGACGCGCATTTCTTATATTAATAATATCACAAACATATTAATGGTTTGCATTAAAACAGCTGGTAGAAAAAAGGCACGGAGTTACAAAGACGCTGGTATTTGTGGACCGAGGGAAGGCCTCTATGACACAGTTCCGAGAGAGATTGTTGTGGATGGAAGAGAGTGCCGGAAGAAGAAACCAGGACGGCGGGAGCAACGCATGGTGTAATAACGTAACAAAAGGAAGAATACTGGATGGATATGGGATGTCGGAAGAGTTTCCTGTTAACATCGGTTTGCGGCAAGAAAGTGTCCTTAGCTCTTTACGGTGTATCGTGGAGGTGGAATTAACAAGCAAGAAGTTCAGCCGGAAAGATATTCTCGGGAAGGTGATGTATGCGGATGATTTGGACATAGTGCCAGAGAGCAAACGATTATTACAGGAAGTGTAGGAGGAAATGAAGGAGGTGTTCAAGAGGCATGGCTTGAGGGTGAGCCTGGATAAGACAGTGTGTGGGATGGACAGCAGAGAGAAGAGACGAACACCAGGGTGGAGGGGAAGGAGATCAAGCAAGAGGATGACTTTGTGTACTTTGGTGGAATGGCTACTTAAGCTGGGCATGCGGTGATAGAGGTGTGACGTCGGGTACGTACGTCGGAATGAATGCACAGAGGAAGGTAGAGGTATGCCTCTAATGTCTGGGGGGATTCTGTATGGTGACGAATGCGCTGACAGCGCGGCAATAACAGAAGCATCCAGTTAACGCAAACAATTGGCTCCGGAGAATAGTACAGCAGAAAAGGACAGAAGTTGGTTTAATGACACAAGGGAATCTATCTGGATGAACTTCAGCCTAACGGGAATCATGACAACTAAAATAAGCCAAGCAAAATCGATGCATTCCACACTAAATGCCTGGACAAGCTCTTAGGCATTCACTGGATCGACAATGTGACAAATACAAATACAGAGGTCCGAATACGATCAGGACAACATATTGCATCCTCAACTATCTGCAGAAGACGTATGAGCTGGTTCGGCCATGTCACAAGGTTCCCGCCTACTATACCTGCCCAACGTGTACTACGGTGGACACGAGCTGGTCAGAGAAGGAGAAGCGACCAAGAATGAATTGGCGCCAGACCGTTGAATGTGACCTACAGTTGGTCAACAAATGACGGAGCGACGTCAGAATGCTATAGCGAATAACATATCTGGGTGGAATGCTTTGACTGCGTCGTGCATCTATAGACGCGGGAGCCACTAAGTCTAAGTAAGTCTAATAGGAAGAATAATACAGTAAAAAGGAAGACTACCAAAGAGTGTACAGGCGGGTAAACACCAAGGCCATAGGAAAAGATAGACCACAGACAAGTGAGATGGCAAGCCGGACTGCGTGTGAAAGTCAGAGAGAGAAGAACGTTGGAGGGGGCTGTTGAAATGGAGCAGTGGAGGCCTATTACAACAGGGATGTACAGCGGGCCATGAGATAGACTTCAAACATGTATAAAGGAACCACAGCGAAGAACAAGTTAATATACTGATGTATCACCACCATTATAAGCGAGTTAAATTTCACACGCACTGTCGTCTTGTTGGAACATGCCCGAGATGTAATACATTGTACTCGGCTGTAGCTCACTGCGCCACTTACAAATAAAATGATCATTTACAAAGCTACAGAGCTTCATGCATTTGTGTTTATTCAATTTCCTACTACGACCTCTGAGATTGTTTTGTAATAAAACCGGCGTTTTTCGTCTTTGTGTATAAACATTCGTCTTTTTGTTGCATTTTCACACGATCTTTTGTTACATTTTGCAGCTGTGTACATATATATACACCTGTCGCTTGCTTTGAACATATTTATTGACACATCGAAAGCTTTTGTTGGCTCAGCAAACGGCTGCATGAAAAAAAATCATATACCACCCGGGGGCTTCGCTGACATGCATAGTTGACGGGTGTCTATTTAGAAACTAGGATGCCTGCCAAGCCTATTTTGACTGGGCGAATGCGTGTGTTTGAGCTATGTTACTAATAGTGGAGGCGGATCGAATGTCGCTAATGCAGTAGAACGGTGACAATTTACCCTCCTCATCGTAGGTCTGCTTATGTTGTGTGTCAGTCGGACGTAGGGCCTATAGATACCGCTCTTTCATGGGAGGACAACCGACACCGGGACATGAAATGCGTTACATGCAATGGAAGCTAAACGATTTATGTTGACGCTGAAAATAGCTAGGGCCTACTCGTGCATTCTGGCTATGGGATCCTACTGGTCACGATGCAGTAAATATTCACCGAACTACAGAGCGATACACATGAAACAACGAGTCTACGTTATTACGTTAAACCTAAATCAACGGATTGTTTGTTGTGTTGGCAACAATAGAGTCTAGGAAGTGTGATGTTACTTTAGCAATTCCATGAAATGGGTATAATTAAAATATGTCGAATCCAGGAAGATCTGTACCAAGACGATCGGTTTCAACAAGTAGCCCCCTATATGTGTGCACCGACTCAACTGTGCCACCAACCACCAAAGACCAAGTTTCACGCCCTCTTTTATACGGCTTCAGAGGCGGCCCGAACATAGCATCTGGTGGCTTGTGAGAGTCGACCTTACCAGTGTAAGTCTATCGCCTTATGCCCGGCGTACACTGACGACAAGTTTACCACGGAACGGTCTAGTCTTATTTTCATTATACGGAGTAACAACAATGGCGCGTACACTTACGACGGTCGCCGCGTACACTTTCGATAATCGCACCTAAGTAGACGCGTACACTTATGACGCAACAGTTGGATAACTATTTATGTTAACAAAATCCTTATTTTACCTATGTCGTCACTTTACACGTGCCATGTTAAAATGGGTCGGTTATCGGAAAAAATCTTTACTTTGCAACTATCTGCCGAAGTACTAGAGCCAGTACGACGCCGTCGCGCACGCAGACAAATAGTACGTCAAGGCAGGGTGTAGGTGGTGCCGCACATAGCGGAAAGGGCAGAACGGGGCGCCTTCCACAGTCTTTTTCAAGGACTGCGTGACCGAGAAGAAAGAGTGTTCAGGAAATTTCTCCGAATGCCACCAGACGTATTTGACTGGATGCTACAGCTAATAACGCCACTGAAGGAAGATACACGATTGCGACAAACTACAAACACGCGTTCTCCGTTGGGTTGATGACACTAGTTGACACTGACTATAGATTCCTATGGATCGATGTTGGCTGCAACGGTTTGATCAGCGATGGTGGTGTGTTCGATGGTAGTACCCTCCAACAGACACTTGCTCGACGTCTAGCATGTTCCCAGACTCAGCACCATCACCTGGCGATGACATACGCATAAGCTTACGTCTGTGCTGATAATGCCTTCACTCTCCAAGAGAATCTCATGAAGCCGTTCTCCTACAAGGATATGCTACACGAGCGGTGAATCTTCAATTACCGCCTCTCACGTGCAAGGAGGGTTGCTGAAAACGCCTTTGGCACATTGGCGAACAGCTTTCGTGTTTTCCTGACGACGTCCTATATGTTGAACCAGAGAAGGTCACAAAACTAGTCCAGGCCTCGTGTGCACTGCACAATATGTTGCTCGATAAGATCGGGTTCACCGGTGGAATGGCGGACCAAGAGAGGGCTGACATGCACAACGTTACGCCCCCGGATCTTGGAGAAAAGACAAGGTGCTAGAGCAAGCCAAATTACGTGCTGGTACCAACGTGACAGCCCGTGCCAAAGCACAACGCGAGTACTTGGTTAAGTACGTGAATTCTGAGGCAGGGTCTGTTCCCTGACAGGATGCCGTGATTTGGGGCCCATTGGTTTCCATGAATGGCATGTGATATAATCAGTGTATGATGAACAGTACAATGAATGTGATGTATTGCTGCAGAATTATTGAGTGATTACTTACGTCACCATCGAGCCGTGTTGTTATTGGCCAACGCAATCGAATAATCTAGTTGCGTCTTAATTAGCGCGTACACTTGCGACTGGCAGTTGAGTTGCTTTACTGGGGCGCGTACACTGACGACACATTGTACTCCCGATTCATTTTTCGAATCGGATACGACGACACTACTTTCGTAACGTCGCAACGAGTTGCCCAACTAGGAATCGTAATTGCGTTACTGGCGTACGCTGACAACAAAATTCTTACGATGTCTTCCGATATCTTCCGATAGTTAAGTTAACCAAAAATGGTAAAACTAGTCGTCAGTGAACTCCGGGCATTACATGCGCAGACAAACAACCGTAACCAAAAGAACGTGAAATGTACTAGCCATGGAAAGATTATATTCGCTACGAGGGATCACCGATGATGGTGGTGATGACGATGACTTCTCCTTGATGTTGAATAACGGGCAATGAATGCAAAAAGGTTTGTTGGCTGGCTAATGTGTAGATTCTCCCTGGACAGCCGATCCACGTCCGTCAGCCTATTTGCCTCGGTGGTCCGCTTAGTCAGTCAGTGTTACTGTCTAGACCCCCTACACTCCTAACTGTAGCAGATTGTCAAGACACCTAATTGTGATTCCCTTGCTTTTACCATTGCTGTTCACGGAGGGAAAATTAATTTGCTAGTTAGTTATTTAACTCGTTTGTGTGTTGGTTTGTTTAAATTGTACAGCTAGTTGTAAGCTAAACGTAATCTCAGTGTCGACTACGGAACAAAATCTGCGATAACAGTCGTCTTTGTTTTTCCGTTAGGAGAAAGCGTGTTTTGTTCGTATCTCTTACATATTTTTTGTTTTACTTTTCTCAAAGAAGAAGGTAGAAGGAGAAGAAGAGGAAGACCATGACTGATATGGAAGGATTCTGTAAGGAGAGATCTGTCGTGATTGGGAAAGGGGCGAAGTGAACAACGAGAGCGAAAGATATGGGAAGTGGAGGCGAACTGTGGAGTTAGCAGCGCAGTGGCACTGGTGAGAAAAGAAAAGAAAGAAATGAACAAATGACCAGTGTCGAGGCCGGCACTACCCCGGGCTACAGGGAGAAAGAGAAGAACAACAATAGTCGCTACCTTGCTCTCTCTATGTACTCATACTGATAGAACATCAGACACATACCCTTTGCGACGTTTGGCACGGTCGAGTCTGCGTGCAGTTGGTTCGGTGCATTGGTAGGACTCGACTCTCGACCGGCCTGCGATGGGTCGGCTGAGCGGCCTGGGTCCTGCACTGACGTCGAAGGCGCGATCGTCACGTTGGCTGCGACCGTGGCGGGCAGGAACACGGGACAGAGGCCGCACGCCTGGCGACAGTGGGGCAGCATCCAGTCGGGCCTGCTCGCGCACTCACCCCACGAAGCCCACAGCTCGCACTCGAAGTCGCTGTAGTAGTTGTTCACGCAACCTGCAACCGACATAGAGACACTGGAGTTATTATTAAACGCTACGCAAACATTAAAAAGAGGCTGTCTATTCATCCATCATGTCTTAATATTTGTTCTTTACTAAAAAATAGATATGTAGAGGGTACAGGCCTACCCCGCCAAAGTGAAAGTTGTCCTTTGTTGGCTGTATTACGGTGTCAGGTGAACTAAAGACAATTGCCATTTGATGATCAGCCCATTCACCTTGATTTCCTCACAATAAATTCTTGACACAACGAACTTCCTGTTAATACTAATACTATAACCCTTGGCAAGAGAGAATAATTCTGGGTAACGGAACATAGAACTTCGCATTAACGGACGATCATATATATGTGACGAACAACACTGCAATGGATCTGACAGGGAGTAGTATGTATGCCAATGTGTGCATGTATGTATGTAGACCTATGTCTGTGTGTGTGTGTGTGTGTGTGTGTGTGTGTGTGTGTGTGTGTGTGTGTGTGTGTGTGTGTGTGTGTGTGTGTGTGTGTGTGTGTGTGTGTGTGTGTATGTATGTATGTGTATGTATATATGTATTTAGACCGATGTATGTATGTACGTGTGCATGTATGTATGTATGTGTGTGTGTGCATGTGTGTATGTATGTATGTATGTATGTATGTGTATGTATATATGTATTTAGACCGATGTGTGTATGTATGTGTGCATGTATATATGTATGTGTGTGTGTATGTGTGTATGTGTGTATGTGTGTATGTGTGTGTGTGTATGTATGTATGTATGTATGTGTATGTATATATGTATTTAGACCAAAGTGTGTATATATATATGCATGTATGTATGTAAGTATGTATTTGTGTGGGGCTGTGTGTTAATGTTTTTTTATTCTAGACGGTTTGTATTTCGAGCGCTAAACTTTCAGGGATTAGATCTAATCTACGATCCTTAGAAAGAAAAATGACGCCTTTATTTTGTTCCTTAACCAAAGCCGTTGATCAAATGTTCTTATCGCCTTTAAGGTTGTACCGGACGTCGTAAATCGGTTGTTCATAATGCGTATCATAACGTATTTTCAACGATTGTTCCGAAGAGCGACCTTTTTTCGTAACTTGCGTCAACGCGACGTGCCGCTTCATCGTAACAAAGGTAATTTAATCGTAACAAAGGTAATGTACATCGTAACAAAGGTAATTTATTCGTAACAAAGGTAATTTACAAATACTCCATGAAACCCTCTTGTGCGTCTGTGTGTGTGTTTGTGTGTGTGTGTGTGTGTGTGTGTGTGTGTGTGTGTGTGTGTGTGTGTGTGTGTGTGTGTGTGTGTGTGTGTGTGTGTGTGTGTGTGTGTGTGTGTGTGTGTGTAATATGTAGCCCAACTGGAGGACTGGCATTATTGCCAATGTACAACAACGAACACATCAAACACGGCACGAATGTGTAATACCAATCGAGTGTTTACGACCGTGAAAAATGACTACAGCGGAATGTGACATTCATAACGCAGAACGACAGTGTAAATATGTGTGTTTCTGATACTGTTCTATATAGGCGTACTATTTGCCAACGCGATCGCGTTATGTGACAAACCTGTGTCTTCTGACCTGGTAAACAGGTCGACCTGTCCATCGGTGACAAATGGCCAAACAGAATGACCAAGAGAGGCACTCTGGGTCTCTCCAAGTTCGTCCATGCAGCAAATATCACTTGCGGAGTCACGCGACCACCAAACACGACAATCTGTTTGTACGTATTTTAACAGCATTCTGCAAGTGTGTTCTTTATATCTTAGTTGTTGCTATAGGGATTATGATAGCATTACGCTGTGATTAATCACATCTATCGGATGTGTTTATTCTGAATGGTCCACTTGCTTTCTGCTTCCAGAGAACTAGCCGACACAGCACGTACGTGTGAGCGTTTGGTCAACAGTCCATTGTTATGGTGTACCCCTATGACCGGTCAATTTTCCGACGTCTTGCTTTTAAGTCATGTAGATCCGCACATGGAATGTTGTACTCCTGTATTGTCTTCATTGTATTAGGGCGAAAGATCATAGGTTTGCTGTAAAATTGCAAAAAACGTCGGCCTGTTATCTTTGAATAAATACTTTTTTTTAAACCAACTGATAAGAGTGTGCATGCACCAATCTCTTGCCAAGGATGAAACATGATTCCACCGATACGAAACGGATAGCCTGACAATAGGAAATTCGGGAAACGAAATGATAAACCCTAACTCAAAGACGTATATAATATCACAACTTATATCGCATCTAAATCCTCTGAAATCATAGCTGTGGGGTACATCAGACGTTAAGCAATTTCAAAACGGTATGTGGCCAATACCACAGTCGTCAACAGGTGGCTGGACACGCTAGGATGCTAATGAGGCTACCCGGCAGTCTATAATCGTGGTTAGAAATCAATTATACTGATATTCTTATTAGATTAGTCATCAAATTAACAAATCGTTAACCATGCTATGGTATTGGGACCGTTAATCACAGTAACGTTGTTAATAATGATTAGACGTTTAAATTTTCGAGTTCTTTAGAAGCAGGTCATGCCTAGGAAGACTAGATACCCTGTATTACGTCACACTCATGTATTGCAAAGCCTGAGTGTCTTAATATAAGTTATAATGACTAACGCGTAGCGTATGTACATGATTATTGTAATAAAAATCGTATGTTAATTTGTTGATCTGTTTTAAATCCGCATCAGTGACATTTGTGCAATATTGACATTCGGTTATGTACTTAGGTTGCAGTTATTTATTTATTTATTATTATTTTAATTAGCATATTATATGTATTTATTTAATTTAATTTAAGCACATTATTTATTTTAGGTATTTAAACGGCTAATTCATTTAATTCATGTATATACACTTGTAAATATATATATATATATTTATTTTTATTCAGGTTTTTCTAACTGACATTTTATGTAATTTTTATATGCTACTTTTAAATCATATTCGTTTATCTTTCTAATATTTATATTTAATATGTTTTAGGTCATTTAATGTATTTTATTTATACTCTACGATTGTCAGCGCCTTTGAGCAGATTTGTTATCCGGACACACGGCGCTCTATAAATGCTTTATAATAATAATAATAATAATAAATAAATGTAAATGTGTTGTTGTGACTCAAGGTCATGTCGTCGATTCGGGAGTCCCTTGAACCATTTCATATGCTTTCACTAATTGGCATATACGTGGAAATCGATTCATACGGCAGTGTAAATTTAAAGTTAAATATGTATATTTTTTGGTTTAATAGTGAAAATGGCTCATAGGTCCCCATTTCCCCTAACACTTAAATAAAGGTCACGGTATTCTGTTGTTCTACCAGTCAGCTATGTGAGCCGTGCAATCGCGGTCAGACCCACGTCAATGCGCCTTTGTAGAGCGACGATTACACGTCCGTTACTAAAGACGGCAACTGTCTGGTAGCACCATTGACTCGAAGCAGCCACGTACGACGGCCGAGCATCTAGTGTGAATGACGCTTGCACGTTAGCCTATAATATATATTATGTGCTTCACTGAGGAGATAAGCTAATACAGCCAGTTACCTTGTTCAACAATCGCCGTGTTTACATCGACATTCCCGAGGTCGTTACGGTAGTTTGGCTCCTCGGCAGACTCTGCCCATTCCTTCGCGATGACAAGGTTCTTCTTCGCCGGCTGTACATCGAGTTGTTCTTATTCTTTCACTCAAGTACAGGCTTCCTGTTGGAGTACTAGCGTACGGTGTGCTTCGCAGCAGAAGAAAGCAGAATAAAATACAACGTTAAAATCCAGTGTGAACAAAATGCACAGTGCAGTATTGCTTTTTTGTTTGTTCATTTCTCTTCTATCGTAGTTTGATCATCTGGAGGCCTTCTCTGAAGGATTCCAGACTGTCCAGAGTTACGAGTTCTGTAGGTAGGGCGTTCCATAGCCTGGTGGTGTCTGGGACGAACGATCGTTGGTACGATGTCAGTCTCGTATGCGGAGTATTGTATTTAAGATCGTGACCTCTTCTTGGTGTAGAGAATGGCGAGAGATAATGTTCAAGGTCAATGTCGACCAGCTTGTTGGCAGCACGAAAGAATAGTGTTACTTTTGCCTGTGCTCGTCGCTCATGTAGGGTTTGTAGGTTCTGCTCCTCCAGCATGGCTGTCACACTGTTGTAGGGGATGTAGTCACGCTTTATGAAGCGTGCCGATCTTCTTTGCACGGCTTCTAACCTGTTGATGTTTTATGAGTGTAAGGATCCCATGCTGGAGAAGCGTATTTTAGGATGGGTCTGACAAACGTTGTATATGCTTGTGCTCTGGTTTTCATCGGGCATGCATTGGTGTTTCTTTGAAGGAATGCTCTCGTTCGGACGGGCTTTTTTTCCAATAGTATTCACACGTGTGTTCCAATTAAGATAGCTTCTTGTGAATTGTAACGTCCAAGTATGTAACTGAGTCGACTGTGTCCAGTAACTGATTGTGGATTCTGTATGAGGTAGCAACGTGTCTCGTCTTGTTCGTGACTTGAATAACTTTACATTTTCCTGGATGGAAGTCCATGTGCCAGTCCTCTTCCCATTTCTGTAGATTATCCAGGTCTTCATTGTTGTTGATAACCCTGTACACGATGCTGTCATCGGCAAATAATCTGGTGGTCGGTGACTGCACAACATCTGGTAAGTCATTGATATAAGCACGGAATAGCAGAGGGCCCAGGACAGAACCTTGCGGAACACCTGAAAGGACCGGAGTGACGGTGGACGTCTCTCCATCTATTACAACTTGCTGCTGTCGGTCTGATAGGAAGTTGTTGCCTGATGCCATAATAGTCAAGTTTGCAGAGGAGGTGCCTGTGTTGAACCTTGTCGTCAAAGGCGTTACTGAAGTCGATGAGGATTACATCAAGTTGTTGTTTGTCTTCTAGAGCTTTGGCCAGATCCTGGATTGTTTGGACAATGTGTTCGAGAGTCTTACAACATATGGAGGTCAGTGATATTGGTCGGTAGTTCGCTGGGTTGTTCCTATCTCTTTTCTTGAAGAGTGGGGTTATGAATGCATGTTTCCAGTCTGGTGGAATTACGCTTTGGTCTAGTGATGCTTGGTACAGGATAGTGAGGACGGGTGCAAGTTTTTTTCCGACAACTCCTTAAGAATGTGTGCTGGGATATTGTCTGGACCAGCAGCTTTGTGTACATCCAGTCTGCTGAGGAGGGCGTGTACCCCATTATTTGTGACAGTGATCGTATCCATGATTTCATACGGACTCGGTACAGAGCAAGTAGGCCTATACCTGCAGTCCGGGGTAAATCCTGGCATAGCCTTCTTGTCCAATAAGCTCAAAGACATGTTGGTTATATCATCCGCGCCGGATGACCAGGGCACTTGAAGGAATTTCTCTTTACACAAATAATTTAATTTTCGTCATTAACAAACTTAGAAGCTCTGTGTATCTGTAGCCCCGTGCATACCAATTGTTTTCCACCTGATGACAATAATACCAATTGCAACTTGCAACTCTGGTGAGAAATCTTAAACCGTGTTATGATGTATGCATATCATTGTGCAGCTCGCATCAAAGACGTCCCTTTAACCATGCAGATTACACAAGCAAGCAGCTCGTGCTACAAGGAACTCGAGCAATCTTATCGCAACAGTTGATATACTTTGGACGATTTTATAGGTACATCATTTTGTTAAGATATGATCAAATATCGATCCGAACGCGATGTTAGTCAGAAAGCACCCCGATTATGTGTTTCGGTACTATCGACAGTGTTGTAAAGGCGGCTGATCGGTGTTAGTCGAACGCGATGAATCCACAGCGATATAACGAAGAAGTGACAACAAACACAGCGAATACAGAGAAATTAAGCCTTAATGGCCGGGCCAGTCAAGAGATTCTTATCTAGATTCTCCTCAGCAACGACCGACAGAAATCTATGTATAGATGCAGATAGGCTCTCAGTGTACACCTCTTGGCGTGGGTGACTAAACGTGCATACATGCCTCCGCTCCCCCAATGTTCCTCTTCCTAATGATCAACTTGATTCGTAATCGAATCATGAATCCATATGCACCTGTTGCACAGGCATGCAACCAATGTATTTTATGATGACACCCTGCCATAACTTCGACTTCTATTCACGACATTGAAAACAGCCGGCTCCATTCAGGAGTCCACGTTCTGCACACCGAGCCTGTGTGTCGTCGGTGAATGACCTTTTGTTGTACACGCGTAGATGTAGCGAGCTGGTAATAATGCTGCGTTCCAATCACTTCGTGTATACCGTGAAAACGACTTCATAACTCCCTACTTGAACCAGTTGCATACATTTACAAGTGGTAACAGGCTCGAGAAGCTCGTGAACTTTCCAGTTCGCCACATCGTGTTTACGATATAAACGAGCCCATTGGACGCAGCATAATGGTAAGCGGGCTGGCTCTTTTCTGGACCACGGATCAATGAGTTCTAGTCGGCGAAAGAACTGTTAGACGTGCCTTGGTGGTAACCAGCCGTGTGTAGATGACGCCGACTGCGACTGACACCATGTCATTAGAGCTTCACGCAGACAGAGCGGCACACAACGAGCATGTAATTAGGCCTACAATCGTGAACTGTAGACTATTGCTGGAAACCCCCGCACGTGCTCCAACACTAAAGAGTACAGGTGAACACGATTCACACTCATCCCAATCCCCCAGAAAGTAACCGGTACACGACTTCCGGAAGAAAAACAGGTACACGACTTCCGGAAGAAAAACACCACTGCTGCAAATAACTCGTCCTCTATTCAAACAACGTCATAGTCATGATAAAAAACATCCTTACGTAGATCAATATGCGTCATTGACGTAGTCGACACATATCTGGAATAAGATCAAACTAGACGATATCAGGACTATGTTTGGCATGAGAGTTTCCTCTTTTTAAACATAATCCTATTTGTTGTTCGTAGTCAGTAAAAACCTCCGATGTACCGTTCATGAAATCGTGAAAAATAGATTTCGTGCATGCTGTATTGACTAAATAAAGGTTTATATGTTATATTCAACATTGTGCAGTAGATCATCCGCCACCTGTTTGGAAGTGGAATGTGGGTTGAAACAGGAGATAGCCTGGTGTTGACTCTGCCTAAACACAGTATTGCGAAACGGGCATGTTCTACGAAAGCTTAGTTTTCATTCCTTCTGACTGACGTAACGACCCACCAGTCTTGTGAGACATCTACAAGAACAGCGCTTATAATGGACCGTGTTAAGTTTTATGGGTGCACCTACTACACCACAAGTTCACAACATGCGTGTGATATAGCACAGGTTTACAAGTCGTTGCCCAAATATATGCAACCAAAACGTACTACTATCATAATATAAGCATTATTGAGAGGGGGGGGGTGAGACAGGAAAAGAGAGAGAGAGAGAGGATGAGGATGAAGGAACGATCCATGCGGGAATACTTGTGGAGATAGAGAGGTATCTTCCATTTCTGGGGTCTTAGCCATGCAGCTACTTGTCTGTCCACCTCGTCAACATTCGCGGTCGACCTGATATATGTGAGATCTTACGGTGTACGCTTTTGTTCGGCGGAACTTCATTGCCGCAGAGTAACGACGACTTCTCAGACATACCCGACGACAGCAAAGACCGACAATGATTTAACGGCCGTGGAAACTATACTTCTCACGGGCAATATATATTTTATTTCTAGAAATATGTCTCAATAAAATTCAATCCACTGACAAACTCGAATCTTCCCAGACATTATGTCCGTGGTATTCAAAGGACAGCGTACATGTATACTTGTACACAATGACAAAGAGAAGTAACGCTTTTTTTGATGTGATTGCATTACAGACATATGTTCCCTGTGGGTCCTGTACAATAAAGTCATTGTGCGGACGAAAATCTGCGTTTACTGCGCCGTCACACTTGACCTATCCCAGTGGACCGGGTGATTCACGCCAGCCATTTCCGCCGCCTTCAAATGCCAGCCGTGTAGCGTCACGCGCAATGAAGCCGTAAGACGCCTACCCCATAAACACATTAGTTGTACAAGATTGTTCTCCCGCGCCTGGCAGTGCTGTTGTATGTTAACCAACTCTACGCCAAGCATTGGGCAAGCGCGGTCCGGATAAGATATAGTGCGGTCTCGTATACAGTATTCGTCGAATTTTACGTCTTGTTCTTTAATTTTGCAGTTATTTATTTATTTAACAACAGTGTGGTCTAAAAAATCGCTATATATTAGGCGCCCCATATGTATCCGTCTAAACAAGGCGTTCGTGCACCTGCTTATCAAAACAAGTGTCTGGGCAGCAACTAATGTATCGTCAGTAAGATTTTTTTATAGATCGAGACCATAGGCTATGTTAGGTCAACGACGTCCCCTGATATAGACACCCGGTTTAGTTGGAACAGTGGTTTGTGCCTCTTCTCAGAGAAATACATAGTAGCAACGATTCGAAGTGGTCCCCGTATGTGTAAGCCGGCGGGTAGATAATGGAGCAGACAGGCGCGGCGGGGTAACGAATTGCTGGGCGAAGGTGTGCCGCTGCCGCTGCAGGCGTAGGGTCGTAGTAAGTGCAGCGCTAAATTCGTCGTGGATTACGCTCTGTCACACAAGGTCCGTTACGAACGAAACACTATTTGGACACACTGTGACAACTATGAACCAACCTACATCGTTCACATATTCACTCGTATTTGTATGTTTATACATGGTGGCATTTGTTTGTGCAAGACACGATTACTAAAGGCTCAAGGAAATACTTTGTCTGCGGTTAATTGAAACTTTAATGGTCTATCACGTGTCAACACCAAGTAAAGTGCACAATTTTAACTTCGGTGCGACAACGTCTGCATTCCAACACGCATTTCACGGGCGACGACAACATATAAATACCAGGTAAGTCCAATAAATAGCACTACAGGTAATAAATCCTCTGTAAACAACTTGGGTGTTCAATTTCTAATTGTATTCTTGTGCAGAAGTTTTGATTAATTGTATATTACTGGGACGTTTACGAGGGCATGTTAACATTTTAAAATATGCAATATGAGCACCAATTGTATTGATCATATACACCATTGAAAAAGAAACGTTTGAATGGGCCTGCTTACATGGAAGTATACAATAATATCTCCCTGTACGCATAAATATGTCAGCTCAATCGTCAAATACGTTACGTTGCCACAGAAATACTAGTCGTTTCAAGATCCCCTAGTTCTAATTAAGTGACTGACACATCGGTACACCAAGCAGACACCGAAATTGTGAGCGAAGAGACGGCAACTGCACAATTTGTCAGTCACTGCTATAGGCCTACACCTTGAAGAGTGTGGAGCGGCGGTCGAGCGATTAGAGTGCCGGATCAACAATCGGGGTTCAAATCCTAGTACCGACCGCCGTGTCGAGACTCGGGCAAATGTGTTTTCAGGTTGCCTATGTCTTTAGGAAGATAGACTATAAGCCGTTGGTCTCTTCTATCTGGTGTCCATGCCAGCGGAAATAAAAGATCCCACGCAGAGAATTGACAAAAAACGTCGTGGACTCACTGAACGGTGGTCTCATTCCCAAAAAACCTATGACAGAAGCGTCAAAAAAATGGTGTTGGTCGTATAATGGATATTTTGCGTTGAGATTCTTACACACAAACTTGTAGGCTTTTACGAGATGAGTGAGACGCAGGTCCCGAGGCACTTACCGTAGATCTTGCAGGCGCCGCACGACCTACGACAGTTGGGGACCATGTAGCCGGGGTTGGCCCGGCACTCCCCGACAGCTGCCCATTCCACGCACTGCGCTCTCTGCTCGCCATGGTCGATGCACTCTGAAACCGGAGAGGGGGTTGTAGTCGTAGGTCTACGCACAGAATGTATGAACGCATGCACTGTACACACATACATGCACGCACGCGCACATACACAACGTGCATAATGTCTAAACTACGACTAATATTCAAATAAATGTTGCTTGCCTGATGAACAAATCCTTTGTAGGGTTGAAGCATATATATACCAAGATCATCTGAAGATTCGGGTGTGCTTATATGCTTAATGCTGTTCTACTTGTTTTCCTATCACATTAAATAAATATGGGGACATTTATGAACACGATGTTTTCACGGTATTATCAACTCACACATACGAATAATTATAAACTTAAATTGCGCTGAAATACTAGAGAACTCGAGCTCCAAAGCAATGCAACAGAGGCATACCTAGTAACCTACCTACCACCTACCGCGATAGTTCAATCAATCGGCACACACATTCGTTTCCCGCACTTACATGCATTTGTTTTGTTATTTATCACTCAGTTAGAGATCTTAATGCCCTCTTCGGAAATGTCGTACGGACCACATCACATAAAGGCTAATGATGTCGTATTTGTCAAACGAGTTTCACACGTCCCGGTACAACACAACCATCATGACAGGAAATGTAGCGGATGTTGCCATCAAAGGCGGTGTGGTTCAGTACCATAACCAGAGACGTGTCGTACTGAGTACAACTGTCATTGTCATATGGCAGTTTCTTGTGAGTTTCTAACGCTGCAACATGTATTGTGTTTAGTGCTTCCTGCACGCAACAACATAATATGTTATCGGTTGCTGGCTCGATCAATCATTTGCCGTTTTCTCGCAGTGTTGACAAAGTTTGTGCGCTTCGATTATTAAATGGCGCGCAGGTCGTGATCTAGCGATTCAAAGCAATTAATTTTCCACATTGGTCGTTTCACGAATCCACGGAAAACTTATGGAACAGTAACTGCTAGTATTGCATTGTTTATTTCGTGCGAGATGTTTGACATCGGGTTTTCTAAATAACGGTAGCTTAACTTAATCAACTCTAACCATCTAAACGTGGAAGGCAAGCCTAACGTGAAATGTACGTCCAGCGTAGGCCTATTCAACACACGTGTAGACATTTATATATTCAGTTATAACAATGATGACCAACGTTGGGTCAACGTTGTGCCAACGTTGCGCCAACATGTTGGGCCAATGTAGGGCCGATGAGAAAAATGCCGTTATCCCAACGTGTGGCCAACACAAAATACCCAACGTTGGCCTAACGTGGGTCTATTATCTGGGATTACTACTATGAAAACAATTACACAATATATGTTGCTTTATTTATCAATATTATTGTAAAAGAACGATTTAACTCACAGTATCACGCTACATTCATAGTTAATTGATAATCAATTATGCATTAAATGCAACGTTCGAAAGGACGAATCAGAATAGTTGTGGTCTATTCTCCGTCTGTGTGCGTCTTGCGTGCGCGGCCCGGCAGACGCAGCAGCGGTCACGGGTGAGAGGGCTGGGCTCGTAATGACACAGGCGCAGCGGGACGTCTAATGTCTCTATGCCGTCAGATTTAACGTTAAGTAAAAGAGAACAAGGTCATTAACATGTAGGCGTTAAGCTGCAGTGGTCACACTATCTCAAATAAAAAGTTACATTTATGTGCCTAACCAGTCATGTGTCAAAAATGGATTTCTTCCAATAATGATTACGAAACGAATATTTAAATGAATAAAAGTGGCTCTAGTATTCTCGTATTAGTTGCAGTTTCTGTGTACACAATATGTTGGTTGATGTTCCCAACATTGTTTACTTTTAGTATTACCAGTTGACTTGGACAAACTTCGAGACCATGTTTTTTACCTTACCTTATCTTCACTCCAGCCTCGTGGCCCATAAAGCTACAGAGCATCTTATCTATTTCGTTCCTGTCTCTGGCTACCCATTTGGTTTCTTACCATGTTTTCCACCCCAGCTGTTTTCTTTCTCAACAGTTACTTCCCTTCTGGAAGTGGTTGTCTTAACTTTTATAACATCTAAAGTTATCTTGTTTTGGTATTTTAACAATCAGTCGCTGCTTTCATGTCTGTGGTACTTTCTCTACGACAACCTTCTCAAATGTCTGAACAAATTGAGTGAACGAAGAGAGAGAGAACATCAGGACATCACCAGCCTCATGCAGAAAAGATCGCAAACCCAACAGGTGCTATTGTTGGTAAGCAGCCCATGGAGTGATAGGATCGAGAAACAAGACATTCATGCGAATCATTAAAAGAAGGCAGTTTGTTCCTAGGAATCTAGGACGCAGGACTGGAGAATGTAACTTGTGTAACTGGTGTAACTGTCCTGGCGGCAATGGACGACCGAGAGATCTAGGCAAGATACTTCGTAAAGACAACAGCCGGGAGAACGTGGTCTAGTCAAAACGGAACGGGTCGGCCGTGGCTGCATTGATAAAACATTATCTGCTTTTAACCAGTGGGTCTACATTGGTGGCTTAGCTGTTCAGTTTGAGCTTGCCATAAATACAGCGACATATGCATCATATCTGATTGGAAGATCGACCCAAGTTTCGTTGGCCATATACCCGACGTATTGACATGATATATGTCGCGAAATGCGATTGTAATCTACTCATAAGAATGTGTCAATGAAATAGTCAGGAGGTCGTTCCCGATGCAGATGGTAAGATGTCGAATCTTGTCACTTCGTAGGTTATCTCGTCTTGGTTTCAAACGGTGTTTGGTCTGAAGAATGCTTTAGAAAAGGCTGAACGCTTGGTATGGATATGTCTAGTTGATCGTTATAAAACATTTTTAAAGGTCGATGTTGCGATCAGGTCGTTATTGACGAAAGCATTACAAAACACGAAACACTGCCATCCCCTTAAAAAGATATATTTAATAATTATAATAAAAATGTATTTCTTATATAGCGCCCCATCCAAATAATTGTTCTGGGACGCTTTACAATGGTTAATGGAAATGTATAAATAACAGCATACGATATATAGTTTAAAATACTAATGTGCTACAACATATACAATCATTACTACTAAGTAAAATCAACTATATCATCTTAAAATATATAAATAAACACAAGTATACAAGCTATTAAAATAATAAAATAGATTAATTATAATATTAAATTAATTTTAAACTGATTGACACTAGTGCATTGGCGCACTGTGAGTGGCAGTTGATTCCGTGTTCTTGGAGCTGCACAAGAGAATGCTCGTTCGCCGATTTTAGTGCGGCTAGTGGGTTGTTTAAGGAGTAGCTGATCGGAGGAGCGTAGACGGCGTGTCGAGCGGTACGGAGAGAGAAGTGCTGATAGATATGGAGGTGCGAGCCCATGAAGGCATTTAAAAGTGAGAAGTGGGGTCTTGAAAGTAATGGGACTCTTCACAGGAAGCCAGTGCATCTCCAAGAGCATGGGCGTGACATGATCTCGTTTCGACCGCATCTTTATGATTCGAGCACATGCATTTTGGACACGTTGTAGTTTCTCAATTACTGTCCCTGGCAATCCATTAAGAAGACCATTGCAGCAGTCAATTCGCGAAATGACTAGCGCATGCACAAGTTGTTTTTGTGTTCTTTGTTTAAGTATCGACGAATGCGTCCAATGCTATGGAGGTGGTAGTACGCATTTCTGCAAATGTCTGTTACGTGTCGCTCAAGGGACATTTTGGAATCAAAGGTCACCCCCAAGTTGTTGGCGTGTGTGTTGAATAGCACGCGCACGTTTCCGATAGTTACACCATCATCTCATTACAACAATCCGCAACTATATCATGCATTTGACTTGACCATTGCTGACAAATATATGCCTAATTCCAAAATCAACTTTCCTCGAAACTTTACAGTTCACACCGATTCACTGTCTCCAATCAAGCGTGCCGTTTTCTTTGGAGGGCTTAATAATATACTAAGCTCCGTTTATGTTAGTTAACCCCTCCACAGTAAAATACGCTGTGCAATGTTGCTCAGTCTTAGACAAAGATCAACTTATCTCAGCCCAGTATATATATTTATATAGCTGTTTACCAGTTGACGCGTCAACCATACAGGAATGATTTATCAACAATCTCTTCACCCACGACAAGTTGCGCATTTACGTCGAGCATCTTCAATCATAAGTGGACGCATTCACACGCAGCGGTCCGGTCCTGGTCGAATTCTAAGGGTGAATAGCGACAAATTGTCGTAATTGTCTGAGATAGGACAAAGTGGCACAATCACGCCGACAACCCGTAGTTAGAAGGTGTCACGGCTGTGGAGAGAGGCTTAAATCCGGACGGCGGGAGTGTCAACTGCCTTCCGGGTAGATTCCACAGCTCTGCTGACGAATAAACGATAAATATACTTGCTCTAGTTCACAGAATGATCACTGTCAACGTGCAGTTCTTTTACATGAATGTTCAAGATATTTCCGACGAAACCCCCACAGACCCGTAGGTTGGGTGCGATGGGTGAGTCTGTCTCCTCCAGTGAGGCAAACGTGTTCCGCTCGGGGGGAGAGTAGTCCAGTTTGCAGGGAAATTGTTGTTAAATAAAAAATATGACACTACCCTCTCGACCAGAAAAATATCAACCCTACCCCCTCGATCGGGAACATTTCCTTTTAAATCTCCAACACTATCCCCTCCCCCTCCCTGGAAAAAATCAAAAACTACCGTACCTCGACCACAAAAAACATGCCAGTGCCCCGACAGTGAAACGTAATCTGTCCAATGGCATATGCGTCACACAACAGTCGCCATTGCAACTTCGACCTTGGCGATAGCTGTGACAACACCTAATTAATGAATGACATGGGACTCTTAACAATCCTTCCTGTTCACCATATGATATTACACCCCACGTCCATTGCCCAACTCTTATATTTCTTCCTTCTTTGTGAGGCTCGGTAGTTCAAGGGTTAGTTCGTCGCACCCGAAACCATCGTGAGTGCCGGGGTTCGAGTAAGCCTACACCGGGTGTCCCTCTCGAAACTTGGACAGCTTCTAACACCGCACATGGCTCCAGTTCACTCGGGTGTATAAAATATGTATGTCTTCTTGGTCATAGACGGTAGTGCATATGAAAGAGGGGTGTGGCGGGGGTCTCGACCTTCCATCTCCCACCGATTTTAGAACTAATTTCCTATCTGCTATTTCTTGCCACACACCCGGGAAATAATTGTCTCCGCGCTTTAATCATTTCGTGACTGATGTTTTGTGATTAATATGTCTAAA
Organism: Paraescarpia echinospica; assembly: GCA_020002185.1. Classification (NCBI taxonomy): domain Eukaryota; kingdom Metazoa; phylum Annelida; class Polychaeta; order Sabellida; family Siboglinidae; genus Paraescarpia; species Paraescarpia echinospica. Next base: position 48,581,140 of record CM034532.1, on the reverse strand, counting down.
AGAGGGTGCCTTTTAAAGGGCTTTGAGCGATCGTTGACCGGATGCCGCGCAATACAAATTACTTGCTACCTTTACAGGTGACTGTCGTCACGGTAGTTGGGTTGAGGTATCTTGGCTGGTGATGACGACGTGTCGAAAAACGTGATACCGGGCAGTATCGACATGTCTTCATTATCACTATTTCACTAGCATAGGGTATTAAATATTTAAACGATTCCACAATAATAACCATCAATCATCACGGTGCGGGAACTGTGAATGAATTATGCTTTGCAAACAGAATTGTACAAGCTATGTCTACGGAAATGACAAACAATGTCCCGCATTCACGACAATATTGCATCACTGTATTACATACTACACATTTATGATAATAGTACTGCACGAGTGATACTGCAATGTTGTCCGACTACATTACATATTTATATCAACAACTGTACTAGGTGAGCCCGTCTGGTCTACCTGATCTACGTGTGTTAGCTTCGCAAAGACAATCGTGAAATAACAACACTAATCACGCATAACTAATAACTATTATGCCATTGCCTCGGACATTCCCACGCCCGTTATACTCGTCGGCATGAATGGGACAACAGCTTGTGTGTGTGTAATCAGTATAAGCCTCATCGATCGTGCTACACCACATGGTCGCAATCAGAAAATCAATCTGTTTGCACTGACATGCAGTGCCATGCACACCTCTATATACACCTACAGAGATATTTATAAAAACCACCCGTAGCGACGCTACTATGCCTATCATCCCTTACCGGACGAATCATCCGTGGTTGCGCTCCAGTCCTTGGCGTCACTCAAGCGTGCAGCAAACAGAAAATAAAAAAACAGCACGGCCAGCTGCGAGTTGTTCCCAGCTATTCCTACTCTTGAGACACGGCGCGGGCGAAACATGCCGGCAGAATCCGTCGACGAGGATCACGCTGCTAAGTCCCCGGCCAGCGTAGTTGCACGGTCACGACAACGACGCGTTCTGGCAGTCCTCGGACTCCGTGTCCGACATAGAGTAATCACTGCAGAGGCGAAATGTCAACGTTCTCAATGCGAGCGACCGCTGGAGAACAGACTCACGCGAGCGCGCCGGGCAAGTCGCTTGTTCGTAGCGTCACGCGTGGCCGCACACACGGAATTATAATAATACCGGCCGACAATACGCCGTCACAAGTCTAACACGTGACGGCGCCAAACCGGTTTCTTCACGCTGCGAGGACGAACTGCGATAAGATAGTCACCGCGTTCTGTGAACAGAGATTCTTTTAGCGTTGACTTTAGAAGCGTTCGTAATCGGCGGGACATCTGCATTTAAATTGACGCACGCAACCGATGCTCGACCGCAGGGCCGTATTTTATGTGTGCTATGTTAGCAAGTATGTGGGCCGCGCTAACAATGAGATAGCGTATCGGATCGCCAAACCAGCCGATCTACTGGGGTGATTCTCCCGTTGTCGTTCGAAGACAGAGATTTGTACCAATATAATGCACGAAACAGTGGTGTAACAGTTACAAAAATCCTTGTGAAGTCTAAAAAAACTCCTGCTGCCCTTTGTTCCCTTGTTGTGTGGGGTGTACCCCGTACTCGGCAGTCAATTCTGCCTTCGTTACAAATGTTCTCATCTTTTTTTATCTTCTGCGAAAGTCTTCCATTCTCGGCCGTTCGTACCTCATCTTTCATGGTCTCGTTTTACACTGTCTGTCCGTCATAGTTTTGTTCTTCCCCTTCTTTTTTTACCACCCTCTTCTGTCTCCCATGTGCTTTTGTCAGATTTGTTTATAAATGGTCCGTTAAATCCCCCCCCACATAAGTTTATACTTAGGTCATGCCCAATATTTTTTGTTAAAACCTCACGAATGTAGGTCGATGAAATAACTGGTCTGCATACACTGCATCAGCTTCCGTTGACATCCAACAGCATGCCATATTTAGTAGCGTTTAAAACCGGTAGACATCAATCACAAACGCATAGCAGTGTTACAGGTCTCATCAATACGAAGATGACACGCAGCACTATTATTTGGTCTCCTATCGATACGAGGTACCTGTATGATATCGGTATGCAAGTTTTATCTGCAGGCCCTACGCATATAATTCTCTTCAAATACATGCCACTGCATGCCAACATATAATGTTGAACAGTTATATCACAGAGCGGTACAAAGGCACGCCAAACATAAGTCAACATTTATGGCTATTCAAAATTACGTAATGTTTGACCTCGTCATAAATGTATGCAACAACCCTGTAAAATAAAAAACGCATTGCTATACATCACAGACTCCTTACGTATTGTAGAGGCCTCCCCTGGTGAATGATTGTACCGCGCAGTCACGCTTTGAGCATCTCCCAGCGAGTGTCTCAGACGATTAACTGTCTCCGTGGAGAATGCCGCAGGCGTCAGGAGTATACCAGTCCCGCCGAGTCACTTAATTGAAAATGCGTCCATTTTCTTCTACCCTTAATGAGGCAGCGCTTGAATACATCACACCGTGTTTATATCACCTGAAATGAGTTTGCCCATTGGTTTGACGCCAAAGGACACCTGTCCTTGAAAGGGTACCCCATCGTGACCCGGAGCGCTGACTTTGTTTTTGCAATATCCTCCGTATCAATCAGGAAGGTAGGTTCAGTTTACCCACAGCACCGACGATTACGAACGTCTACAATGCTCTTCTCGTGTGGCCGACAAACGCGTGGGTGACAGATCTGAAGACATTGCAACAAAACTTGGAAGAGTTGCGAAAACATCACGGGTGTGTGCATGCGTGCGTGCATGTAACTGAATTGCGGTACATGAACTAATTAAGCAATGCACTTACATTGTTAATTTATTACAAATAATATTGTTGTAATTGAATATTTCGACGTGGTCAAATTCATTTTAATTTACTATCGTATTTTGCAAGACAGCTGGTTATAAAAGACATTTTCAACCGACTACGGACCGCCTACAAGAGGCAATCGTTACAATCACGGAGCGAGAACTCTTCAAGAAAAAAGGCTGTGTCACTGTATAATGTATATCGTACTGCCATGTTCTTGAGAGACAGTTCTTGTATTCAGAGTCCTACTGTGTCTACAGATCTCGATCTAGACTGATGATGAGGTTAGCACAGAATCTGATGTTTCGTATTGTGCGCATCATTCAAGTTAGTAAAAGTAGCTCAGAATACATCAATAGTTTTGATTAATGTTTCTATCATTTGTTGTCATTATAGAACGTGTCCAAAAAGGTTTTCCAACTCTTCGAATCCTTGTGTGGAAAGTAATCCCATGACCAAAACGGACAAACAAGGTCTTTACATACAAGTACTCACCCGTTTGTTCACCAGACTGCATAAATAACACACGCACACACGACAAGAAACAGTTCCCACAGTCCTCGAAGATACGGGACGCGATAGGAGACAATATCAACTAGGACACTCGACACAACGGTCGCAAGGAGGTCTGCGGACAAACAGCAGGGCAGAGCTGCTCAAATTGGCTACGCCGATAAGTAAGTTCGTTATGTGGAGATGTACATAAGAACGACGGAGCGTCGGAATCACATGAGAGGTTTGGAACATACTGACATCACAGGGATGTTGCTTCTGGATTTAATAAAAACGGTGCGTTCTAGTGGAATTTACGTCACGGATGGCTTTCGCGAAAAAGAACGTGACAGCGTGAGATGACCGCCTCGACTGCGTGTCTAGCCAGACGCGTGACCGTTGACTTGGAGAAAAGGCTGACTTCCCGAGGAGGGGGGTCACCAATACTCTCAAACTGCACCCCCACCCCCGATGTTCACAAAAATTCCAGGTGCACCTCCTTCAGACCCACCAAAAACCTCCAACTGCACCCCTTGAGACTCACCTAGACTCAAAATGCACCCCCCTTGATGCTCATCAAAAAAACCAACTCCACCCTTTCTCAAAATATTGGGCTAAATATACCTCCAGCCCCCATCCAAAATATCGGGGGTTAATTCCCCATGCCCCAGGTTCCGATACCTATGAAATATGCAGCCGAGTCACTGGATGATAACATCAGCAACAGACGACAATAACATGTCCATTGTAATGGCGTTTTCTTGTCGTGGAGGATTTGTATAAGTGGCGCCATCTACCGATGATTATTGTGAGGTGGAATTTTACATACACATACTACTATACTACAATTATTATGGTCACTATAATACAAAACTAAAATTGTTATGTGTGCTTAGTGTGCAGTCGGCGAATACAACGATGATTTAAAACACCAGAGTAGATCAAATAATAGTTCGTAGAATAATTAATGGCTATGAAGATATTGAAAATGGTATGGTTTTAATTAAAGAAAGTCTTAGAACCAGAGGACACAAATCACCGTCATAGTGGCAGTGCAGGTTGGATATAACCTTATATATAAGAAAGTAGACCTACTCATTTATCTTCACTGAGGACATAAATGTGTGGAACACGTTATCTGATGATTACGTTAAATTAATCGTAGCAGTGTGAATGTGTTTTTAAATAAAAATGATAGATTTCTGATAAGGTCGGGGGTTATACGGTAGGAGGAACATTGTTGGCCTCTCGAAAAGCCATCTGGAGCGTGCATGTAGCGCTTGATTGCAATCTTGTTAAATCTCTTGTTAAATATACAGTTGTCTGATCAAAGCCATCAAGACACCAATGTATCCAACATATTCATTGGCACGAATGGGTGAAAAGGAATGCTGAAATTAATCAGGAGAGGGGAATTCAGGTCTGTTGTCAGCCATAAGAGGAAGGATTCAGGTCTGTTGTCAGCCATGAGAGGGAGGGTTCAGGCCTGTTGTCAGCCATAAGAGGAAGGGTTCAGGTCTGTAGTCACCCATGAGAGGGAGGGTTCAGGTCTATTGTCAGCCATAAGAGGAAGGGTTCAGGTTTGTTGTCAGCTATAAGAGGAAGGATTCAGGTGTGTTGTCAGCCATAAGAGGAAGGGTTCAGGTCTGTAGTAAGCCACGAGAGGGAGGGTTCAGATCTGTTGTCAGCCATAAGAGGAAGGATTCAGGTCTGTTGTCAGCCATGAGAGGGAGAGTTCAGGACTGTTGTCAGCCATAAGAGGAAGGGTTCAGGTCTGTAGTCACCCATGAGAGGGAGGGTTCAGGTCTATTGTCAGCCATAAGAGGAAGGGTTCAGGTTTGTTGTCAGCTATAAGAGGAAGGATTCAGGTGTGTTGTCAGCCATAAGAGGAAGGGTTCAGGTTTGTTGTCAGCTATAAGAGGAAGGATTCAGGTGTGTTGTCAGCCATAAGAGGAAGGGTTCAGGTCTGTAGTAAGCCACGAGAGGGAGGGTTCAGGTCTGTTGTCAGCCATAAGAGGAAGGGTTCAGGTCTGTTGTCAGCCATAATAGGAAGGATTCAGGTCTGTAGTCAGCCATGAGAGGGAGGGTTCAGGTCTGTTGTCAGCCATGAGAGGGAGGATTCACGTCTGTTATCAGCTATGAGAGGGAGGGTTCAGGTCTGTTGACAGTCATGAGAGGGAGGGTTCAAGTCTGTTTCAGCCATGACAGGGATGGTTCAGGTCTGTAGACAGTCATAAGTAGGAGGGTTCAGGTCTGTAATCAGCCATGAGAGGGAGGGTTCATGTCTGTTGTCAGCCATAAGTGGAAAGGTTCACGTATGTTGTCAGCCATGAGAGGGAGGGTTCAGGTCTGTAGTCAGTCATATGAAGGAGGGATCAGGTCTGTAGTCAGTCATGAGAAGGAGGGTTCAGGTCCATAGTCAGCCATGAGTGGGAGGGTTCAGGTCTATTGTCAGCCATAAGTGGAAGAGTTCATGTCTGTTGTCAGCCATGAGAGGGAGGGTTCAGGTCTGTTGTCAGCCACGAGAGAGGGGGTTCAGGTTCTATCACCAGTTCTGTGAAATACCAATATAAAAACACTACAATCAGTAGATTCCTTTTCAACTTTATTTCCATAATTACATATGTGGATAATAAATACTGTCTTGAGAGGTCACAGAACTCAGAGACTAACTGTGTTTCCTCAACATTTCCAATGTCTATTATTGACTGCTATGATATGAGAACTTGTTGGGTGCTGTAAGACATGTTCTTCAAGGCGCTGAAATGTTCTAAATTTCTTTATATATTTAAACCTTGTGTGTGTGTGTGTGTGTGTGTGTGTGTGTGTGTGTGTGTGTGTGTGTGTGTGCATGCATACATGTATGTAATATATATGCACTGTTGACATTAAAAGTTAAGAATGTGGATGCTGAAAAAGAGAGGATTAGAAATCAATATTCCCAGAATATGCATTACAAAAGCAGTGGTTCAGCAGCCAAGATAATTTTAGTAATGTGTGTAGTAGTAATAGTAGTGTTTCTGTGTGTGTGTTTCTGCTTGTGTTTACCTACACACATATATATATATCTATATACGTTGGGTAATATGTAATTCTTTTTCAATATAAAATGTTTGTGATCAAACTAAATAATTCAACTGATGTTACACATTTCATATAAGAAATGGTAATGCAGGGTAAACAAGGGCTTGTGTGAATTAGTTCTCAGAGAAAATGTTGCAGTATCAACTACGAGATGGATTTTTATATATGCTGCAAGGTCTATTTCACATCGCCTTCATAACTTGACATATGTTACACAGCTGAGAAATTTAACCAACATATGATCACATCTACATTATGCACAAATGAATAACTCATTCTATTTTTACATAGTGAATTAACACATCAGTTTACCATGCAGAAAGCCATGATATTGCAAAAAAACATCAATTTTAATCACATGACTAGAACCTCAAACATGCTTTTTTGTAACACCGGTGCAACAGATGTGTTTTGCTATAAAACATATTGCAATGTAAGAGAATAAAAGTATTGGTGCTATACAGAAACAGCGGTAGACATTAACAAGTGCAGTATAACAGAAAATAGACATGTCGAATTAACTACGGACACCTACGTGTGAGAAAAATTTAAAGATTCCTCACAAGAATGTGCCAGAAAAGACACACACGCATGTGCGTGTTAGCATCACGCTTAGTGCAGTGGTAGCATCATTTTACGACGATAAAATAAAGATAACGAAAATGTGTCTATTTGTTGTTATGCATCAGATGTATTAATCACAAGTGTGTGTGCTTGTGAACATAACCCATCAATTTGGACACACGCAGACAACATACACCAAAATCATCATTGCGCATATAACATATAACATCACAAAGATATTGAACACTTACAATATCGTGCAAACTGTATTCGCTATAAACAAACATGCCACGTGTTCTTGGCTGCAATGCACATTTTTTATTTTAAATTCCATTTAAATCCATATAGGAAACCAGGAAGGAAGCAAAAATGAGGCAAACCAAGAATAACGTGGCAACGAACAATGGAAGAACTAGAGGCTGCTGGGGTGACACGAGACACAGCAACATGGGGACCCCAAGACAGAGGGGTCTGGCAAGATCTTGTGCGAGCCTTATGTGTCATACGCCATAAAGTGGCTAAGTAAGCAAATAATCCATATAAATGTGTATTATGATTATCATTGGTTAACTAACTTACAACATTCTTAGTTTGGAGTGTCACCGTCTACAAGATGTATATATATATTTGAGTAAAGCTGCTACGCTTACTTAGAAATCTCCTACCATATACAGTAATTGCTCTATGATTGTTGCAAGTTTATCATTCAAATTTATACCTGTGTGACGAATACAAGAAAATATGTACTTTATCATAATCTGCACATCTTAAGTAAATCAGTATTAAAACAGCATATGGGTGTGTCCCTCACAAAAATCGGTAGGGTGTGGCAGTTCTGTACTGCCAAATGTCAACTGACTTTGGCCAACACGTGTCTCATGTTTAATGTCATGGGCCGTGTAACACAAAGCCCAGACACACTCACCTTCCTTGTCACAAGTTCTCCTGACAATTATAGCATATCCACTTGAACAATTCGCCCCAACTAGAAATCTGAAACGAGTCGTGTGATATTCCTGCAGTTTGAAGCTTAGCAAAGAAAAAATAATACTGTACTATTTGTATTTTGATGTCTTAGAGATTTGTCTTGAATATTTTATGTAGTGTTCTATAAATAATATAGCAGTATATATATTTGTTGTGCTAGAATCTGCAGTTCACCTACTAGGTAAGAACATCGTTAAAATTCACCTGAATCACCAACATCACCTGCCATGATCACCAGTAATATGGTATGAATGACTGAAGTTCCATTTCACAAAACAATAGCCGCTTTTCCTCAGTTGTACAAATATTCCATTACAAAAACCCATTGTAATGTTCCATGGTAGCTTTACAAAAACTACCCATCCTAACATTCACAACATGTACAATATTACACAAAATACAGTAAAACACATGGTTGCCGTGTTAGCCATAAACCATAGGAATATAATTCTGCCATCAACTCCAGTGAAGCCTACATCTCTTTAAACACCACATAGCAACCAACCTTATCGCAAGGGACCGTTCATTATTTCAGTATACATTTCATCACGACACAACATGGCGGTGCTGCACTTCTGCTGAAATATTCAGCAAAGACAACATGGCTCCAACAGCTATACGGCCAACAGCCTTGTCACTTGGACTATATCCGACGTCTTTGCCATGATGTGGTGGTTACTCCGTGATGACGCGCTCGTCTATAACTAACATTTCCACCCAGACATCACAGCAGTATTGCCCATTAAGTACACAAGACAGTGGTGGGAATCTGCTACCAGACGTTGCATGTTTTATCCTTTACGTACATTGTGTCTCCCTTCTTGCACTTAAACTGTTGACTGAAGTCTCGAGAGTTGGCGAGGGAACCGATCACGCGGAACTTGGGTGGACTGTGCGGGTCAGTGAGGATGGACAGGTGGTCAGCCTCAGGGGTGCTGTGGGAACACCAAACCTGCAAGAACATAACTGTAGTGGTTAACCCTAGAAGTTGTTGGAACACCAATACTGCAAGAGCATAACTGTAGTGGTGAACCCTGGATGTTGTGGAAACATCACACATGCAAGAACACAACTGTCAAGGTCAATTTTGGATGTTGTGGGGACATCGGATATCCTTGAACATAACTGCAGGGGATTATATGGCATTTTTGTGATTACCAGAACTCCAAGAGCACTACTGAATTGGTCTGTATCTAGCTGTTATGAGAACACCAAATCTCCAAGAACATAACTTCAATAATCTGCACATTCAAAAGACACGCCAAGTTTCTTTCTTGTAAGGTACCAGTAAATCATGTCTTGTACAACAACATTGTCTTAACAATACAGAACATCACACTATGTTATTTGTTGATGACTGATACTGACTTGTGAGAAAGCAATGAAGAAGAGTTGTTGGTGGGTGTAGTTGAGACCAGGCAGTGGTGTCTCCTCCCCATTCTGTCCTATCCACTTGTTGTAAGCCTACAAACAGTGCAGCACACCAGGGCTAGTCAACAGTTTCAATCTCCTACAACCCAAATATCTCTCGTACAATTACAGTGTGTATGGTTGTTTGGGTCTTCCCAATAAAAATAATGCAGCCGTCAATTTATGAGTCAATAAGAGATGGTTATATAAGTTTGCGAAGTCCATAAAAAGGTTATGCTTTTTGTATTGGTACAAACCACCATCCACTCCCATCAATGTCTTATAGACTTGCAATTTTAAGCGATACAAAAATGGTTTTCAAATAATACCCACCAGATTCAACTGGTGTGACATGGTTGCCAGGACATTACCTATGACGCTTCCTGGTTCTGACATGCCGCAAAAGGATTCGAACCCTGATTATAATAGTAATAGCAAACATAATGAATGTGTACTTTTAACTGTCGTGAGAGTGGTTCTATACAGTCAGTGTTCACAAGCTACTCACATGGCATGCGAACTTTAATACAAGTCACTCACATGGTATGCAGACTTCAATCCACCGTTGTCAGCAATGTTCTCTCCCAGTGTCTGTTTGCCCCGAATCTATAATAGACAGACAAACAGTCGTTGAACTCAGGAATTTGTCATTCAATCAAAACATATTTTATACAGCAATAAAACTGTAATGCTATATATATATATTATAATGGCAAGACGTTTTATGCTGGTGAGATTTCACCGAAACACATGTTAGTTGTTATTATAATTGTGACCATTCAAGATGGTTGGATGCATGAAAGTACTTAGGTAAAGTCAATATAAACTATCATACAAGGCACCCTACATAACAAAAGAAGAAGAGAAATCGGCTGGATAACATGATGGAGTGGACCAGTTTACCCCATACTCGTGTGCCAGGGAGCGCTGCTAATTACATCAGTCTCTGGCAGATTTCCTTGCAAAACTCTGAAGATAAGCTCAGCCAACAATATTACTTGCCGGGAAGTTGCGGTGGTTTGGGAAATAGATGTAGTTTGGTATTTGAACATGCAATATCGCTAAGAGGCTCGCGAGAATGATCAAAAGGGTAATTGTTTTGGGATTCCTGGAACTTGATAGCTTCATCTTGGAAGTGGAGCGCAAAACTGATAGGTGTCTGTGCACTGTTCTTACGGGTGGTACAGCGAAGTCAATCATGAGTTTGATTCAGCTAACTTCCATACAACGTGTATGAGATCTGTCTGGCATAGTGTACGTAGTCACAACCCCTGGCTTGCGAGGGTAGTCTACCCTAATGACCCTGACGTACGCACCAGAAGACAGACCAGACTGGTATAGACAGACAGTGGACATGGCAACCTTATGACCCGTCGCGGTCAAGGGATAAAGTAACGTGAATGGCTATAGAGAGATCATTGATACATACGTTATCTGTGCCAATCTTGTAACTAGAGTACTGCTGCACAATGCACTGTGTGCGTTTGTTGAAGTGTTCTATAGACGAGTTGGTCCACCATTGTCTCAGAGTTCCATATTTGTCGTATTCTCGTCCTGAAAGCATGCACGCATCCGCAGTGTAAGATATAGTATTCTAAATGAATCACTAAAACATTTTATATCAACAGTACAGAAAAATACATTTGTAGCATAAATTCGATTTTAAACCCATCTGTGTAGCGAGTCCCGCAGAAAATTAAAAATGAATGAGCTAGGCGATCACGTGGTATTGTGACGTCACATATGACCTATACTCGCACAAGCCAACCCTTACCATGCATTCAGAGCATGTTTACAAGGATAGCTTTTGGGTCGAAACGAACGTCAGAATGAGTTATTGTGCAATATTTCGATGTAATACAAACAAATATAATGTAATGGATATATAATTTATTAATTGTATATATATTGTACGGTAATATATTGTAATTATATATGTGAAAACAAATTGTGATCTATCTGGAAAAATAAAATTTAGAAACATTGTTATATATAATTACCATATTAAAATTTTTGTGGCAAATAAATAGTGCATCATAGTATAACAATTATTTGGTTTATATTACTTCATGAAAACATAAACAAAAATGGGCCAAGTGGCCCTGAAGTCCTTTGGACTAATACATCTATATGTGATAAGTCGGAAAAATTGTAACATTGTTTTCTTACATCCTTGTAAAGGTTTGGTAGGGTGCTTTACATGGTTTTAAAAAATATGACTGCTACAAAAATTGGCAAAGTTATGGAGCATTGAATATGGTAGGGATCAAAAAGTGAAGAAAACGGCTGTTGAAGTTTTACATTATATATGCAAATGGATTGCATGGAAATATTACATGCACAACATTCAAATGTGGCACACAGTATGTAATACGTATGTTATGTTGCAATGATACACTGGAAGTACAAATGTGCTGCTACAAAGACTTATCAAGTTATGCCAGATTATGTCTTCATGTGTAAAACTAAGAGGACAGATTATTTGAGAACAAAAGGTAGACTCACTGTTTGACACAGTTTAAAACCTACAGGGAACTGTCCAGTTTAACAGGGGTCTAGTGGCTTAATGCATTAAGCCACTATTAAAAGTGTTAGGCAACTGTTCAGTCCAACAGGGGTCAAGTGTGTCTACTCTGCCTGGGCGCTGTGACCAATTAAAGATTAGTCAAGGTCTCAATGGAACAGTAGCACTAGGCTGCAGAGTTTAGTCATGGTGTTGACTTTGTGGCACACAAACAAAATCTACTGTTTGGGGTGTCTACTCTGCCTGGGCGCTGTGACCAATTAAAGATTAGTCAAGGTCTCAATGGAACAGTAGCACTAGGCTGCAGAGTTTAGTCATGGTGTTGACTTTGTGGCACATTAAACAAAATCTACTGTTGGGGGTGGTCTCAAGGGCCCTTCTCAAAACCACATCACTAGATAATGTAAAACTTTTGCACTTTGGGGGCCCCTTAAGTGCCCTTAGAATGATTCAATCAAATACAGATTTCTCGTTCACAGTGGCAGTGCCCTAAGATATGTCTATGCAAAATTAGAGAAAAAGTTGCTGAACGGTTTCTGAGATACGGCAGCTAATGGCGGACGGCAGACGGAGGACGGCGGACGCAGAGTGATGGCAATAGTCCCTTGGACCTTTGGCCAAAGGACTAAAAAAGTGTCAAGAAAATCAATGGTTTGGTGTCAGGATTGAACCGGTGTCGCCCGATTGTAAAATAAATGACTACAAACCAGCGCATCTACCAACTGAGCTAGCGACATCGACGGAAATTCATTGACTGATTTAAGTTGTTATGATAAACTCCTCCTTCATACATCGATATTCTAGTGATATTATGAGATTATACACGTTACTTTCTGAGCTGGATACAATATATGTTTGCTATGTATGTTTATTGGTGTAGAAGTTCGGTGAAACCAAGTTGACTTGTAGGCCCATTCGCATTCATTGTTTTGAATAAAATTTGATTCTTGTGGAAAAGTAAGATAACTGCTTGTTCCTCTATTATGACTAGTGTTTGTATTACATCGGAATATCGCACAATAACTCATTATGACGCTCGTTTCGACCCAGAAGCTATCCTTGTAAACATGCTCTGAATGCATGGAAAGGGTTGGCCTGATGCAAGTATAGGTCATATGTGACGTCACATCTCGGCATCCCGAAAAGCGTGCCAAAAATATGCATATTCAAAACTGTCTGGCTGCACAGCATAAAATGTGGAATTTCTAATTCATTGAATTTTTTATTTTTTTGGCTTGGTGGACATGGAAATAGATAGCAGGATGTAATATAATATGAATTCAAGCAACAGATGTTTTTATTCCCTTTAAACAAAACAACTGTTTTTACATTGAAGAGCAAGACCCAAGAACTGTTTTGATATAAAACACAAAATGATGACATTTGAACAGCAGTGCTTTTGTATAAAGATGTAACAATGTCTCAGAAAATCAGCGAAAGGGGAAATAGCATAGCAGCTACAGTAGCATAGTTTACCCTGGTCGTCGAAGGCGTGGGTCAATTCATGTCCCATCACCACCCCCATGCTACCAAACTTCAGTGACCTACAAGAAATGAGCGATTACGTGTGATGACCAAATGAGTCCTTCTGTGGGTGGTCTCCTCAACTTCCCTGATAATAACAATAACTTTATTTAAACACCAAAAAACGTTGAGCAAATCCATTCTTACTGAGTGTGAGCATAATCAGAACATTCTAAATAAAATTACATTAAAGAAACATGCATCAAACGATGAAGAATTTAACACAAGACGCCCACACAAACTTCATATCCACATTTAGCATAGTGCTCATATAAATTCAGCAAAAACAGTTTTCAAATAGGACCTACTCTAGACATCCAATATAAAGCCATATAGTGTATAACAATCAGACTAAGCTTTAAAATGACACAATTATCCAGTAGATGGCACCACATACATGAGCTGTGAAAGTTCAGCTTAGCCTGCGGGTGGTTACAGGTGGTTTGAGAACCCCAATGTAAAGAAATCCAGTGTATATTTTTTATAATTTGCGCTGTATATAGTTGGGCCATCCTAAATAAAGATATAGTGTTATTATGGGGGTCACGATAGAACGTCAAATTGTGAGTGTTCTGGGTCTGAAGGTCTAAAGATTCCAATGAACTGGGCAGGTGTTCAACGAATGTTTCCAGTACAGGTTTCCCCTCCAAAAAACATCTAATACGGAACACAAATGAACAAAATATCATACAAAATATAAACCAAATGACAAAATTAGTATTTCAACTAGATAACAACAAATGTGTTTGTTCTCACTGAGGGTACTGCTGGTCGTAAAACGGTGATTGGAGAATGCCAGCTGGAAAGACAATCTCGTTCTTCATGGGCTGATAGTAGGCGTTCACAGTGGCTGGTGTCATGCTCCAACTGAAAAACAGCAATTTTATTCATACCGGTTCATGATATTCACAGCAAACCTGGTCATTTATCATGCTGTCCACTCCAATAAACTAATTCACCCTTTTTAAAACATCCACTTTTTCTAGACTGTAAGATGTCACAAGATGTGTAAATTCCCAAATAAAATATATACACATATGATATTATTGTATACAGAACACATTATTAATTTAGCAAACTTAATATTCTTTATATCATCAGCTCGATTCCAAGAGAAATTATAAAGCAACATTTTATGTGTGGCAACAGTTATTTCTGGTTTCACTGTAGGTAGATCATTCCGAAAAGTAACGTACCTTGGGTTGTCCACCAGTCCTTGGCTAACATGCACATTTAGAATGATACATTATGTATGACACACAAAGACGGCTGTCTATATCAAAAGGCAGATATTTGGGGTGGGAAATCATGAGCTGAGAAAGTTTGGGAAAACTGATCAAACTACTGCAGTAAATATGAAACCATTTCTGACCTGTTTTTGTCTGACTTCTTGCGCAGTTTATTTAGGTTTCTCTTCATTATGTATTTCTGGTCGCGCAGATTGTTCAGGAAGTACTCGTTCTTTTTCACGTCCAACTGAAACATTAATACGACACGTTTAATACATCTTCTACACTATGCACACATCAAAGGCAATTACGAAAATCCAACATCAACAACCGACTCAGTTATCTTCATATCACTAACTTCAGATGCCTCTTAGAAGAACAGGGGTAACGTTGTGACAGAAATTGGATCATTGTAAATATTATGAAACAAAATAAACTATATTTTGCTGCTCACTAGAGATTTGTTATCATTGAAAAATATTAACTTCTTGGAATTCCTGTTTTCATCCCCTCTTACGTGAGCAGTTATTACCATTGCCACGTCAACATGTAAATTTGGCAGACATGAAATCACACTATTTGAGTTTTTTACAAACAATATTTTTAATAAATTATTACCTATTTGCTAAACATATTTACTTTGTGACATGTACAGCTTTATCAGGTTTACTGGTGTACGTTTAGAATAAATAAAACTTACGTCTTTGTAGCGCTCATCCAGTGCTGTAGTATTAAGGATGAATGACGGAAATCCAATCTTGTCGATAATTGCATCAGCCTAAAGAAACATGATGAATATTTAAACAGAAATCAGTGACAAGCCCAGCTTTAACGTGTGTGTGTATATTGCAGTTTAATCACTTTATTTTAAGAAACTGACTTCTTAACGATTTGTTTCAAACTATCCTGATGGTGGCCCCGTCTACTCTTCCCTCTAGTAAGAGTGGCTGAGTTTACGCAATGTTGCCAGGGATTTTCATTGACAACCATTTGTAACTTGGTAACATTTACGTATCGGCCAATGTTGATATTAAAACTAAGAAATAAATGAAGGCTGTAATTTTGACTCAAACTAGTCTCAATAATAAGGCAGATGATGATGTTGTACTGTTCCTGTGACACAAATAGTTTGTGGGACATCTTAATGTCGCAATCAGTCCCCCCAATGTTTTTCTCCATCCCCTACGGTCTTCCGCCAGCTCTCTCAGAGTCTTGATGTCATTTCAAGTTTAATAGACACAACACTATGATTACATAAACAATGTATTTGTGAGATGGAAGTTGGGAATTTATTGCTTTTTTGCAATAACGGAGTCAACAATAACATGTTTCCCAAAATTTACCAATATGTGGGGCATGGTGGTCAAGTGCTTAGAATGCTGGACTGTCGATCGGAGGAACCAACATTTGAATTCTGCTGCCGACCAATCGGTGGTTCGGTACTGGTATCAGCCAACATGTCAAAATTTGGGCAATTTTGTTCACCCGGTGTTGCCTGTGTCTTTCGGAAGAGACAATATAAGCCTTTGGTCCCTTGTATCTGGTGTCTATGCTAGGATCTCATCCGGTAAACTCCCAATACCAACGGCGATCTACAAAATGTTGAAGTTGGTCAAATGGAAGAAGAATAAGACCTCGTGTTCACAACTGCCCACCTTGTCGAGGGCTGCAGCCTTTGTTTTGGGGTCCATCCAGTCTAGTGTGCGCAGGTTTGACATAAAGGCATCCTTGATGGCAGCAATCATCGTCTCCGCCTATCACAACCAAGTAGAAACCACTGCAGCATGCTACCAATATAACACTCATTAATAAAAGCCCATAATTTGCACTTTACAAACATCACACACATCAGTACACAACACGCATAGTAAACAATACAGTATTTGTTTGAGACTGCAACATAAAAAAGTACGACATCTATTGCTATTAGGTAAGATCTATGCCAACATGTTTATATATGAACTGATGAAAAGGTGCATTTCTAATTACATATGGATTCCTATTTAGACCAATATTGATCGTTATCATATACATAATACTGGTAATTAAATTGTATCCTTATGCACTTAAATGTGCTTGCACAAGATGTAGATATTTTCTATTTGTTACAATTATAATTAATTTCATATGTTTGTCTGTGATTAGTCTGTCTTGTGGTTTTGTCTGTGATTAGTTTGTTTTGCAGTTTTGTCTGATTAGTTTGTCTTGCGGTTTTGTCTGTGATTAGTTTGTCTTGCGGTTTTGTCTGTGATTAGTTTGTCTTGTGGTTTTGTCTGTGATTAGTTTGTTTTGTGGTTTTGACTGTGATTAGTTTGTCTTGTGGTTTTGGCATTCATAGATCAGTTCATGGATTAGATGACAGCTCTCATGCTAGCAATATTACACATCTTAATGGGAGTCTGCTTGCCCATACACTTATTTTATCAATTACTTGAATGTTCTAACTAGAACCGTATGTCAAAATAAACCGAGTCTGAGTGTGTAAGACTTTGGTTTCTCGTGTACCTTCTGCTTGCTATTGCTGTGAAATGTCTGTTTGACAAACATGGCGCCGAGTGCAAATCCAAGCGTGCTGTCTACGTCAGACGTACAATACCGCCACTGTTCCTCATCCCCCTTGATGCCTGAAACATGAGCATCTTCATAAGCACTATCACACCATTCATAAGTACTACTGCACCATTCATATGTACTACAACACCATTCATAAGTACTACTGCACCATTCATAAGTACTACTGCACCATTCATAAGTACTCCTGTACCATTCATAAGTACTCCTGCACCATTCATAAGTACTACTGCACCATTCATAAGTACTACTGCACCGTTCATAAGTACTGCTGCACCATTCATAAGCACCATTCATAAGTACCTGCACCATTCATAAGCACCATTCATAAGTACTACTGCACCATTCATAACCTATTCATAAGCCTGCACCATTCATAAGTACTACTGCACCATTCATAAGTGCACTCCTGTACCATTCATAAGTACTGCACCATTCATAAGCACCATTCATAAGTACTACTGCACCATTCATAAGTACTGCTGCACCATTCATAAGCACTACCGCACCATTCATAAGTACTACTGCACCATTCATAAGTACTACTGCACCGTTCATAAGTACTGCTGCACCATTCATAAGTACTACTGCACCATTCATAAGTACTGCACCATTCATAAGTACTTCACCGTTCATAAGTACTGCTGCACCATTCATAAGTACTAGCACCGTTCATAAGTACCTGCACCATTCATAAGTACTACTGCACCATTCATAAGTACCATTCATAAGTACTACTGCACCATTCATAAGTACTACTGCACCATTCATAAGTACTACTGCACCATTCATAAGTACTACTGCACCATTCATAAGTACTGCTGCACCATTCATAAGCACTACCGCACCATTCATAAGTACTACTGCACCATTCATAAGTACTGCTGCACCATTCATAAGCACTACCGCACCATTCATAAGTACTCCTGCACCATTCATAAGTACTCCTGCACCATTCATAAATACTGCTGCACCATTCATAAGCACTACAGCACCATTCATAAGTAATTCTGCACCATTCATAAGTACTACTACACCATTCATAAGCACTACCGCACCATTCATAAGTACTACTGCACCATTCATAAGTACTACTGCACCATTCATAAGTACTGCTGCACCATTCATAAGCACTACCGCACCATTCATAAGTACTCCTGCACCATTAATAAGTACTCCTGCACCATTCATAAATACTGCTGCACCATTCATAAGCACTACCGCACCATTCATAAGTACTACTGCACCATTCATAAGTACTACTGCACCATTCATAAGTACTACTGCACCATTCATAAGTACTACTGCACCATTCATAAGCACTACCGCACCATTCATAAGTACTACTGCACCATTCATAAGTACTGCTGCACCATTCATAAGCACTACCGCACCATTCATAAGTACTACTGCACCATTCATAAGTACTGCTGCACCATTCATATGCACTACTGTATCATTTATAAACACTACTGCACCGTTCATACCTTCAACTGCACCATTCATGCACATAACATGCATATGAATCATCTGTAAAAAAAAGTAAGTTCTTATATGGTGTAGTATCCAATCCTTAGTACTGCTCAAAGCTCTTTACACTTTACTCCCTGGCAGACCTGTTCAATCGAACACCGTCTCGACTTCTCTGGCAAGCATTCAGTTATGCTGCAATTAATGCGTGAATGCTACTCGTACACAAATATCCACCACTGTCTACAGCCATGTACTCGGTGGATAATAAACACCAGACTGTCAGTCAAGACATCAGGCTTTGAGCTCAGGTGAATGACCTGGAGAACCGTGAGATGAACCAAGGTGCAGCAATAGGATTAAATAGACACTCTAAACACTATGCCACTGTGCTCCATTTGTGAACACAATCGGGATGGCAGGACTGTGTCAAGAGCAGGATTTGGAGAGTTTGGAATGGGGACAAGAGGGGGGTGGAGACGTAGATGCAGAAGCAGAGATGGGAAAAGAAGCAAAACATGAAAACAAGGACTAGTACCAAGGCCAGCCTCCCCCGGACCAGAGGGGGAAGAGGAGAACGACAACAACATACCTGTGTGAATCTTGCCCATGGCTACCTGGCAAAATATAACTGCACCTGTGTGGAGGTGATCTCACCTGTGACTACCTGAGCGAAGGTCTTCCTTGCCTGAGTGAATGGCTTGGAGAGACAACAGCACATCGACTTGGCAACATGCCACTTCATGTAGTTGTTGAGTACACTGCACACAAAACAAACCAACTGACGCACAAGAACGTTGTAAATAGTTACAAAGTACCTGTATGTTGTGTAGACTTAGTCGATAGTCTCAATACAGAACATATTATAAAAATTCTTACCTTTACATCCAATCACAGTAGTGTCATAACTATACCAGGTTTAACTGTTAATATTCCAAGACAAACCCAATATACGCCAAGTATTTTATTACTATTCCCAGACATAACCAATCTCAGGTAAATCTGTTTACTCAGACAGACCCAATCTCATGCATGTGCATTTGTTACTATTCACAGACAGACCCAAACTTTCAACAGGATTTAACAAGTGTTACCAAGACAATTACCTCTGGAGAGCAAGTGGTCAAGGATGCTTTTGGCTTATTGAGAGTCCAAGTTTTTTATCTATGTGTATCCCGCCCTCCTGAGGTATACATCGATTTTTGTTTTAAACATATTCACACTGCTGGCACCCACACAATTAGCAGAACATATGTTGCATTCAATTATAGTTCTCAGTGAGAATGAATTCTTTCTGATGTCTAGTCTTCACATCCAATCTTTCTTTTTCTTAACTGAGAACAAACACCCCTAATAAACGTCATCCATTTGGCCTTTTCATATCTACATTGGTCTCTGTGTTGTTTCTTGCATAAACATATTTCCATAAATTTTTTCAAAATCATTCAGTGTCTTCAAACTTCCATGTGATTTAATCTCCTTGGCTCTAGTGTGGTAAAACCGCATTCTTTCAGGCATATTTCATAGCAACAGTCTCTCACCTTTGGCATCATTTTCGATGCTCCTCCCAGTACTTATTCTTGCATATCTATATCCTTCTTATAACATGGCCTCCAGGCTTATATACAATATTCTAAACCTCGGAGCATACGATATATTGTACCTCAATTCTGTCTAACTGTTCCCACAGATGAGCCATTTACTTTTTGCCGGAGTCGTTCTGTAGCATTGTCGTCAGTAGAGTCGAGATATTCTTCATGAAGCCTGGAGCAACCACAATAATCGGTTCTGTCAACTCCAGTTTCTTGTAAGATGTCACATTCAGAAGATTGTTGAGGTAATGGAGCCAGTCAATCTAAAGAACACACATTGATAACAATAATCTTTAGTCATTTTGTAATAGTAACAAGCATCATCAAGTTTCAGTTATTTGTTATTTGTCTAAATTACAACAACAACCCATACTACCATAACGTTTGTACGCAATGCTCATAAAAAAATCTCGGAATCACCCGTTTCTTAAAATCAAAACAAAAATGCCATTGTGAATTAAAGAAACAAACATCTAGAAAATTGCATAAATTCCACTTACGTTATCTGAGTTACAGACATGCCACAATTGTTTGGTTAAAATCCATATTGTTAAGGGTAGCCACTACTCGAAAACGGCCATAGGCCATATCTCTGTTAGTACTGAACATATCTTAGCCACATTTGGAGTACTAATTAGTTAAATGAATAGTACATGATATTTGGAATGTGGGCTCATTTGTTTTTGCAGTGCCATTACAATCAACATTTCTAGCGTGATAGAGGGGCAGGCATCCTTGAAAATTATTCTGAGCTAACAACTGTATGTGTGTGATCATGCAGTTGTCAAGAATCATTAGCCAGAATACTCCTTTGTGCAATAAGGTAGTTTTGGGCAAGGAAGTTTGACTGCAATGACTGTTGTGAGATGGGACTTTAGGTTTGAGCTTTTTTCATGACGTCTTGAAAAATGCTCAAACCTGAGCAACAGTAACTGAAGTCAGATATCCTTGCCCCAAACCACCTTATTGCACAAAGGAATATTCTAGCTAATGATTCTTGACAGTTCCATGATCACTCATGCAGTTGTTAGCTCAGAATAATTTTCAAGGATGTGAAAATCCATCTCACTTGAAACGTTCATTGCCATGGTAATACACAACCAAACGTGCCCATATTTCACACATCATATACCATTCATTTTTCTAATCAGTGCTCCAAATCTGGTTATGCTATGTTCAATATTAACAGAGACATGGCTTATTGGTTATATGGGCGTTTTCGAGTAGAGACTACCCTTAACTTGAAATTCTGTATAAAGCTGTACCCAAGTATACATCAAAAAAAATTTGCAAACTGCTCTTTGCCTGATCAATGTTTGTCACTATGAATGTATCATGATTTTTCCATTTGAAGCAAATGTGTATTAAAACAGGATATGGCCGTTTTCCTCCAGAAATACCAACAAGTATATATTGTACATGGGACATCCATATGACGAGGCCTGTCTGGAAATATTGTGACCTTCCTCTCTGTGCTGTCATCCACAGTCAGGATAAAGCCGTAAGCCGAATCTGCCACATAAGCCCAATCAGTCTTGCTGCTGACAACCCACAAATAAGCCTATTTTGTTGCAGACAAATTTGCTGCAATTCTGTTCCCTTCCTCTTGATTTGTGTCTGACAGATTTAACATCTGAGGCATCGAGTGGTCTAACCTTCATCCAATACACCAATACCAACAAACGCCATTGATTTCGAGCAAGAAACAACATTGATTTTTTTTTCCTTCACATCTTTGCCACGTTGTAACAGAAGTCATTAGCTGATATAATTTATAAATGTAAATGGTGCAATATAAATGTAGATTCGCTTTAAGACACAACCCATGCAACCCTTGTAAAAATACATCTAATTTGTCATGCTGTACAGTTAAACCATATCGATGGGTCAATAGAAATAACTGTACAGACCTACGTGATCAAAAGAATGGGATTTAATCAACATTTCATCTATGTTTAGCATGTTTGCTTTTTCTGTCAATACCTTTGTGTTATTCATAATGTATAAGTCTTCCCAGTCCATGACTATCCTGTGTATGAGCTAATGCGGTGTCATCCAATACTTACAAAGGGAGCCATTTTCTGCAGATCTGCTATGGTGATTTTATGGTAGAGCTTTTCGTCATCACGGCGATCTTCCTGTGGCGTTGTCAGCTAGAAATAAAAGATGAGTGCTCTAAAATTAACTCAATGTCTACTTGTTAACTAGGTGAATATAATATTTTGATGTGTATATGAAAGTAAATATTGTAATTATTATTCTCGTGTAAAAATATAATATATTATAATTTTTTAAATGTTATATTATTAAACAGCATATTTGAACAAATGAGCTGACGTGTCCTAGTGGATACAAGGAAGGTTGTTGACTGTGTCATTGTTGGAAGACTAACACCAACTTTAACCATAACTAACCCAAACAGTAACTAACCCTAACCGCAATCGTAACTGACTCCAACCATAACTAATAATAATAATTTTAACTCTAATTAATAGTAATTTTATATGCATACCATTTATCTCTTGTATCCAACTGGTTTAAATGATTTTGCATTCAACCATAGTGCTAAATATGTTCGTTTTTTAAGCAAAATTAGTCTGGTGATGTACAAAAAATCTAATTAAGGGACTAAATAAATAGATTTCGACCCAAGTGTGTGTGTTAATGTTGTATGGGCAACGGAGTTGACATTGTCAAGTCATCTATAGGTCAGATTCTGTCGTTTTGATTAAATCAATGTTCAAGTAGTTTTTCTCTAGCATCCTAATTATGTGTTCAGGGACGAACATGTCATTGAGATGTTATGTTATTTCGGTGTATTGAAGCGTGGGGAATACTGCACTGTAATTGTGTGTGTCAGTGCATGGATAAAAGAAATACATATTGTCCTGTAGCATAAATGTTTAATTTTTATCAGGCACAATTTCCAATAAAATGCTCAAAATGCTACAGAGAATCTAATTACACTTACAACATTAAATACGGTATAAACATGTACTGCTACAAATAAAATGTTCACGGAGTAAAAAATGATAGAGCAATAACAAGAAAAGCTAACTAAGGTAAAAACAAATGTGTTTGTATAATATATCAAGTCAATTTATTTGTTTATTTAACTTATTTAACCTACAGTAAAACATCAGTAATACAGCCACCTCTCAATTAAGGTCACCCTGGGATATATGATTTTCGTAACAGTAAAGTATGGGAAACTATTTCCGCTAATGTGGTCACCTCGTTATTCATGTCACTTTTGTCCAGTCCTAAGAATGACCTTAATATTGAGATTCCACTGTATATTTATTTATCTTTTAAAAACATGTTTACCTTTTATCTCTTCAACTTCATATTTTAATTTAACTTATTCTATCTTGTTAGCACCATTGAGCAGATTTTTAACAAGGCGCACTAAAAACATATGTAGGCTAATAACTCTCTACAAACCTCCGCGAGTTGTTTCTCGAACTGTATCACGTCCATCATCTGTCGGCGGGTGTCGTTGTAGTTTCCCCCCAGGAGCACCCCCACAGTCGTCATGTAGTCAAGGTAGGCCCCCAGCACCTTGTCCGTCTCCACAGACTTGTTGATGTACTGGTCCCTCGCTAGCCCCAGGCCACCCTGGTCCAGCTGAAACATCAGTAGAACACAGTTAAAAACCCTTTAAGACTCGATTCAGCAAAACCCGCGTAGAGATTGACACTTCAGATCAGCCAAACCAACCAAAATAACTGCATAATGCTGCATTGTGCATAGGCACCATCTAGTGGATAGTTTCGAAAAAACATCAGAAACAACGTCTAAAGATACGAACCTCATATTTTCATGTTTCGCATTAAATCAGTGGGGAAATGGAGACTTTAAAAAAATCGGCTGAGGTCTACAGTTTCCTCCTCTATTAGTGGGAGAGCTAGGGCCAGTTTCATGTCACCTACTTAACCTATGCAATTACTTACACATTTATGTAAACATCAATGTTTGATTAGTTAAAAGACAACATGAAACTAACCCTAGGAGTTTGACAGCAGAAAGAGAAAGATGAGTCAAAGTATTTGGACTGAAGTGATTCACAACTGATTGACTACTTTTTATTTCCTACAAAAAGGACAAGTCAGACTGTAATCTGACTCCCTCACTGGAAAACAAGAGCCGCTGTTGTCAACAGTGCAATAACGCTAGCTTGCCTGGTTTGACCATGTGACTCATCATAACACCAGCTCAGAGTGCAGTGGCGCACTGCCTAGGGCATCAGACTGTCAATCGAGAGAACCCGGGTTCAAATCCTGGGCTGCCATGTCGAACTTTGGGCAAGTTCGTTCTCTCTACGTTGCTCCAGTTCACTCAGCTGTATGAATGAGTATCTGGCTATAGACAGTGGTGGATATTTGTGTACGATGTCTTTGAACATTAATTGCAGCATGGCTGAATGCTTCCCAGAGAAGTCGAGATGGTATTCGATTGACTAGATCTGCCAGGGAGTAGAGTGCAAAGCGCTTTGAGCAGTTCTAAGGACTGGATACTGCGCTATATAAGAATTTACCTTTTCTTTACAGAAAATCATGCAAGGCACACTAGAGGGAAAGAGAAGAGAGGGACACCGAAAAAGAAACTAGCTGGACAACATCCTACCAACCCTGCTGAGTAACATAAAAGACAGACCAAGCTGACAGTGGACACGGACACCTTTACGAGCAGTCCCAGTCAAGGGATGAGTGAGAACAAGATTGATCAAAATCACCATCTCAAGCGAAAAAAAACTAGGCAGCCAGCAGATAAGGAAGCCTTTGGCTTATTAAAAATACTTGCTGAATATACTTGCTGAATATACTTGCTGAATATACTTGCATGTACAACACTCTTCTGAGATACCGTATTTTGTCTATTAAGCGCACAGACCCTAATAAATGTACGCCCCTATTTTTGATCAGCAATATACAATCTTGGATCCATATTGCAATTTCCTCTTCACCTATGTCAAAGTTACAACAGAAAGGGAAACCTGCCACAGACTTTGCTGTGTCCAGGTATTCTTTTGACCACATGTCAAACTGTATAAATCAGTTACTGCCAACACAGTTCCTCAATTAAATCACTAGCTAGTCACGTCAGAAATGCCATTGAAAAAAATTGATCCTCTTCCTTGTAACATTCAACTGAAATGTCACCACATTATAGATTTGGGCCATATAAGTCGATTTAAAAAAAATAATTGCAGGCTAACAGGCAAACTTAAAAGCTATTCTTATAGTGTCTCATAACTAAGGCAGTGTTCACATGTAATTTTCAACCGAATTACGATGCGGATCAACTAATTCGGCTTTGCTCACATACACATAGTTAGGGCGGATTAAAGCGCCAACCAAATTAATGCACCAGGGGACATGGTGTGAGGGTCATAAGTCATACTCTGCGCGAGACTACAGTCCTCTGCCATGCAGCAGCGTCACCATCGCCGAATCAAAGCAAACAGAGCGTATACATTGGCTTGATCCGCATCCTAATTCAGTTAGCCGAATTCTAATTCACCGATTTTCCCGCATTAGAATTCGGGTAGCTTAACGCAGATCAAGAGTGTTCACATTGCGCTATCCGAATTGGGATCCATATCCTAATGCGGATTAAAGTTGTATATGAACACGGCCTAAGACCTCTCAGTTCAGTAATCATTTAAGATGCTATCCTGCGTACTCTTTCTTATGGCCACCCTAATCTGGTTGAAAAGCTAAGAAGGCATGATTAGATTTGGCAGATGTTTTAGCATACCACTTCCAGAAAATCATTTATGCATGGACAGCCTTCTAAATTTGTTCTAGAGCCGCCGATGTGTGATAACATATTATGAGCATGAAATCAATGAACCTCGGGCTGGTTTCATGAAGCGTACTTAAGGTTACGCAACTACTGTTTGCGTAAACTCCTATGTTCGCTTATATTTAAAAAATCACGTCATTTACTAAGACAATCATCTTAGCGTTGAGAACGTTCTTAGCCACTTCATGAAACTAGCTCCTGATTTCTAAATAGGAAAATTAAGGGTGGTGGCATGAGTATGTGAAGTCAACGAAAATATATAGCAATATATAAGGCTGGGCGGTGGTTTGGTTATCACAGCATATCGGAGAAAATAAACGTACACAGTAGCGCCACAACCCTGTCATGTCAGTTGAATCCGGTGGGGATTGGCCGCGGTGTTGGAAGCCATTTTGGATCATTCAAAATCGCAAGCCCTGCATTACCTATTAGTGACGGGTGTCTGGTGGTTTGAAACAACACAAAACATGACACGTTTTTCTGGACTTTGTAAACTCATGCGGCCATCTTTTATAGGGCCGCAATATTTCATGTGACACCGACCTGCAGTATGTTCGTATCCTTAATCTTCTCATCTTCACCGACCCAAAAGTTGAAGAACGTGTACAATCCGTAGCTGTGCGTCACCTCGATTACGCCCTGCAGCAACCAGTTGGCACTGTCCCATTTCCCCGAACGATCGCTGATACTCCAGCCACCAAACTGCTGCAGGAGGTCAAGTAAAGGCCGTGCTCCAAGACTCTCGATTGTCTTGTTTGCGTCCATGCACGACTGGTAGTAGATTTTGGTCTTGTTCTCGGTTTTACTGCTGCTGAGGAGCATGGGTTTCTCTGCAACACATCCGGGGAGCATATCAACAGATATTTATTTTAATTTCATGCCTTATTATATATATTATATCCATGAAGATATTTAACCGAAAACTAGAAACTGTACGACTGACTGAAACACCAGTATAACAGAAATGTAACTGATTCTCAATGCATACCATTAATAGCTTCGTTTTTGCAATGTAGTGCTGTCATCTGGTGTGAAACAATTGGAAATTGGTGCCACCTGGTGTGAGACAATTTCTAATTTATCTTCAGAAACAGACTTTGTTGTATGCTTATTAGAACAGATATTGTCACATTTTTCATTTCTAAGTTTTTCAAGTGACTTATATACAGCTGCTGAATAGGCGGACTACCATATTTTGAAGATAAGACCTCCAAATAATTGTGAAACATACTTTTGAGATAGTTCTTTTCCAAATTCCATATGAAGTGTCATGGTGGATAGTTCTTAAATCCAGCTGTTTTATATTTTCAAACCTTCCGAGATACTGTGTTCTCTTTTTACAGACTAACTGGCAATTTAGAGGATTTTCTAAGCTTGCTATTGCCAAATGTAATTTTCAAGTAGCACTAGGATCACGTAAACAGATTTTAACATTCCTTGTATGTGCTGTAACCCAATGCCCAAAACCAACGAAACCCGTGATTCAACTACAGGTCGTACTGGGATTTATGTTAACAAATCTGCATCTATGTGACCGATAATGTAATTTTGTCTACGTCACTCCGTAATACAGGCGTTAGATTTCATGAATACCCATTAGAGTCATCACATGAATACTACGTGTAGAATCGGAATTTGGATCCAGAATTGTACGAGATTTCTTTGATGGAAACTGACAACTGGTTTTTTGTTTGCGTTCATTTTACAGATTCACGAAACAAGTCCACAGTTACAGAAGAGTTCTTAACATGCAGAGTGTTTTCAGGTGTCTACTAAACTGCATCTGTTACTTGAAGCCAGTATTCAGAATACAAACACACCTAGTCATACCAAGAATTTTTTTTATTTAAGTATGGCTGATTGTAATAATAATAATAAGATAACTTCCATTGTGCCTAAATCCTTGGAAACCAAGCTCAGAGGCACATAAAAACAAAAGGATTGGTCAATCTCAAAACCCATAAGTAGTATTCCAGTTGTCAACAGATGGGTCAAGGTGCTAGGGAGCTACAGTGGATAAGCAAGGTTGTAAAGATAAATTTTTAAATGACGACGGAATGTTGTAATATTTTCAACTGATCTAACACTAAGAGGGAGGATATTCCAAAGAGTTGGTGCAGCAACAGAAAAAGCCCTAATTCCAATGTTAGTGTTGACTCTAGGAACAAAAAGTAGGTCAGAACTAGATGATCGAAGGTTGGATAGGTTTTCTTACAGGAGTAAGCAATGAATGCAAATAAGATGGTTGTTTACTGGACAGTGCCTGGTATGTAATGGTACAGATCTTAAATACTATCCAATATCATACAGGAAGCCAATGCAAAGACTTCAAAAGTGGTACACAACAAGAAAAATGAGGAGATCTTTTAACTACTTTGCTAGACAATTTTGGATGTGCTAAAGTTTTATCCTTGCTAGTGAATTATAAAGGAGGAAATTGCAATAGTCAAGTCTGCTGCTAACAAGCGCTGTTGCAATAGTTTTAGCAACAGAAAATGACATACACCGGCGAATACGGCGAAGATCATGAATATGATAAAAACAGCAGTCAGAAATTGAAGTTACTATCAAAGATCACTCCTAGATTCCACACCGAGGTTGCTGGCGTGATATACTGATTAAAAATACACATATGGAAAAAAACATCCAGTTTACTACATTGCATTGGAGTACCAATAATGATCAATTCAGTTTTATTTGCATTTAATTCCAACTTGCTGTCAGTCATCCAGTGGAAGATATCTTGAAGGCAATCACTAAGTTGGTTAAGGGAGCGATTTGTATCCGGGGTAGCCAACGAAATGTAGATCTGAGTATCATCAGCATAAAGACGATGATCCAAGTTATGTCTTTGTATAACAGAGCTTAGTGGCAAACGAAATGTGATGCTGTCTTAACATGTTGCACATGCCAACGATGGACCACGTCAGAAACGAGGAAGTCCACAATATCTCACAATGCCATCATCTCATTTTTTTAAACAGTGACCTGCACAACTTTTTTGAAGCAGGAAAAGCCACAATGGGAGCTTTGCACTGAAAAATACAACTTTTTTGTATAAATTTCTGATGGTAATTCGCTAACTATTTGTAACCTGCCGCAAATTGTGAAATGGCATTTTGTACCTTTTTGGATTGCACAGATCGTAAGTTTTAAAATGATACCTCATTTGTTGAAACATCTTCAACAGTTTTTTATTTATTGCTCAAATTAAAGCAAACTTTAAAAAAATTATGTTTTAAGAAATGAAGTAATTTTGATTCATACTGTCCATTGTTTTTTGTATTCATGGGTTTGTAAATGCATGTTTGTGATTAGTTTTTGATTATTTATCAAAGAAAATAAACAGGACATTGAAAGATGATATTATAAAGTACACATATATGTCAAAATCACAAAATTGATTGGACATGACCTAAACAGACATTTTGGGCTTGTATTTAGAATTGGCCTGTGCAACTTAACACCTGGTTCTCTGTGGTCAGGTCACATAGATGTGAATTTTTGGCCTTCAGGATGAAAAGCTTTTTTGTGTAACAACATAGCGAGCACTTAGCGTATACGCTAGATGGTAAAAACAACCTGTTTCCCCTCTAATATTGCACACCCCTTTTAAATCGCCCCAGCGCTTAATTAAGCTGGCCCAGAATGCTAATTAAACCGCGTCACCTGAGCGGCACGCGATTGGCTAGCAGCGCGTATGCAGGAAAATGTTTGCAGTAGGAACAGAGAATCGTGGTTCTTGTTCAGTTCGATTCGCATTGCCGTACAGAACACTTCGCCTTCAGTTATCACAAAAATTTTGATTTCGAGACTTGGAAGAACACGCGTTGCCCGAAGTAGCATCGATGTCGCCCCATCTCGTCCACTGAACGTTGACCCGGTGAGTACCAGCGATATGGAGCAGGTGCTGTTTGCGGGCCATTCGTATGTTATGAGGCTACACAAATTCATGGTGAAAACAAACCGGGAGAATTTCGAATTCAACCCTAGGCGCACCCAGGTTAAATTGTCTGGACGGGGTGGCGCAACCATTCCTAAGTTGGTTAGTACCGGTCTGTTTAAAAAACTAGCGGAACAGCGTCCAAATTTGTTGATCTTCGATGTCGGTACAAACGACATCGATCGATGCGGAGCTGACGCCATTAAGCTAGCGACTGACCTAGTTAGGCTAGCGGTACAGTGCACGCAGAGATTTCAATCGCTTCGGAAGGCGTCATTTTGTCCGTTTCTCCCAAGGGGTCCCGGTCGATTTAAAGCTAGAACTGCGGATTTCCAGAGAAAGGCCAAATTGTTTAACATCACATTAAAACACTTGTGCGCCCAAAAGTCCGTCCCAAATGTTAGCATGGACGTACTCAAACATGTACGGTTTACAGCGTTGGTACCCTCCCTTCTATGTGACGGGATCCACCTAAGTGAAGCTGGATTGAAGCGTTACTATTTCTCGCTTCGTACAGCAATAGTCGCAGCATTAAAATAAAATGTTCATACCCAGCCATGAGGGGAGTCGGTAATTTTGAATGAACGGAAAACCATCTGCGCTCACGTGCGTGTCGGCCATGTTGGTTTACCGCAGTTCTTTGTTTACCCAGTCCTAGCTGTTGTTTGTATACACGGGCAATACAGTAACACAGGCGAACTTTGCACGACTTTGCGTAGCGCCGAATAGTACACAGTTGTAGAAATAATTACGGGGAGTAACATAATATAGATGGCGGCTGGAAAAGCATAAAGAAAACAAAACCGTTTGTTCTCTGCTGTGAAGGCGAGACGCATACCTACATGCAATGGGTGAGAGAGCTCGCAGTCAATCCTGAGCCGGAATACCGGAATGTAGGTGCGTGTAACATTAGGTATGCATGTAGATTACCAAAAAAATTTAAATTAAAATAAATAAAAACAAAACAAACAAAAGTTAATAAATAAAAACCTATAAAAAACAGTGTTTGTTGATGAATGAATCCGGTACATGAGTAGAAATTATAATGTAGATACTACCAAATTCTGTGGCTTTGAATTGCTTCCAGGTCATGTCAAAACAATCATCAACAGGGCGGCCAAAGAGGTCTCTGATGAAATACAGGACCCTAAAAAAACACCACCCTGCGACAATGACCAAAAAATGGAGCTCTTAATGACCACATTGATGGCTAAGATCGACGAAAAATTCGAAAAAATTCAGTCGGGAGCAGGCGACGCTGATCCCTGCCCTGACTGAAAAAACTAGAGTGCCTAACGAGCATCAACAACCGAGTGCAGGTACATCGATCGAACCACCCCACCCCATTCGACATCCCCGAAAACGGAAGCGAACACCATCCATCGAGCCAGTCATCAATTCTGCTGATTCCGACTCCAGCATCATCGACAATGATGACCCAACCGCCGAGGTAGAGTCGCGCATCCGCACCAAAGCGAAACGTCCATCTCATCGATCAGGTACTACCACTTTTGACATGGGTTGGACTAAGCTGGGGGACGAGGTGACAGATAGGGTCAGAAAGCGTATCCTCACTAATGAATATTTCCCGCTACGAATTCTGCGCACAGATTACGATCTGGACCCCCAGGAAGACCCCTCCTCCCCCTTCGTAGACAGGAAACCCAGTAGACCAGATAGGGGAATGGCTGCACTTGTTCATAACATATGCAGCCATCAGGGCAGAACAGTTCCCAGAGGAGGGTAGCCAACTAATGACTTATATGGACCACATCCTGACTATGCATGCCTAGAAGGGACCCAGAGTATGGTTAGAATATGACTACCGTTTCCGTGTCAGAAGGGAGAGGACGGGTGCCCCATGGGACGTTTTCAATTACCCCATGTACTCCAGTGTGAAAGCAAGCTGTAAAGCAAAGATAACTGCATCTACAACGGCCCAGCCCTTTTGTGACTATGCTAGCAGGAGCGACCGCCCCCGTCCCACCCGCCCTTGCTATTACTTCAACAGGGGAAAGCACAACAAACGTGACTGCCAATTCTCACATGTATGCTCTTTCTGCAAGAAAGACGGACACAGCCGAGTCGTCTGCAGGGCAAAGACTACCAACAACAAAAGCCACTCTATCATCACTAAAACAGTTTGATTTTGTTGCAGGTGCAGACAATGCAAGTATCCCGACACCTTTGCCGACCGAAAAGCATGTTTTACCGACACCTGTAAAGCCTAAAGTTTTGTCTCAGTTAATGCAGGGGTATGACACGAAACTAACCAACATCTTAGTTGCAGGTTTTACCAATGGCTTTCGCATTCCTTCCAGTATCCAAACAGATCCACCAAAGCATGATTATGAGAATCACAGGTCGGTCAGGGAGAACTTAGACATAGTGCAACAGAAGCTAAATAAACAGGAAGATAAACAGAGAATTGCAGGGCCCTTTGCATCTGACCCTTTCCCGAACATGGTTTACTCTCCTTTGGGTTTAATCCCCAAGAAAGTAGAGGGTGAATTCCGGCTTATCCATGACCTCAGTTTCCCCAAGTCCAACTCGGTTAACTCTCACATACTTCCTGAATTCACAGCAGTCACTTTCCATATGTTGGACCATAGTATTGAACAACTTGTGTCTTTGGGAAAGGGAGCATATATAGCCAAGGCCGACCTGCAGGATGCCTTTCGAATCATACCCATTTCACCATTCGATTACAGGTTACTAGGTTTCAAGTTCCTGGGGAAAAGATATTTCGACATGTGTCTTCCCATGGGGTGCAGTAATTCATGCCAAACATTTGAACTCCTGTCGGAAGCATTGCAATGGATTTGTCAGAATAAATTTCATGTCACCAACATAAGTCATATTCTGGACGATTTTGTGTTGTTTGGTAAAACATTCCCTGAATGTCATGACAGTCTCTCATGGTTTTTGAGCTCAGTGAGATGGTTAACCTACCCATAAAGCAGACAAAAACGGTGTTACCTTCCACAGTAGTCACACTTCACGGTATTGAGGTTGACACTATTAATCAAACACTCGCTTTGCCCTTGGACAAAGTACATCTGCTCCGTCAAAAGCTTAAAAACATGGCCAAGAGAAAGAAAGCCATCCTACGAGAGGTACAATCGATGATCGGCTCCCTTTCCTTCGCTTGCAGGGCAGTCGCGCCTGGTAGCTGTTTTTTAAGACGAATAATTGATTTAACCAGGGGCAAGACAAGACCAAACCACCGCATCCGCCTGACAATTGAAGCCTGGAGAGACATATCTGATTGGCTTGAATTTCTGCACACTTTCAATGGTACTTTGTCTTTTCTACCTAGCAAATGGACGTCATCAGATGTGTTGCAACTCACAACAGATGCAAGCAGCTTTGCCTACGGAGCTGTCGTGGGAGATAAGTGGTTACAGGGTCAGTTTCCCTCGTCTTGGAGTTCCAAGCACATTGCAATCAAAGAACTCCTTCCAATAGTACTGGCCGTCAGGAGCTGGGGGCCAGTATGGACTAATCAACGGGTCTTGTTTTTTCAGACAACACAGCAATGGTGGCTGTGATCAACAGGCAAACCGCCAGGGATCCACAGCTGATGTGTTTGCTCCGAGAATTGATTGTTGCATGCCTGTCGTATAACATATGTTTCCGTGCTAAACACATCCCAGGAAAGATCATTGTTGTTGCCGATCTCATATCACGGTTGCAGGTGGACCGTGCACGCAGAGTTCAGCCAAGTCTGGACGACCGCCCAGCACATGTTCCAACGCACTGGCTACCCTGGCATGCAGCGCCCTGACTACCATGGACGCTGCTTTCGCACCAAGTAGTGTAAAACGTTATGAGAATAATTGGACAAGGTTTGTAACCTTTGTACAAACACTAGATAGAAAGAGGCAATATCTACCAGCTTCCCCTAACACAGTAATTACATTTGTTCAATATCTCAAAAATGAAGGCAAAGCACCCAGCACAATTAGGACTTTTTTATCGGCTATCTCAGAACGTTACAAAGTATGTCGCTACCCCGATCCAACAAATGATTACTTGGTGGTAAAGACGGTTAAGGGTGTGGCACGCGCTTGCCCGCACTTCGACCAACGTCAGCCAGTCTCCTCTCGTGATCTGTCTCTCATCATTAGAACAGTTCCAATGACTCAATGTTCTTCTTACACAGTTGTCTTGCTCCGGGCTATGTTCAGCCTCATGTTCTTTGGTTGTCTAAGAATAGGTGAGGTAATAGCTAGCCCGCATAACCTTTCGGTGACCCAATGTCGCATAAAACCTTCAAAATTACGGCTGGTTTTCCAGTCATACAAACACAGTGCAGGCCGCCCATTCAGCCTGGACGTCCTCCCCACGAGAAAGACAGCATGTCCATATCGTAGGATGGTAGACTATATCAAACTCAGGGGTCAGGATGAGGGGCCCCTTTTCCACACTGCCAATAAGTTACCAGTGCAGAAGACTGCTTTTGCTAACTATCTTAAAGCAGTGAAAGCAGTGCTAGATAACACAGACTTAGCTGGCAAGAAAATTTCACCACACTCATTCAGAATAGGGGCTGCGACGTGGGCAGCAAAAGCAGGTTTCTCATCAGAACAAATTAAGGCTATGGGTCGCTGGCATTCGAACTCGTACCAAAAATATATCCGGGTAGAATCAATCTCCAGCAAACAAGCCACATAAGACGTACCAGCCACTCACCATACAACTGACCTCATGTAACTATTGTGTTTCATGACGAGTCTACCCATTCAATCAAACGTTCGCCTGGTCGCTACACAATGGGACGGCGAGTCTGGTAGATCTGCAACAATCGGCAACCCCGGATGTGGCGGCGCTGCGACACTGAATGGGACGAACCTTCAAGGCTAGCTGAGCTCTTTGAACTTTACAAGTCGTAGAATGCAGTGGACAAGTGTGGTGGGACAGTCTCATAGTGCCTCGTTCGTCTCGTGGTGGAGGGTGTGTCGTGAGACGGCCTATCCCTCCGCTGGGGGGGACAGGCATAGCGGGACAACCTAACACGAGTCCGACTTGCTTCTATCAGCAGACTGGGTTTTCCTGTTGAGGCCCTCAACTAAGGAAAGACAATTTTTGTTAGAATTGGCTGTTTTATTAGTCATCAGCAGCCCTTTAGTGGGGGTTTTGGCCACTGCATGCGAACATGGGGGCCAGGGGGTTCAAGCCCCCCACTTTTGTATATAGCAAATTGCGGTAAATAATCTAGCTAGTAATATAGGTGTGCAGTATGCACACAGGTATCTTTTCCCCTTGAATTATATATTGTAAATCTGTGACAGTTCGTGTGCTGTAAATATGTCTAACAGCATTCAAGGGTTTTTTTAGTCACTAACTAGCTAGAATGGAAAATTATTATAAATATGTATAAATTGTAGTACATAGCATATGTGGTACATAGATCAGTAATCTTTATGTACCTGTCTGTGCACAGGATGTGAAATACACGGATGTGAAATACACTGTATAGATTGTCTGTGCACAGTGGCAATCCCTGTGAATTAATAAATTTGGATTGCCCATTACCAACCTACGCAGTAGTTGGTGTAACTTTATACAAACAGAGAAAGGGCTGCATGAATAATTCTGTAACAACATGTCATCATATATACACTGGGGGTGAGGGGGTACCGAGCGGAAGTAGCACACGAAATAGGTTGGTCATCAGTAAAATTGTACATTTATTAATATGTACACCCCCATGTTTGACCATAGAAAAATACCTAGTGAAGAAGACAAATACTAATATATATACACTCCATAAAATAAAAATGCAATTATTACAAGTATAAATAGAAG
This sequence comes from Paraescarpia echinospica, assembly GCA_020002185.1. NCBI lineage: Eukaryota > Metazoa > Annelida > Polychaeta > Sabellida > Siboglinidae > Paraescarpia > Paraescarpia echinospica. The sequence continues at coordinate 48,545,299 of CM034532.1, read as the reverse complement.
ATGAATGTTTACAAAACAGCCGTCATTGAAACATCAAAAGCGCAACTATATATCAGTTCGTGACAACAGATTCAGTCACATGTGCAGACATTTACCTTTCATAAACATCACAAAAACGACACAGGCTTTTTCGCGTGACACAAACCCGGCATAATAGGTGACATTCTGTATGAAGAAGAAGAAGAAGAAGAAGAAGAAGAAGAAGAAGAATTTGTTTTATTTGACCCAGACATTTCAAATAATTCATACAATACATCCATGTCAAAAAAAAAAAATACAAATATATAACCTTATAGTAAACATGGCATAATGTATGATAAATAACGAAAAGTAGGGTCAGGAAGACTCCTCTATGACTATGGTAGTCGCTATCGAGGAGCCACCTTTTGTAATAAAACTTTAACTGAATCAATACATCACCTAATCAATTTCTTCCAGAATAAGAAGAAAAAAAAAACAATAATATGTTGCATGTGTGTAGTGTGAGCAAGCTTACATTATTACTGAGTTTGTCCTTTAGGCACTGTTTTGTATTGTATCAAGTTGACAGGTGGTTGTCAGTTCTTAATTTTGCATACATATGTAGCAATTTTGCCTGGTGCATGTTACTTGATAGTTTTGTAAAAAACAAAGTTTAACATACTTGGCAAATCCTTGTGAACTGTGTGTACTAAGCTTTTCTTTGACAGTATCAGGAATGTTATTTAGTAAAAGTGGTAAATTATGCCTAAGGCATTTCTTAGCAAATTCATGTTTAATTTTATAAGTGTATATTTTATTCTTGACTCTTGTATCATGATTATGTACCTCATAGTTAAACATTATCCTCCAGTTTTGTAAATAAACTGGTAAGTCATTGTGTAAATATGTATAGTAAAATTTTAATTGTTGTAATTTAAGAATGTCATCTACTTTTAACAAGTTGAGTTTTTTGTGAAGTGGTTCTGTGTGGGAAGTATAATTACTTAAGGTAATAATTCTCAGGGCTTTTTTTTTAAAGTTTTATTATTCTATTTGACTGAAAGCCCCTCGCCATGATGCAATAATTAATGTGTGGCACTATTAAAGAGTTATATTTTAATATGAAGAGGTAACACATGTTTCAATTTATTTAAAATGCAAATTTTTTTAGAACAAGCATTTGATATTTTTTCAGTGTGCTTTTTCCAGTTTAGATTTGTATCTATAATTAAACCCCAAAAATTAAATTCTTTGACTTGTTCAATATTTACATTGTCTATCTTCAGAGTAAGTGTCTGTATATTTTTCTTTGCCTTTTAAAATGTCACGTATTTCGATTTTGCTATGTTTAGCAATAATTTATTTATTTTGAGCCATTCATTTATTTTTTAAAGTTCTTAATTTATTAAGGATTCAAAATTTTCGTCTTATATGTTATCGCTGAAAGTGTTTAGTGTACTTGATAGAGTTGTATCATCAGCATAAATTATGAAATTAAACATTTTACTGGCTTGTGCAAAATCATTGATATATATGATGAATAACAGGGGTCCTACGATTGAACCTTGTGGTACACCTGTTGTTATTGATAACATATTTGATTTTATATTGTCAATTTCCGTATATTGTTTACGATTTGTTAGGTAACTGCTGAATAAGTTCAGATATGTTCCATGTATACCATAATATTTCAATTTGTCAATTAAAATTAAATGGTCAATGGTATCAAAGGCTTTGGAAAGATCTAGATAAATATTAATGGGTATTTCATCCTTATCCAGTTTGGTTATTATTCTATCTATTAATTCTAGTGCTGCGTATTCAGTTGAATGTTTAGGTCGGAATCCATACTGATGGTCAAAAAAAAGCTTAGAGTCTTTTAAATAAGATGATAATTGGTCAAAAATAATTTTTTCAAGTACTTTTGAAATATCTGGTAGAAGAGATATGGGTCTATAATTATTGAATACTGCTGGCTCACCTTTTTTATAATTGGGAATTACCTTAGCAAATTTTAGTTTATCAGGGAATATTCCTGTGGTTAATACTTGATTTGTTAATAAAGTTAAAGATTTGGTTAGTGCAGGTTCAAGCATTTTTAGCAGTTTGGTAGAGAGACCATCACTATTTTTGTTGGGTAGATTAATTATTGTTCTCTTTATGGTATCTTCTTCAACATATTTAAATGTAAAATTACAGTTTACTATTTTATTTAAATAATATGAATGATCACGAATGCCTTTGTATTTAATATCATTAGCCAGATTACTACCTGTATTGGTAAATAATGTATTGAATTTATTTGCAATTTTTAATTTGTCTGCCACAATAGAATCGGATTCTTTAAAATATTTTGGAAATGATTTATTAATTTTATGTTTAGACATGATTTCATTTATAGTTTTCCAAGTGTTTTTTATATCAAATTTAAATTGATTAAAACATTTGTCAAAATGATCGCTTTGCTTTGCAAAAACTTCTTTTCAAAATACTATTGTATGTTTTTAGATTAATCAATAATACGCCATATTCAGAAGATTCAGGGTTTGTGATTTTTAATTGTTTGTAAAGTTTGTCTCTGTATCGTATTGAGGTTAGCAAGCCTTGAGTTATCCATGTAGATTTTTTGTTTATATTTATTAAATTTCACTAATTTGCTAGTCATATATTTATTTTTAGCTTGATTTATTTCATTGATGATAATGTTATAATTATGGTTTGGATCAGCATTTGAACTTGTATCTAATTTTTTATGTATTTCAGAAGAGATTATATCATTTCTGACTTTTAACATAGCCTCTTTATTTTGTACATTAACTCGTATAAATTTTGTAGTATGTTCCTCTTTTAAAGCAGTGTTCATAAGCATAAAATATGGTTGATGATCAGAATTTTTTTAAATTAATATTCCTGCTGTACTTTGCAAAATATGCTTTGTTAAATTACAAAAAAAATTATCAATAAATGTACCTGTACATGTTGTGAACCTTGTAGGAAGAGTAATTTTTGGGAAGAGACTAAATGAAGTTAACATGTCAAAGGATGTGCTACAGTGTTGTTGCTCGTTTATTTTTAGCATATTTATATTGTAGTCCCCTGCAAGAATAAGGTTGTTGTTTTGATGATGTTGCACAGATGGCAGGACCATTGTAAATTCATTTATAAATTCGTTATAGTTTTCAGTTAAAGGCCTTGGTGGTCGGTATATATTTCCTATAGTGACTGTCTGCGATAAGCCTCCTCCATTTACTTGTATTATTTGTCCCTCCCATTGTTCATACATATTTAATTTCATCTTTACTTCATAATCAAAATATTTATCTATATATATTAATAATCCCCCTTTGGTGCTGCAACTTTTTCCTTGGGATATACAGTCATATCCATTTAATTGAATTAGTGATAAGTCATCTTTATCAGATAACCATCTCTCTTGGAGACATGTTATGCTAAATTTAAAATTTAAGGAAGACAAGTCATTTACAAATGCCTCGAGCTCACTAAACTTTGCATTAATGGACTGTATATTCGAGCATAGAATACTGAAATGTTTATTATTGTTTTGAACTAACAAATAAAAATTTTCAAAATCATAATATGACGATCGGCGTATTGTTGGCAATTCATTATTTTCATCAACAGTATTACTGATGTTTAGAATATTATTTAGACAATTATTTGTAATACCACCTGTAAATTGGAGAAAAGTTTCGTCAGTTATCATTTCAGTGTATTTTAAATTTTAATGAGATCAGCATATTTTCAATGTGCAGTAATGTTTCAGTAAGAGTGTGTGCCTTTAGTGTTTGAGTTATTAGATTTTGTTTAATAATATTTGTATTTTGTTCATGTAAAGCTAAAGCAGTGCATGATAATTAGCTAAAGTATCAGAAATAAAAAAAACAGATTATGTTTAGAAAAAATTCAAGAAAAAAAAGGCGATGTAATAAAAAAAAGTCAGGACCATTTGACAAGATGGCCCGAGAAAAAGAAAACAACTTAAGAATAAAACTGTATTTCTAGTGGTAGGAGCTAATGCATTCTACTGCATTCTAACCAACACATTTCCAACATATATAAATGCAAAAAATGCAAAAAGGTTATTATATTATAACAAATAAAAAGTCATGTGTGGAAAATAAATAAACATTAAACAGAAAACGAATCACAAGTCACGACACAAGTGAGTGACGAATTGCACTAAGAAATAAAAAAAAATGATTTAGAGAATACTGCAAATAGCAAAACAAGATATTGAAAGTAAACGTACGTTAATACAAAAGCAAGGTACCCGTTAACTAACTTTTTTTTACATACATATAGTTCCTATAGTTGACATTGCAAATGCAATCTAATGCATTATACCCAATGCATTTCCAATATATATAAATGCATAGGTTATTATATTATAACAAATAAAAAGTCGTGTGGAAAATAAAGAAGCATTAAACAGAAAACGGATCACAAGTCACGACACAAGTGAGTAACAAACTGCACTAAGATATATTCAAAAAAAGTTGATACACTGCAAATAGCAAAACAAGATATTAAAGAAAAAAAAAAAAACCTACGTTAATAGAAAACAGGTACCTTTTAACCAACTTATTTACATACGTACAGTTCATATAGCAGACATTGCCAATCGCAGAACTAGATTTTGTGTCAGTCAGAAATGTCACTATGACAGAATGCAGAAAAAAAATTTCAAACCACAAACAGCCTTGAGTGCCACAATGACCCCTATTCACACCCAACAGATGAGATAATCAATGCTCCCGCTGCCATTAGATCCCGCCACCCACTCGTAATGTTTCTGGTCCTGTCAAAAAATCATTAAACCAGTCAACTCTCAATAACACAGTGTCATCGTATGATAGATATAAAGCTTTACTAAGTCGATCACGCAAAAAAACGGTTGAGAAAATATTTAAACAGACACCATCAGCTGTGCATGTTATACCATGGGGAGGTTGGCATTTAAAATATGACAGTGAAATATTGATTTCTTCGAAAGTGTAATTTTTTGTAATTTCCTTAAAATTCTCTAAGCAACTCACTTGGCCCATTGCAAATCAATTTAATTCAATATTTGTTGACATTACCTGTCAAGAACATTTATGTTTGCTCGACAACAATACTTTGCTGATGAAGACTGCACGATACAGTCAAAATATTCAGAAACAAAATATAGTAGTAACTTCAACAAATATTAAAATATGCCACGAAGCCGGAATGTTTTCACATGCACATTAAGGCCAGACACCCCAGGTGAAATGGTGTTTTTTTGACAAAAAATACTTAAAATTGTTTTCTGCCAGATTATTATGCCTTTGTATGCATACTATCAATAAAGTTCACTTCTATGACAATTACGTACCTCTAAGTGAGTTTTAGTCATGGATCAAGCATGTCGATATCATGTAATGAAATCCATTATGCAATCTTTGACAGCCATTTTCTTAAAAACATTTTTCTTCAAATTTCTGCATTTGGAAACGGGATATCTCTTGGAATAATTATGCTATATAAATAATCTTTTCAGTGTTGCATTCAGCATATTCTACTGTGTGCAATGATCAGACGCTTTTTTTAAATCATGAATAGTTTGAAAGATATAGCCATATTTGTTGCCAAAACAATAATTTGTTTTGTATTTTACCAAAAAATTATTTAAAAAATAAAAACACAACATTTCAAAAAATGCTCTGACCATTTCACAATAGAATCTATAGAGAACATGGATTTGCAAGAATTATAACTATATATGGATTCAATAAAAAATGGCAGTGTTTCCAAATTTGCCAATATTTGCTCAAAATGGCGGCCATTTTGTTTGTTACCATGGAAACGGGAGGTCTGGCTAAAAAAAGTTCAATATATATTTTACTCAGTAAGACCCATTTCATGCATTGGGCAGAACAAATTGAACTGTTTGCACAAATAAAAAAATAATCCTATCTACCTGCCGTGTCTGGCCTTAATACATATAACTGCATTTTGATTGTTGGATCATGTAACCTGTGAACTGACAGTGTGAACAGCGTTAAACATTATATATCTTCAGCCAGGAGTTCAGCAAGACGAGGAGTTACGGAGGGTGTGTCAGACTTATTGAATGCATGTCAGACTTACCGAGGGCATGTCAGATTTACTGAGGGCATGTTGGACTTATCAAGAGCATGTTGGACTTACCGATGGCGTGTCAGACTTACCGATGTTGGGTCAGACTTACCGAGGGTGTGTCAGAATTATCGAGGGCGTGTCAGGCTTACCAAGGGTGTGTCAGACTTACCGAGGGCGTGTCAGACATATCAAGGGTGTGTCAGACTTACCAAGGGCATGTCAGACTTACCGAGTGCATGTCAGATGTACCGAGGGCATGTCAGACTTACCGAGCCATATCAGACTTACCGAGTGCATGTCAGACTTACAGAGGGCATGTCAGACTTACCGAAGGCATGTCAAACTTACCGAGGGCATGCCAGACTTAGAGAGGACACATCAGAATTACCGAGGGCATGCCAGACTTACCGAGTAAGTGTCAGACTTACTGAGTGCATGTCAGACTTACTGATGGCATGTCAGACTTACCGAATGTGTGTCAGACTTACAAAGTGTCAGACTTACCGAGTGTGTGTCAGACTTACCAAAGGTGGGTCAGACTCACCTAATACGTGTCAGACTTACAGAGGGCGTGTAGGACTTATTGAGGGTGTATCAGACTTACAGAGTGCGTGTCAGACTTACCAAGTATGTGTCAGACTTACCGAGGTTGTGTCACACTTACCGAGGGTGTGTCAGACTTACCGAGTACGTGTCAGACTTACCAAGGGCGTGACGCAGGACCAACTGGTTCTTGTTGGTCAACAGGCCGAATGTGCCCCAGCGGGAGTGCCCAGGGGGTATGGGGTGGGACTTGATCCATCCCCCGCAGGAAAACTGGTAGAAGTCCTGGCACGGGTCCACAGACCTGTCCATGGAGTCAAGGATGGATGCCGCCACCGACACACACCCTGGAGTCGTACACAAGTCTACAACAGAACCCACCCACTGGAGTCATGCACAAGTCTACAACAGAATGCACACACTGGAGTCATACATAAGTCTACAACAGAACCCACCCACTGGAGTCATACACAAGTCTACAACAGAACGCACACACTGGAGTCATACATAAGTCTACAACAGAACCCACGCACTGGAGTCATACACAAGCTCTAACAGAACACACACACACTGGAGTCGTATACAAGTCTACAACAGAACCCACCCACTGGAGTCATACACAAGTCTACAACAGAACGCACACACTGGAGTCATACACAAGTCTACAACAGAACGCACACACTGGAGTCATACACAAGTCTACAACAGAACCCACCCACTGGAGTCATACACAAGTCTACAACAGAACGCACACACTGGAGTCATACACAAGTCTACAACAGAACCCACCCACTGGAGTCATACACAAGTCTACAACAGAACGCACACACTGGAGTCATACATAAGTCTACAACAGAACCCACGCACTGGAGTCATACACAAGCTCTAACAGAACACACACTGGAGTCGTATACAAGTCTACAACAGAACATACACACTGGAGTCGTACACAAGCTCTAACAGAACACACACACTGGAGTCGTACACAAGCTCTAACAGAACACACACACTGGAGTCGTACACAAGCCTACAACAGAACACACACACTGGAGTCATACACAAGCTTTAACAGAACACACACACAAAGTCGTACACAAGTCTACAACAGAACACACACACTGGAGTCATACACAAGTCTACAACAGAAAACACACTGGAGTCGTACACAAGTCTACAACAAAACACACACACTGGAGTCATACATAAGTCTACAACAGAACCCACGCACTGGAGTCATACACAAGCTCTAACAGAACACACACACTGGAGTCGTACACAAGCCTACAACAGAACACACACACTGGAGTCATACACAAGCTCTAACAGAACACACACACTGGAGTCGTATACAAGTCTACAACAGAACCCACGCACTGGAGTCATACACAAGCTCTAACAGAACACACACACTGGAGTCGTACACAAGCCTACAACAGAACACACACACTGGAGTCATACACAAGCTCTAACAGAACACACACACTGGAGTCGTATACAAGTCTACAACAGAACCCACGCACTGGAGTCATACACAAGCTCTAACAGAACACACACACTGGAGTCGTACACAAGTCTACAACAGAACACACACACTGGAGTCATACACAAGCTCTAACAGAACCTGCCTGCTGGAATTAGGTATACAAGAGTCACCACAAACAGAACATACACACTGGGAGTCATGCAAGCTCTAACAAGAACACACACACACAAAAGTGGTACACAGAGTCTACAACAAGACACACAAGTCATCCACAGAGTCTATAACAGAACACACACACTGGAGTCATACACAAGTCAACAACAGAACACACACACTGGAGTCATACACAAGTCAACAACAGAACACACACATTGGAGTCATCCACAAGTCTATAACAGAACACACACACTGGAGTCATACAAAAGTCTGCAAGGAAATAGACAGACTTTAATTACACAGTCATTGTACTTGTATAAGTACTGTATTACGTTCTATTAAGCATACAAAGTGTACACCTTATTGGCATATGCGTCACATTTTGGTTTATTTTTAGCAGCGTCTGACACCGTGACAACGATCTCAGATGCCAACCTTGACAGTGTGACACCGTGACAGTGATCTCAGATGCCAACCTTGACAGTGTGACACCGTGACAGTGATCTCAGATGCCAACCTTGACAGTGTGACACCGTGACAGCGATCTCAGATGCCAACCTTGACAGTGTGACACAGTGACAGTGATCTCAGATGCCAACCTTGACAGTGTGACACCGTGACCGGGATCTCAGATGCCAACCTTGACAGTGTGACACCGTGACAGTGATCTCAGATGCCAACCTTGACAGTGTGACACCGTGACAGTGATCTCAGATGCCAACCTTGACAGTGTGACACCGTGACAGTGATCTCAGATGCCAACCTTGACAGTGTGACACCGTGACAGTGATCTCAGATGCCAACCTTGACAGTGTGACACCGTGACAGCGATCTCAGATGCCAACCTTGACAGTGTGACACCGTGACAGCGATCTCAGATGCCAACCTTGACAGCGTGACACCGTGACAGCGATCTCAGATGCCAACCTTGACAGTGTGACACCGTGACAGCGATCTCAGATGCCAATCTTGACAGTGTGACACCGTGACAGCGATCTCAGATGCCAACCTTAACAGTGTGACACCGTGACAGCGATCTCAGATGCCAACCTTGACAGTGTGACACCGTGACAGTGATCTCAGATGCCAACTTTGACAGTGTGACACCGTGACAGTGATCTCAGATGCCAACTTTGACAGTGTGACACCGTGACAGTGATCTCAGATGCCAACCTTGACAGTGTGACACCGTGACAGCGATCTCAGATGCCAACCTTGACAGTGTGACACCGTGACAGCGAACTCAGATGCCAACCTTGACAGTGTGACACCGTGACAGCGATCTCAGATGCCAACCTTGACAGTGTGACACCGTGACAGCGATCTCAGATGCCAACCTTGACAGTGTGACACCGTGACAGTGATCTCAGATGCCAACGTTGACAGTGTGACACCGTGACAGTGATCTCAGATGCCAACCTTGACAGTGTGACACCGTGACAGTGATCTCAGATGCCAACCTTGACAGTGTGACACCGTGGCGATCAGATGACAGTGTGACACCGTGACAGCGATCTCAGATGCCAACCTTGACACAGTGTGACTTGACCGTGACAGCGATCAGATGCCAACCTTGACAGTGTGAGATGATCTCCAACCTTGACAGTGTGACACCGTGACAGTGATCTCAGATGCCAACCTTGACAGTGTGACACCGTGACAGTGATCTCAGATGCCAACCTTGACAGTGTGACACCGTGACAGTGATCTCAGATGCCAACCTTGACAGTGTGACACCGTGACAGTGATCTCAGATGCCAACCTTGACAGTGTGACACCGTGACAGTGATCTCAGATGCCAACCTTGACAGTGTGACACCGTGACAGTGATCTCAGATGCCAACCTTGACAGTGTGACACCGTGACAGTGATCTCAGATGCCAACCTTGACAGTGTGACACCGTGACAGTGATCTCAGATGCCAACCTTGACAGTGTGACACCGTGACAGTGATCTCAGATGCCAACCTTGACAGTGTGACACCGTGACAGTGATCTCAGATGCCAACCTTGACAGTGTGACACCGTGACAGTGATCTCAGATGCCAACCTTGACAGTGTGACACCGTGACAGTGATCTCAGATGCCAACCTTGACAGTGTGACACCGTGACAGTGATCTCAGATGCCAACCTTGACAGTGTGACACCGTGACAGTGATCTCAGATGCCAACCTTGACAGTGTGACACCGTGACAGTGATCTCAGATGCCAACCTTGACAGTGTGACACCGTGACAGTGATCTCAGATGCCAACCTTGACAGTGTGACACCGTGACAGTGATCTCAGATGCCAACCTTGACAGTGTGACACCGTGACAGTGATCTCAGATGCCAACCTTGACAGTGTGACACCGTGACAGTGATCTCAGATGCCAACCTTGACAGTGTGACACCGTGATCTCAGATGTGACATCGTGACAGATCTCAGATGCCAACCTTGACAGTGTGACACCGTGACAGTGATCTCAGATGCCAACCTTGACAGTGTGACACCGTGACAGTGATCTCAGATGCCAACCTTGACAGTGTGACACCGTGACAGTGATCTCAGATGCCAACCTTGACAGTGTGACACCGTGACAGTGATCTCAGATGCCAACCTTGACAGTGTGACACCGTGACAGTGATCTCAGATGCCAACCTTGACAGTGTGACACCGTGACAGTGATCTCAGATGTCAACCTTGACAGTGTGACACCGTGACAGTGATCTCAGATGCCAACCTTGACAGTGTGACACCGTGACAGTGATCTCAGATGCCAACCTTGACAGTGTGACACCGTGACAGTGATCTCAGATGCCAACCTTGACAGTGTGACACCGTGACAGTGATCTCAGATGCCAACCTTGACAGTGTGACACCGTGACAGTGATCTCAGATGCCAACCTTGACAGTGTGACACCGTGACAGTGATCTCAGATGCCAACCTTGACAGTGTGACACCGTGACAGTGATCTCAGATGTCAACCTTGACAGTGTGACACCGTGACAGTGATCTCAGATGCCAACCTTGACAGTGTGACACCGTGACAGTGATCTCAGATGCCAACTTTGACAGTGTGACACCGTGACAGTGATCTCAGATGTCAACCTTGACAGTGTGACACCGTGACAGTGATCTCAGATGCCAACCTTGGCAGTGTGACACCGTGACAGTGATCTCAGATGCCAACTTTGACAGTGTGACACCGTGACAGTGATCTCAGATGTCAACCTTGACAGTGTGACACCGTGACAGTGATCTCAGATGTCAACCTTGACAGTGTGACACCGTGACAGTGATCTCAGTGACAGTGTGACACCGTGACAGTGATCTCAGATGCCAACCTTGACAGTGTGACACCGTGACAGTGATCTCAGATGCCAACCTTGACAGTGTGACACCGTGACAGTGATCTCAGATGCCAACCTTGACAGTGTGACACCGTGACAGTGATCTCAGATGCCAACCTTGACAGTGTGACACCGTGACAGTGATCTCAGATGCCAACCTTGACAGTGTGACACCGTGACAGTGATCTCAGATGTCAACCTTGACAGTGTGACACCGTGACAGTGATCTCAGATGTCAACCTTGACAGTGTGACACCGTGACAGTGATCTCAGATGTCAACCTTGACAGTGTGACACCGTGACAGTGATCTCAGATGCCAACCTTGACAGTGTGACACCGTGACAGTGATCTCAGATGCCAACTTTGACAGTGTGACACCGTGACAGTGATCTCAGATGCCAACCTTGACAGTGTGACACCGAGACAGTGATCTCAGATGCCAACCTTGACAGTGTGACACCGTGACAGTGATCTCAGATACCAACTTCGACAGTGTGACACCGTGACAGTGATCTCAGATGCCAACCTTGACAGTGTGACACCGTGACAGTGATCTCAGATGCCAACCTTGACAGTGTGACACCGTGACAATGATCTCAGATGCCAACATTGACAGTGTGACACCGTGACAGTGATCTCAGATGCCAACCTTGACAGTGTGACACCGTGACAGTGTTCTCAGATGCCAACTTTGACAGTGTGACACCGTGACAGTGATCTCAGATGCCAACCTTGACAGTGTGACACCGTGACAGTGATCTCAGATGCCAACCTTGACAGTGTGACACCGTGACAGTGATCTCAGATGCCAACCTTGACAGTGTGACACCGTGACGGTGATCTCAGATGCCAACCTTGACAGTGTGACACAGTGACGGTGATCTCAGATGCCAACCTGACACCGTGACAGTGATCTCAGATGCCAACCAGTGTGACACCGTGACAGTGATCTCAGATGCCAACCTTGACAGTGTGACACCGTGACAGTGATCTCAGATGCCAACCTTGACAGTGTGACACCGTGACAGTGATCTCAGATGCCAACCTTGACAGTGTGACACCGTGACAGTGATCTCAGATGCCAACCTTGACAGTGTGACACCGTGACAGTGATCTCAGATGCCAACCTTGAGAGTGTGACACCGTGACAGTGATCTCAGATGCCAACCTTGACAGTGTGACACCGTGACAGTGATCTCAGATGCCAACCTTGACAGTGTGACTCCGTGACAGTGATCTCAGATGCCAACTTTGACAGTGTGACACCGTGACAGTGATCTCAGATGCCAACTTTGACAGTGTGACACCGTGACAGGGATCTCAGATGCCAACCTTGACAGTGTGACACCGTGACAGCGATCTCAGATGCCAACCTTGACAGTGTGACACCGTGACAGCGATCTCAGATGCCAACCTTGACAGTGTGACACCGTGACAGTGATCTCAGATGCCAACCTTGACAGTGTGACAACGTGACAGTGATCTCAGATGCCAACCTTGACAGTGTGACACCGTGACAGTGATCTCAGATGCCAACCTTGACAGTGTGACACCGTGACAGTGATCTCAGATGCCAACTTTGACAGTGTGACACCGTGACAGTGATCTCAGATGCCAACCTTGACAGTGTGACACCGTGACAGCGATCTCAGATGCCAACCTTGACAGTGTGACACCGTGACAGCGATCTCAGATGCCAACCTTGACAGTGTGACACCGTGACAGTGATCTCAGATGCCAAGTTGACAGTGTGACACCGTGACAGTGATCTCAGATGCCAACCTTGACAGTGTGACACCGTGACAGTGATCTCAGATGCCAACTTTGAAAGTGTGACACCGTGACAGTGATCTCAGATGCCAACCTTGACAGTGTGACACCGTGACAGTGATCTCAGATGCCAACCTTGACAGTGTGACACCGTGACAGCGATCTCAGATGCCAACCTTGACAGTGTGACACCGTGACAGCGATCTCAGATGCCAACTTTGACAGTGTGACGCCGTGACAGTGATCTCAGATGCCAACTTTGACAGTGTGACACCGTGACAGTGATCTCAGATGCCAACCTTGACAGTGTGACACCGTGACAGCGATCTCAGAGGCCAACCTTGACAGTGTGACACCGTGACAGCGATCTCAGATGCCAACCTTGACAGTGTGACACCGTGACAGGGATCTCAGATGCCAACCTTATGGCATTGTGACACATTGACGAGTGATCTCAGATGCCAACTGACGAGGAGAATTAAGCGACACACCGTGACAGTGATCTCAGATGCCAACCTTGACAGTGTGACACCGTGACAGTGATCTCAGATGCCAACCTTGACAGTGTGACACCGTGACAGTGATCTCAGATGCCAACCTTGACAGTGTGACACCGTGACAGTGATCTCAGATGCCAACCTTGAGTGTGACACCGTGACAGTGATCTCAGATGTCAACCTTGAGTGTGACACCGTGACAGTGATCTCAGATGTCAACCTTGACAGTGTGACACCGTGACAGTGATCTCAGATGCCAACCTTGACAGTGTGACACCGTGACAGTGATCTCAGATGTCAACCTTGACAGTGTGACACCGTGACAGTGATCTCAGATGTCAACCTTGACAGTGTGACACCGTGACAGTGATCTCAGATGCCAACCTTGACAGTGTGACACCGTGACAGTGATCTCAGATGCCAACTTTGACAGTGTGACACCGTGACAGTGATATCAGATGTCAACCTTGACAGTGTGACACCGTGACAGTGATCCCAGATGTCAACCTTGACAGTGTGACACCGTGACAGTGATCTCAGATGCCAACCTTGACAGTGTGACACCGTGACAGTGATCTCAGATGCCAACCTTGACAGTGTGACATCGTGACAGTGATCTCAGATGTCAACCTTGACAGTGTGACACCGTGACAGTGATCTCAGATGTCAACCTTGACAGTCTGACACCGTGACAGTGATCTCAGATGCCAACCTTGACAGTGTGACACCGTGACAGTGATCTCAGATGCCAACCTTGACAGTGTGACACCGTGACAGTGATCTCAGATGCCAACCTTGACAGTGTGACACCGTGACAGTGATCTCAGATGCCAACCTTGACAGTGTGACACCGTGACGGTGATCTCAGATGCCAACCTTGACAGTGTGACACCGTGATAGTGACCCGATGCCAACCCTTTGACAGTGTGATACCGACATTGATCTCAGATGCCAACCTGCATGCGTGACACCGCGGACAGTGATCTCTAGATGCCAACCTTGACAGTGTGATACCGCGGATAGCGATCTCGATGCCAACTCTGGATAGTGTGATTAATCGCGATATGATTCCCAGATGCCAACCTGAGTGTGACACCGTGGATAGTGATCCTTTCAGATACTAACCTTTCCGACAGTGTGACACCGCGGATAGTGGATCTCTCAGATGTCAACCTGACAGTGTGACACCGCGGACAGTGATCCGATGCCAACTCTTGATAGTGTGACACTTAATAGTGATCTTGCATTTTCAACTCTTTATTAGTGACACCGTGACAGTGATCTCAGATGTCAACCTTGACAGTGTGACACCGTGACAGTGATCTCAGATGTCAACCTTGACAGTGTGACACCGTGACAGTGATCTCAGATGTCAACCTTGACAGTGTGACACCGTGACAGTGATCTCAGATGCCAACCTTGACAGTGTGACACCGTGACAGTGATCTCAGATGCCAACTTTGACAGTGTGACACCGTGACAGTGATCTCAGATGTCAACCTTGACAGTGTGACACCGTGACAGTGATCTCAGATGTCAACCTTGACAGTGTGACACCGTGACAGTGATCTCAGATGCCAACCTTGACAGTGTGACACCGTGACAGTGATCTCAGATGCCAACCTTGACAGTGTGACACCGTGACAGTGATCTCAGATGTCAACCTTGACAGTGTGACACCGTGACAGTGATCTCAGATGCCAACCTTGACAGTGTGACACCGTGACAGTGATCTCAGATGCCAACCTTGACAGTGTGACACCGTGACAGTGATCTCAGATGCCAACCTTGACAGTGTGACACCGTGACAGTGATCTCAGATGCCAACCTTGACAGTGTGACACCGTGACAGTGATCTCAGATGCCAACCTTGACAGTGTGACACCGTGACAGTGATCTCAGATGTCAACCTTGACAGTGTGACACCGTGACAGTGATCTCAGATGCCAACCTTGACAGTGTGACACCGTGACAGTGATCTCAGATGCCAACCTTGACAGTGTGACACCGTGACCGTGATCTCAGATGCCAACTTTGACTGTTGAATCCATTGTTGTAATTACATTTCTACCAATGTCACACCAGATTCAAAGCTCAGTGATGACAAATATTGAAACGTCCACCTAAATTATCAGACTTTACAGAGTTCTGGTGTCCTTTTCCTTATACAGGTGGATGCATAAATCACTTATGTCTGCCGAGATGATTTTACCCCGGAACCAACGATAATGGGTGTACGATGTACCCTGATATGTATACTTGTATGTTTACTGCAACACAAAATGTGACACACCTTCACATCTCAACTATTTATTAAACACACTTAATAGAATGTATGTAGCAAATCAACATTGTAACAACTATTGTGGCTACACAGTAACTGCTACAGTTTTGTAGCAAATTACATAGTAATCATTGTGGTGTGTAGTAACAATTATGGTAATATTTACACAGATATCACATTACTGTGGCCCCATAGCAAACATTGTAGTTTCATGGCAATTGTTGTGGTCTTATAGCAGTTGTATTGTTTTCACAGCAATCATTATGGCTGAGTAATCGCTGTGGTTTTGTAGCAAACACTGTGGTTTTACAGGATCACGTGTGACAACTGAACAAGATCAATCCAGCAATGAGTAAGTCTGTGGGAGTGTTTGAGTCAAAAAGGTACGTCTCACCTGACAGGGTACAAACATAGACAGAAGGACGGACAGATGGACAGACAGACAGACAGATGAACGGATGGACAGACAGATGGACGGGCGGGCGGATGGGCAGGCCGGCGGGCGGATGGGCGGGCGGACAGACGGACGGACGGACGGACAGACAGACAGACAGACAGGAAGACAGACAAACATGACCCCCGGCTAATAGGACTTACTCTGTTCCTGTTGTTTAATGACAGTCTTCACAACAGTAGTTGTACTTGGGTGTGTCCGTGAGATTGCCATGGTTACAATGACTATTCCGAGGATGACCACAAGAGCAAAGAGGATGCATTCGAGAAGTGACCGTCGGTGCCAGAAACCCGAGCTCGCTTTGAGAACGACGACCGGACTGAACGGCCCGCCCGTAGGGGTGGTGCCCCCTGGCGACACTGTCTCATCCTCCTCGAAGTTGGTACGCTTGTACCTTTGGCCTGACATCTGCAATGGAAACGCTTCATTCAGTTTGCAGTAGTAACATTTCTATGTTTATAAACAAATAAATGACCATCCCGGTTCCCATTAATATTATAAACCAACTCATTTAATAGATAAATTTTCTGATCGCGACTTCTTTAAAACTACCACATTAACAATCATTACAACCCACTGCCACACTCAAACGTTTAGCCACCTGAAATGTCTACGGCTGTCACGGAAATGCCACACAATAAAAATGCAACAAGATTATGTTACATCACGAATAATTTGCATTAGTAGCCGCCTGCGCAGTGACATTTCTAATTCAGCTGTAAAGCCACAGCTGGCGAGAGAAATTGATTAGCTGCGAGATTCCAGGAAATCTAGGTAGATGAGAATGGAATCGCGTATGATGCAGAAAGGGCTATGATTTCATGACAACAGATGTATTCACCGCACGGGATCCAAGGGATAAATAATAAACACTGCAAGGAAATATAATATTGACCAGGGCTGGGGGGGTCAGTGGGGGGCAATACATCTAAGCAAACACAATTTAATGGCTAATTAACAGGGGTGGGATGCTTACATCACAAATGTAAATGATTATGATTAGTCTAAAATGAATGAACGATTATGTAAAAAAATCTAATCAATTTTATTACTTTTGCGTTTAATCATGATTAAAATCATGATCACGTTAATGGTCTACCCTTGTCTGAATATATATTCATATCCTCCTGATTGTTGCCAGATGTAGAATATCATGCTGACAGCTGGCACCGACACTAACAAATTAGGTGATTTTAATCTGACTGCATCATTTTGTAGTCGGGCAACATAACTAAACACAAGAAATTGTGACCGCGATCGTAATTATGATAACTGGCACAATAACCGAGCACAATTATGACTACGTTGCCTTTTGACCAATGTAATTAAGTACAATTGCTAAAAAATTGTCAAAGATCGCACATGAGTGTGGAGTAAATTCCTCCTATCTACACTACATAAAAACTGCTTTATTACAGGGCTAGATACACTGATTCCCTCGAGGGTCTGGAAGTGACACAATCTCGCCTACAGTTGTTGATCTCATCAATTCCCCGAGCATCACCTACTAATATGTATCATCATAACAATCCAATAAAAATAATGCTATTGCAATAAGCTGTACCATGCCACAGGGGATCCAAGGGCTCCAGCCAGCATACGTACCGCTACTCGTTATCTCACATGGCTTTTCTCGCAAGGCACAACGCAATCGTTGTGTGGAATTACGTAGGGAGGAGGTGAGACTGAATTACAACAGGTATTGATTGACGTGTGTTCCGATCTGGCACAGTCAACAATCTCCTTTCTCGGAAATATACGTTTCAGTTACGCTTTACAATTTTTGTTTTACCAAACTGGGTCACATCAATGTGAACACTAAACTAACAAGTTAGAACTGTGGGTAACTTACCATAGTGTATATGAAATGTAAATTACTGGACATATTTATGTGTTAATGCATGTATGACTCACATTAGATACAATATATATATATACATATTGTAATTTTTAAATATTTTTCAAACTAGTTCTCTTTAAAATGTTTTAGTTATGAATAATCATCATTTTTACCTTTTTATTATGTAATATGCATGTGTTGTAATACATTTGTACACCGCAACCACTGGTATCATTTATATTTATTTTACGAAAACACCCCTGATTTTTTAGAAATACATGGTATTTATATAAATTTGATTGGATATGACCACACCTTCCAGATCTAACCTTTCTCAATACCAGTTGACCACTATCAGACACATCCAAACTCTACATGGATAATGTGGTCAAGTCATGCACAAATGGCACATCAAAGACACAGCAAGAGGGGACTGTGACCACTGACCAACAAACCACTGACCGCACGCACCATCAAGACGTTAACCACGGCCCTATGTTCACCTTCTCTGAGTTCTACTAAGCTGGGCTGTCGATCGGAGGAACCAGGATTTGAATCCTGGTGTCAACCGGTCGGTGGGTCTGTACGGGCATTGGCCACGTGCTGAAATCTGGGCAATTTCATTCACCCTTCGTTGCCTGTATCTTTCAGATGAGACACTACAAGCCATTGGTCCCTTCTATCTGGTGTATGTCCATTTCACTTCACTTATGCCCTTCTCTCCATGCGGAGCATAGGCCATCGATGACGACTCTCCAGCACACACGACTTTGGGTGATCTTCTCTATTTCTTTTCAGGTGTGTCCACCCCTTTGTACTTCAGTAGGCGAGATTGTGTCCCTTTGCCAGGTGTTTTTTGGCCTTCCTCGATTTCTTTTTCCTTGACGATTCCACCTCAGAGACTGTCTTGTGATGTTTGGTGTCTATCCAAAGTGTAGTAAAAAAATGGGCCAAGAGACCCTGAAGTCCTTTGGACTAGAATGGGAGTTTGTAATTATTAATGAAATGGTTTTTGGTGAATCATAGTTACAGATCATTAAGGGTTATGATGGAAGTGTTGACATATTTAGTAGCTCTCTCGACTATATGCATGCCAGTGAAGATACACCTGGAAATAAAATACTTGAGTAGATCATTTCATGAAGATTGTATTTATTAGTTAATGTGTTATTAAAAATACTGTAGAATTTTATCCCGATACTCTGCTATTTAGGCCGATTTCCAGTGGTTGTAGAAACCTTGCAGGAGAATTGGTGAGCTACAATCTCGCATGTAGCACAGTTAAAGGTTATTTAAGAAATTGTGCACACATTTTCTGTTCTCATTTTGCTCCTACGATACTCCCCAGAATGGAAAGAAGAAACAGATGAACTATAATAAAAACTTTATTTGCTTACAAGGTACATATACATAGTGTTTATACATATAATTGGAGTGAAGTAATAGCTGCAACATGTATAGTAAAATATCTTAATAATATTCCTTATAATTTTGGCTAAATATGCTTTAACCTTTTCGAGTATACCTAAGTTATTTTATTATATATATTATTTTATACCTAAGTTATTTTATTTTAATCCTAGATCATATCGTTACATTGCATTGATAATTATGTCTATTGCTGTTTTAAAGTTTCTCAGGTTCTGCCATTACACATTAGTTACAGCCCACATGGAGGCATTCAGTTTGACACTGGGACAATGGCAGACAGTGAGCCAAGGCTAGTCCAATACACAGGTTTACAGGTGGCCGCTCCACTCAGCCATCCCAGTGATCAGGGCAAAGTCCACTATCCAATCATAAATAGAGATCAGTGGCTGCAGGAGGCAGCAGTAGAGAAATAGCAGGACAATTTTGCATTTTGGAGGCCCCGATGTGCCCTTAGAATGATTAAATAAAATAGGGATTTCTTGTGTATAGTGGCACTACCATATGAAATGTCTATGCAAAATCAGAGGAAAAGTCACTGAAGAGTTTTTGAAAAATAGGCAAAATGTGAAAATTACCAGTTTCGGGGGCCCTGGGGGGCCATACGGGGCCTTAGAATGATTCAATAAAATACAAATTTCTCGTGTATAGTGGCAGTACCCTAAGATACGTCTACGCGAAATTAAAGAAAAAGTTGCTGAATGGTTTCTGAGATATGGCAGCTAACGGCAGACGGCGCACGACGGACGCAGAGTGATGGCATAAGTCCGTTGGACCTTCGGCCTAAAAGGACTAAAAATTACACAGTATAAATAAAAACAGATCAGTCACATTTTTGTGTCGCGTCTGTCACACTTATAAATCTGTCCAGCAAAAAATTTTACAATGATAATTCTTTTTCTGCTTGTAGAGGTCTATTATGATGGTAATGACCAAACATAAATAGAATTATTAGGTTTTCCATCAAAACGGTCTAATGATAATGCTGACATTGCAAAATTTTGATCCTTTTTCAAAATCCGGTTATAATAGAAAAATTAATTAACTGTCTGTGTCTGTCTTACACCTCACACCTAACTCAGTATACCTCTCATGGGGAAATGAGTTCCATAGATTCCACTCTAGAGGATGAAAACCCCTTTTTTGGCTGGCCCGGAAGTAGTTGTGACAGATGCGACATAAGTGACAAGGTAAATAAAATTTATTATTTTTAAACTGTCCATTTACTTGGTTAGACTTTTGGTTTGTATAATCTAAATCACTTTCTTTTTACAAACTATGATGGAAATTACTTTAAGATAGTACTGTATTACAGTAACTGAAAAAATCTGACCTCACAAATTTCAATATCATTACCAAACATGTGGTTTACACAAAGCTTAATAAATCAGTGTCCTGTTTTTGGTGATTCTCAAGGATTTCATGTTCTACTTTCAAGTGCTATTCTTCATCATCTGATGAGGTGGAACTATGAGGGGGGTTCTGCCAGCACAGTAGGGACTCCATTACACATTAGTTACAGCCACATGGAGGCATTCAGTTTGACACTGGGACAATGGCAGGCAGGGAGCCCAGCTAAAATGCAATACACAGGCTGACACCAGCCTGCTCCAGATAGCCAGCCCAGTGAGGCCAAAATAACATATAGTTGTGTTTCCGGTAACATTGATTTTTAAAATAGGGTAGGTAGGTAGGAAAAACATTTCATTTTTTAAAACATTTTATTGCAAAAAAATAGGGTAGGCAGACCTATTGTAATATTTCAGTTTATTCATTAGTTTTGTTCAACCATTTTAGCTAGCGCCATATATCACGCCATCCAACAGAATTTGTTAGAACTACGAAACCCAGACTATGATTAGACTTTGAGCCAATGTAACCCAGTAGTGAAATAGTAGGAAAATTTAGCATTTTGGGGGGCCCTGAGGTGCCCTTAGAATGGTTCATTCAAATACAGATTTCTTGTATATAGTGGCAGTACCCTAAGATACATCTATGCAAAATTAGAGAAAAAGTTGCTGAAGAGCTTTAGAAAAAATAGGCAAAATGTGAAAATTGACCAGTTTCGGGGGCCCTTAGAATGATTCAATCAAATACAGATTGCTCGTGCATAGTGGCAATACCCTAAGATATGTCTATGCAAAATTAGAGAAAAAGTTGCTGAACGGTTTCTGAGATATGGCAGCTAATGGCGCACGGTGGATGCGGAGTGATGGCATAAGTCTGTTGGACCTTCGGCCAAAAGGACTAAAAATCTATATTCACCTGAATTTAACTTATGGACATGAAAATTATTCTGTTTAAAATTGTGCTTCTGTCAGATAATATACGGTTCCATTAATTTTAAGCATATCCTTTAATTACATGCATGACACTCCTTGAAGTGACATTGTCTGTTTCTTTACCCGGAATCAACCAGGAGTGGTAATCATTAGCAGGAAGTTCACTTAATCAGTTGTACTTCACCCAACCCAATATCTTTGTGGCTTTATATCTCACAGAGAATCATCAACAACTGGGTCAAAAATTATGAACGATCCAAACAGTGGACATTACAATATTACCTGTAATGTCTCTTCATCAAACAAACAAATTCAGATTTTCAATGATAATTACACTAACTTTCTTAAGAACATCGCTACCCTAGGTAGCCATTTTTTTATCAACATAAAACATGCATGTGAATGTCTACATTATCTCTACCACAATACATGGAACAGGCCTACATCTTCAATTCAGCATAAAATGAACAGATATCTTGACGAATAACCAGAATGCCGACTCGAAAACTGCAACATCTATATACAAGTCACTAGTGGAGGTCTGCCTACCCATGACATCAACGATCCCACGCATTCAGCTAGACAGGAAATGAGTTTGTCTGCTGGCTCCGATATAAATTCATCTGTGCAACAAGAGATTGATGCTAACTACTTTGTGTTCCGAGTCTGGCGTCAGCTTTCTGACAATAACTATGGCAGAACATACCAATCTCTTTCATAAGAGACGTGAATTCCGTGAAATAATTATGCATCTACCATCTGGTTTAAGAATGGATCACTCCTGATGCGTGATAATCAAAAGTCTGCCATAAAACATGTAAACTCACTCATCGGTTCCTCGTCTATTAATATTTGTTAATATAATGTTCCTAACACTGTAGTAAATATGTTGAAGGCATACTGCACACCAAATTGCATTTAGTAACCCTGTGTTCAGTGTTCGCAATTTGAGTGCTGTGCCCACAAAAAGCTCAAATTGTGTACAAAACATTCAAATAATAAACATGGCAGTAGAGATAAGTGCAGCTGACTGCAACTTGCAAGTTCCTAGATTTGCCCTGTGAAAAACATCCGTAGATGTGTTCACATCTACACTTTAAAACGGTTTAGTTAAACTGTTTTAACTAATCCAGTCAGAAAACATACATGTGAACATGATTTAGTGCTAAAATGTTTTTAGCTAAAACGATTTAACTAATCCGCTTCAGTAAGTGGTTTAGTTAGTTTTAGCAAAAAAACGGTTCAGTGTGCAAGTGTGAACGCAAGCGTATTAGCTAAAACGTTTTAAGTACGTCACAGTCATGCGCATTCGATCTTGCACCTCGTCGCTTCCTGTTTATAACATCAAAAAAATGTTGGCGGCATCATGTCTTCTACGGATCCAAGCAACGCAAAACCTAAAGAAATGCAACTGCGACGCAACAATTGGGATGATGGAGAAGTTAAATTGTTAATTGAGTTGTGTGGGGACGATCGGGTGCAGACCGAATTGGAAGGAGTCAGCCACAATATAGCCATTTTGCTATGCTAGCTTGCACATGTGCACATACCAACTTCCTCCTTAAAATGGTTGAGCTAAATGCGTGTGTGAACACCCTCAATTTACAAACATAAATCGGTTTAACTAAAATGGTTTATTCGGTAGGTGCGAATGCAGCTCATGACTGGCATATCAAGTGGGACAGTGTACGACTGATTCAGCAGATTTCCTACTAATAATTACCACCATGGCTTGAGAGGATGAATCGGGATAATGGAACACACAAAGTCGATTTAAGAACAGACTTTCTTGATTTACGTTAAGTTTGTCATATATAACTAATAATAATTTTAATGTACTGTCTCCAAACATGTAACCCTGATGCAAACAAACTGCCATAACCAATCAATCCCATACCTAAAACAAAGCATCATGTTGCCAATTTACTCAGCCTAAAATGTGACTTACCCATCATTTTTTGCGGCTTTGTTACAAAGAAACTGGTGCAAAAATTATCACCGATTTGAAGACATCTGCTGAGCTACTTTGTGTTTTTAGCGCCTTTATATTTGGTCATATTTCAAAATATACATTCATATTTCATGCCTGTAACGACCACAGACTACGACTAATGAAAATCAGTTCCTAGAACACACTCAGGAATCTTACAAGTGTCGTAGGACCGACCACAGACTATGACTAATGAAAATCAGTTCCTAGAACACACTCAGAAATCTTACAAGTGTCGGAGCGGTCCTCCTGCAGGCACTACGACAACGGGGTAGCGACTGTAAATAACAATACAAACCGACTAATAAATAAATCCTGACAAACTTATTCTTTATTATACTCCATACATACTGTAAACCCTGACCATGCCAGTCCAGCCCAGCTGCGACACCGAGGCAGCTCAGCCTCACCTCCCAGCCCAAGCTGGAGGGAAACCCTCCTGGCTGCACACCCTGCACTCTGTGTGCGCCTGTCAACCCTCCTGGCTGCACACCCTGCACTCTGTGTGCCCCTGTCAACCCTCCTGGCTGCACACCCTGCACTCTGTGTGCCCCTGTCAACCCTCCTGGCTGCACACCCTGCACTCTGTGTGCCCCTGTCAACCCTCCTGGCTGCACACCCTGCACTCTGTGTGCGCCTGTCAACCCTCCCAGCTGCACACCCTGCACTCTGTGTGTCCCTGTTAACCCTCCTGGCTGCACACCCTGCACTCTGTGTGCCCCTGTCAACTCCCTTCTCTTGTCTCACTTCTCTCTTACAACTCCCTATGTCAAACTGTCTCTCACTACTTGTCTCAGTTCTCTCTTACAACTCCCTATGTCAAACTGTCTCTCACTACTTGTCTCAGTTCTCTCTTACAATTCCCTATGTCAAACTGTCTCTCACTACTTGTCTCAGTTCTCTCTTACAACTCCCTATGTCAAACTGTCTCTCACTACTTGTCTCAGTTCTCTCTTACAACTCCCTATGTCAAACTGTCTCTCACTACTTGTCTCAGTTCTCTCTTACAACTCCCTATGTCAAACTGTCTCTCACTACTTGTCTCAGTTCTCTCTTACAACTCCCTATGTCAAACTGTCTCTCACTACTTGTCTCAGTTCTCTCTTACAACTCCCTATGTCAAACTGTCTCTCACTACTTGTCTCAGTTCTCTCTTACAACTCCCTATGTCAAACTGTCTCTCACTACTTGTCATTTAAAACTAGCCAATAGTTATCCCTCATATTTCCAGCCAATTACAGTGCCTAGCTATCCCCTAAAACATCTTTCTCCACATACTTTGTTTGTATCTATCGCCCTACAGGACATCCGGCAAATTTCTTTGAAGACTTTCAGGATATGTTGGAAAATCTGGCAATTATTCATTCAGAATTTTATATTCTTGGTGATTTTAATCTACATTTGGATATACCTTCTACAACTACGTTTGATGATATTCTGGCATCATTTGATTTGAAACAACATGTTACCTTTTCGACACATATACATGGCCATTGGCTTGACCTCTTGATAACCCGTTCAACTTGTAATAATATCCAAGCACATACTGTTTCAGATGGGTTGTCAGACCACCATATTGTCATTGCTAATGTTAATGTTTCTATAACCCGATTAGAGCCAAAACACAATGTGTCTTACAAAGCTATTCATAGGATTGACATTACAGCTTTAATGGCTGATGTCCTTAAATCTGACCTTATCACAAATAAAAAACACCTATCTGACTTATATAAACAGTACTGTCAAGTACTCAAAGCATTACTTAACAAACATGCATCTATAAAATCCAAATGTGTGTCAGAAAGGCCACTGGCTCCATGGATGACTTCCAAAATTATACTATCTACAAGGCGTCGTCGTTATTTAGAGCGTGTATGGCGCAAATCGCGCTCGCCATTAGACAGGTTGTGCTACTTTAAGCAATGTCACCTCTGTAACAGACAAATGGCCAAAGCTAAATCAGATTATTATACAAATATGGTCATAAATAAGTCTGATAACCTGCATCAGTTATGGAACTGCACCAATAAGATTCTACATAGATGGCCTACTCCATCGTTACCTGATTATGTGTCAATTAAGTCTCTATGTGATTCGTTCTCTAGTCACTTTAAGAATAAAATCAGTATTATTCGTTCTGCTTTCCCATGTCATAATTTAAATAATGTCAGTGTGGACTTTCCACAAGTAAATTCTCTACTTGTATCATTTGAACCTGCAACAGTTCATGAAGTTAGGAAAATAATGATGTCCTCCCCAAATAAATCTTGTGCACTAGATCCATTTCCAACAATACTGCTAAAAGTATGTCTCGATACACTAATTGGACCTATAACAAATATTATAAATCCATCACTGCTCTGGCTGTTTTCCTGATGATTTCAAATACGCCCATGGCACACCACTTCTTAAGAAGTCATCTCTGCCTAAACAAGACCTAAACAGTTATAGACCTAGCTATTTCTAATCTCAGCTTTATTTCCAAAATATTAGAAAAGGTTGTAGCAAGTCGTCTAAGATCTCACATTAGCACAAATGTCTTAACTAATGTGTCACAATCAGCATGTAGACAGTTTCATTCAACAGAGACTGCCCTATTAAAGGTTCATAATGACATTAACTTGAACGTTAATAATGGTAAAGTGACTGCACTTACCTTACTAGATCTCTCTGCCGCTTTTGACACGATTGATCACAGCATTCTCATTGAACACTTATTAAAGTGGTACGGCATATCTGGCACAGCACTAAGCTGGTTTTCTTCATATCTAACTGATAGATACCAAACTATAAAGATTTGGAACTGCTTTTCAGCTGCACTGCTGGCTTTATTTGGTGTTCCCCAGGGTTCTGTTCTTGGGCCTTTGCTTTTTACTCTTTATACCACGCCACTAAGCTCTGTTATACAAAGACATAACTTGGATCATCGTCTTTATGCTGATGATACTCATATCTACATTTCATTGGCTACCCTGGATACAAATCACTCCCTTAACCAACTTTGTGATTACCTTCAAGATATCTTCCACTGGATGACTGACAGCAAGTTGAAATTAAATTGTTTTGAAATTATAATAATTAATTAATATTATAACATGGATATTATATTATTATAATTTATATTGAGCCCTACCATACACGGGCTCAACGTAAATACAAATCATTTCAGAATAAACCTGCGTGATTGGTCTGCTTGAAAAAAACCTGCTAAATCCAATAATATGCAAATACATACAATAAAATCAGCTGTGCATTGAAATCAGGCCTGGCAAATTTGACTGGCGCCACAAAATTGTGACCACTACAGAATACTTCAGATATAGGTCAAACGAACAATTCTGTATCACCAGACAATGTCCTTACTGCTGGAGAAATTCCTTTCTCCGGCTGATCAATAATCCATTCAAGTAGACAATTTCCATCTTCAGTTCTCAGAAACTAAGGATTAATACACCAAATGTGATGTCAAAATCCCTGAGGTGATATTTAGTAAGACTTATTATCCTTTCAACGACAGAAGCTTTAGTTTATGATAGTGCATATTATGCAATGATCAGAGGAAGTGCCATGAAGCAGACCGTCTATGACAGTTGGAATGATATGTGTGGATATGAAATGATTCTCAAGAGAGAGTCGACGAGGAAATAAATACTGCCAGAGTCTGACGTGTTGAGTCGTATGGATTACCCGTACATACAATACAGATATTTTCGGAAAAATATGACAGCATCCTGTTTTTATTTGGATTTCATGTGGAAAAATCGTGATGACGCACGTTTTCTTGTAACCGTTATACAAGAATAAAATCAAATAATGAACTTATAATAATAATAATAAGGTAATTTCTTTTGCGCATAAATCCTCGGAAACCAAGCTCAGAGGCGCATCAATACAAAAGGGTTAGTCAATATCAGAATTGAAAAGCCACATTAAAGTCGTCAACAGATGGATCGATACGCCAGGGAGCTAAGGTGGATATGTAAGGTTATAAAAAGTACTAGTACAGGTAATAGTAGTATTGACAAAACTGAACAAAAAGTAAATCAGAACTAGATGATCGAAGCTGGATAGGCTTTTTTTACAGGAGTAAGCAATGAATATAAATATGCTGGTTGCCTACATGAAAGTGCCTGATAGGTAATGGTACAGTTCTTTAAAATAATATATCGCACAGGAAGCCAGACAGACTTCAGAAGAGGCACTGAGTGAGAAAACCGCGGAGACCGAGTCACAACCCTAGCTAAGTAATTCTGTACATGTTCTAACCTAGTAATATCAGGCAATATTGTAAAAAAGGGAATTACAATAGTGGTCAAAGAGAAAAAACTTTTCGATGCAAGGCAGACTGCTAATAACAGCTAGCGGATTCAGGTTGAGGACGGTAGGCCTACATTTTATAGTTCAATGAATAATGGGACGTGTATTGTACTAACGGAATAAAACAGCCATGGTAGTCTGATGCATCATCATTCTGATCAAAAAATATTTCAATTAATGAAACCAGGAAATAACATTAATCATCAACTCAAAAATCTACACTACTATTTATTTTTATATAAGTTTATGTTATTTTCTTATATCTTAATTCCAAATATATATATATATATATATATGTACACTGTATATATATAGAGAGAGAGGTGGGAGAGAGAAGAAAAGGTAGACAGAAAAAAAGTGGGAAGACAACATCAAAGAGTGGACAGGACTGGAGTTCGCCGACTCCCAGGGGGCTGTGGAGAACAGGGAAACGTGTAGAGAGCTGGTTAAGAAGTTGTCAGTGGTGCCCCAACGATCCTTACAGGTTATGGGAAAGTGAAGATATATATATATATATATATATACAGATATATATATATATACACACACACATATATATATATATATATAGGCACGTATATTGAATATTTTGTGTTTTCGTCCATTTTTATTTTAGTACTGTTGAATTTGCAATATGTTTGTTGGAAAACACAAATATTGATAAATTGATTGACGAATCCTGAATGTGGTCCATGGCCATGTTGGTGGCAGCAGCGATCTGACCCACAGCCCCCGTGTCTCAAATCTGATGGAACTGAAACTATAAAGTGTTTTTAGTATCAAATGAGTCATTCGTCAGTCTGATCGAGCCTAGGCTTGCAGACCCTCAGTTCTGATCATTCTTCACAATGTGTGGCTTCGTGGGCACTTTCTGCACCAGAAACACTGAAATATGGATGTCCTGATATCCCCATCTCACATAATGGCTGTAAATAATGAGATCTGGGGGTCTCTCGTGGCCAAACGACTGCTACATTCTCCTACGTCATCAGCGACACACAGTAAGGGATCATACATTGTTGTTGTTATTCCACTGGCACATTCAGTTGTTGTATAATCCTGGTTCAAAATGTGTATTTTAAATTATGTCCTGCTACAAATGTGTAACAATTTAAGTATGGAGCACAAGTATAGAAGGGAGGGACAGATGGATGGAGGGAATGGGGTGGTAGAGAGAGGCTGTGAGAAGGAAGGAGATGGAGGATGGAGGGAGGTAGGGAGGGATGGGGGAGAGAGGGAGGGAGGGAGGCATGGATAGGGAGGCAGGGAGGGGGAGAGATGAAGAGAGGGAGGGAGAGGAGGGGGAGAGAGGAAGGGAGTGAGGAAGAGAATGAATAGATTAAGTAATTAAGGAAACATAATAGATGAAAACAGGGAAACTCAAGGTCCTTCAAAGTAAGCAAGAACTGCACAATGTCATGATTAAACTCATAACTTTTGACATTCTCCAAATAAACTCAGCTTCCCTGTCACAGTGACCTAGAGTGTGACGATAATATAAATTATATGTCATTTTGCTGACCGTCTTGCCTTGAACAACATTGTCACGCAGTGCAGTGGCAAACGTGAAATGTGAGACACAAGAGTCAACATCCAGGACAAGGACATTGCAGGGTCACCTTGGGATGACCTGCTAAGATCATGAACTGGAGCTTTCACTGTGTAATGTTGACCGCCAGGGGTTCTGAGACTGAGTGGACTTTGCAAATGACCACTGTTTGTCTGCCATTCTGCCGGCAATAGAAGTTATATAAAACACACATGGTGGCTCAGTAGTGGCCATTAGGCAAGCAAATACCTCATAATAAAGCATTCAATCTGTTCATCTTGCTTGCTCGCTCTCTCTCTCTCTCCTCTCTCTCTCTCTCTCTATCCCCCCCTCTCTCTCTATCCCCCACTCTCTCTCTCTCTACCCCCCTCTCTCTAACCCCCACTCTCTCTATCCCCCTTCTTTCTCTCTATCCCCCCTCTCTCTTTCTATCCCCCGTCTCTCTCTATCCCCCCTCTCTCTCTATCTCCCCCTCTCTCTATCCCCCTCTCTCTCTATCCCCCCTCTCTCTCACCTTGGGATGACTTGCTAAGATCATGAACTGGAGCTTTCACTGTGTAATGTTGACCACCAGGGGTTCTGAGACTGAGTGGACTTTGCAAATGACCACTGTTTGTCTGCTACTCTGCCGGCAATAGAAGTTATATAAAACACACATGGTGGCTCAGTAGTGGCCATTAGGCAAGCAAATACCTCATAATAAAGCATTCAATCTGTTCATCTTGCTTGCTCGCTCGCTCTCTCTCTCTCTCTCTCCTCTCTCCTCTCTCTCTCTCTCTCTCTCTCTATCTCCCTCTCTCTCTATCCCCCCTCTCTCTCTCTATCCCCCTCTCTCTCTATCCCCCCTCTCTCTCTATCCCCCTCTCTCTCTATCCCCCCTCTCTCTTTATCCCCCCCCTCTCTCTATCCCCCACTCTCTCTCCTATCCCCTCTCTCTCTATCCCACTCTCTCTCTCTCCCCTCTCTCTCTCTCTCTCTATCCCCTCTCCTCTCTCTATCTCTCTCTATCCCTCTCTCTCTCTATCCTCCTCTCTCTCCTATCCCCTCTCTCTCTATCCCCTCTCCTCCTATCCCCCTCTCTCTCTCTTCCTACATTCCCCTCTCCCCTCTAATGCTATCTCTCTCTCCCTCTCTTCATCTCTCCCAAAATCCCCCCCTCTCTCTCAAAGTCTCTGTCTGCCCCTCTATTCCCCTCTCCTGCCCTCTCCTCATATCTCTCTCTTCTTTTTCCTCTCTCCATCCCTTGTCCTCTCCATCCCTCCCTCCTTCTTTCCGTCCATCTGGTTTTTGTTGAAAGGTTTTTCATTCAATCACGTCCTCAAACATCGACTTTCCTAGGAATACTAACCGTGGGCCAAAGCAAAGAAAACAACATTGCATAGGTCATTCCCACAATGATTTAATATATTAACAAAAATCAAAGGCAAATACTGGTGGCCTTTCAATGCCAACCTCACCCCCTGTTTCAAGGACAAAGAGGAGAACAAGGCCATTAATCTACATGTACACCTCCTCTCATGAAGAGTGCCACTGAAATATTAATGCCTTGTTAAACCTTCCTCATTTTTCGCAGCTTCATCGACGCCAGGGGACTAACTAATCAAAACCACAAAACCTTCTGCTTTTAATTATTCAATTAAAGTATCTATCAAATGGTGCAAGGTGGGAGTGACTGCCACAGTATCAAAGAGAAACTGGATACAGCAGTGTGGCAGGAAATCTTCTCCACCGGGAATTAACATCAAGATCACTTTCCAATCCAATTCTTCTAGTTTCCTTGTCATCCTATAATACCCATATATATATATATATATATAGTCAATGACAGAGAAAATTCTTCATATACAGAATAGACACACTGAGTAAGGTCGACTCTCCTAATATCGTATATGTTAAAGCTAATTTATTTCCACTGAGGATATGTGAATTATGACTTTTTAGGAACATTTTATTTTTTGAAGTATATATATATATATTATTTATAATTTTAATATACCTATTTATTTATGTGTTTATTTTAATAACAAAACATGTATCATTGATTTTAATTATTTATGACATATTTTTAATTAGTAATACCTTTACCAATATATTTAAACTGTTTGTGTGATTTCATATTAATTTTACAATGTGTTATCTAGGCATGCATGAACAGGGTATTTCTGGATATACTGCGATCTACAAATTTTAGTAAGAATAATTATTATATATTGAACCCTTATAGCCTAAGACTATATAGCACTCATACAAACAGTACACAAATATAAATTTCTATGTACTTTATCGAATCTATCTTGTCTTTTGTCTTGACGCGTCTCTGAGCTTGGTTTCCATGGATTTAAATGTAATAGAAGTTATTATTATATATACATATATATATATATATATAATTTTTTCACAATATTTACCAAATCTAATTTTGTGAAAACTGCCAGTTTTGTTCATGTCATTCTACTATGCTCATATGTGAGTTTAATGTAAAAAGACACTGTCACTGAACCTTTGACATTCTCCAAATAAACTCAGCTTCCCTGTCATGGTGACCTAGAGTGTGACGATAATATAATTTTTGCTGACCCTGTCTTGTCTTGAGCAACACTGTCACGCAGTCAATTATGAATGGACCCTCTGTATAACAACCATATGTCCCCCGGTCTCGTCCAATTATTTTCAGCCACACTCAGGTTCGTCTGTATATCGTTAACCGCATAAGAATTGTGTGATGAATAATGGTATTTACATTTCTATGTGGCAGCGTGCATGCGTTACGACAGCTGCATACAGTCGTTAGATAGTTTGACAGCATAATTTATTAAACATTTACATGTCAATTATCAAAACCAGTTGACATTTAATTCACCAGCATTATCCCTGTCACGTTCGTCTGACAACCAAACCCAAGCTAAATGTCACATCCATGATAATCCTCTGCCAAGTGTTAGAAAACTGACAATGACTTTATTGAGTTATCAAATTCTTAATAAATTACCTTCTTCCTTATTAGCCTGGAGCCATATGCATTGCAACGATCAGGGGCCGGTTTGATGAAGCGTACTTAAAGTTATGCGATTACTTAGCCACGTGTTTGTGTAAACTCCTTTGTTTGCTTATATTTAAAAAATCACGTCATTTACTAAAACAATCATCTTAGCATTAAGAACGTTCCTAGCACCTTCATGAAACCGGCCCAAGATTTGTACAAACTGGAAGAGGATGGCAAATTCTTCTGTTTATGCATTTTAGTATTAGTTTCCCTGACCAAAAATATTAGTTAATACATAAAAAAATGTGTCACCGACAGTCAAACAAAAAATAAATGTAATATTTACCTTACCTTTGACTGCATTGAGTTACTGATCACTAACAAGGTACAAACAAAACAACTACTACTACTACCATGGTGTAAACTAACCAAGTACTACCATAATGTAAACAAACTGACCCATACCATGGTGTAAACAAACTGACCAGTACCATGTGATGTAATCAACTTGACAACTGTCAAGACTCTGGTATAAACAGACAGTAACCATGGGGTAAATAAATTAACCTCTAACATGGTGTAAAACAAACTAACCACAGGCCATGATATAAACAAAATTAACATTACAAACAAAACAATCACTACATCGTATAAACAGATTGACAATTATAAATAATTATGTAAAGAAACTGACCACTATACTGATATAAACAAACTTACCACTAATGTAATGCATACAAACTGAGCATTACTATAGTATAAACAAAATTACCATTAACATGGTGTAAACACACTGACCATTACCACGACACAAACAAAAATGTACACATAAACAAACAAACTGCTACTGTGGTGTAAACATTTACAAACTGACCACTTCTGTAATGAAAACAAATTGACCACTATCACAATGTAAATAGACTGACCACTATAGCAATGTAAACAAACTGACCACTATTGCAATGTAAACAAACTTACCACTTCTGTAATGAAAACAAATTGACCACTATTACAATGTAAATAGACTGACCACTATTACAATGTAACCAAACTGACCGCAATTGCAATATAAATAAACTGACCACTATTGCAATGTAAACAAACTGACCCAATTGCAATGTATAGAATCGGACCACTATTGCAATATATATATTGCAATAGTGGTCCGATTCTTTACATTGCAATATATATATTGCAATAGTGGTCCGATTCTTTACATTGCAATTGGGTCAGTTTGTTTACATTGCAATAGTGGTCAGTTTATTTATATTGCAATTGCGGTCAGTTTGGTTACATTGTAATAGTGGTCAGTCTATTTACATTGTAATAGTGGTCAATTTGTTTTCAATAGTGGTCTGTTTGTTTACAATGCAATAGTAGTCAGTTTGTTTATATATACATATATATATATATATATATATACATGTATATATAAACAAACTGACTACTATTGCAATGTAAACAAACAGACCACTATTGCAATGTAAACAAACTGACCACTACCTGGACACAATTAAACTGACCACTATCGTTATACAAACAAACTGATCTACTGCAGCTTGCATGTGCACACCTATTAAATCAACATCACTCATTCTGCATCACTCCTGCACTGCACAGTGTGTATCTGTATCTGATCTAGGTTTCTCAGGTTTGCAAGCAGCGGAACGCATCGTGATGTATGTCGCAGCATCCATGACAGGACGAGGCCAAGACTACAACGCACACGCACAAGAACATAAACAGGAAGTACCACAGCCGCGCCACAAACATGACAACAACACGGATGATTTAACCTGGATATAGATCAAACCCTCTGTCACCTGTCAGAAGCACTGCGTGTGCTACCTACCTGAAACATGCTGTTTACGTCTCTAAGATGCTCAGAGTGTCAGATCGTCCACACAAACCACTCGGGAGTCGCAGCGAAGAACTGACAACTGCAGCTGTTGGCCCGGCACTGGGGTTGTGCCAATCAGAGCCTAGTGGCACCAAGCTGTCTTCCTAGATGGATCAATCAACGCTGTTGTCCATCTCTAACTGACAGCGCTGTTGTCCAGTGGTGAGCCATTAACTGACAGCGGCTACTATGCAAGGGTGTGGCTCAGCATATTTTGACCACAGTCTTTTCGGACTGCAATTGACTGCATTAAATGCGATAATGATGCTGGTAACTAAAAATTCGGTGTAACAGATCATAAACTGTAATACATACGTGTTAACTTTCCCACGTTACATAAGGTCGTCTCACACTGTCATGCCCTGTTACTTGAATATCACCCACGCTATTAATAGTAACCACACATACAGAATATACCATTTAGCACACACATGTACACCAAGATTTTCTGATAGAGAATTTCACAGTTAAATACAGTGTCAACAGAGCCAATACATGCAAACTCACCTTACTTTCTGATATTTTCCCAGGTGACCCAATCAGATTTAAATGAAAACAATTCTACTCATACATTTCGTCAGATGTTAGAATGGTGTAGTGTAAAATATGATATTACAGCTGTATATATACTAGGTACATTTTTTATTTTTGTCATGAAAATCTGAGTGTCACCCGGGAACCGGTGGGGGAGTTGATGGTGAATGACCTTATGGGTGTTACTACTGCTGTCATTATTGTACATACACTAACAGTTTTTAATTCTTAGAAATGTATTTGCTTGCAAGTCTCGTTTTTACGGAATTAACTACATACATTATGATTGCGGGATTGCATGACATCATTCACTGCCTCTACTACTTCTGTACTGGAGGACTGGCAGATATGTCATAGATTGTCCCTCAGCGACACACATATTTAATAAGATGTGAAGCAAATGTTACAAAAGGGAACTGTTAAGTTCTTATACAGCATGATATCCAGTCCTTAGGACTGTTCAAAGCAACTTACACTTCGGCCTTTGGCAGATCTCTTCATTAGAACACATTCTTGACTTCTATGGGAAGCATTCAGCCATGTGGCAATTACTACACAAAGACTGTCCATTTAAATGTATTCACCTCTTTCTGCAGCCAGGTATTCATGTGTGAACTGGAGCAATGCAGATTGTACAAAATCATCCAAGCTTCTAAATGGCAGCAAGGGGAATCAAACCTGCTCTTGGTCGAGAATCAGTTGTTCTAACCACTATGCCACCATAAGTAAAAGAATCAGTTGTTCTAACCACTATGCCACCATAACTAAAAGAATCAGCTGTTCTAACCACTATGCTACCATAAGTAAAATAATCAGCTGTTCTAAACACTATGACGCCATAAGTAAAAGAATCAGCTGTTCTAACCACTATGCCACCATAAGTACAAGAATCAGTTGCTCTAACCACTATGCTGCCATAAGTAAAATAATCAGCTGTTCTAACCACTATGCCACCATAAGTAAAATAATCAGTTGTTCTAACCACTATGCCACCATAACTGAAAGAATCAGTTGTTCTAACCACTATGCCACCATAAGTAAAATAATCAGCTGCTCTAAACACTATGCCACCATAAGTAAAAGAATCAGCTGTTCTAACCACTATGCCACCATAAGTACAAGAATCAGCTGTTCTAACCATTATGCTACCATAAGTAAAAGAATCAGCTGCTCTAAACACTATGCCACCATAAGTAAAATAATCAGCTGCTCTAACCACTATGCCACCATAAGTAAAAGAATCAGCTGCTCTAACCACTATGCTACTATAGCTAAAATAATCAGCTGTTCTAACCACTATGCCACCATAACTAAAATAATCAGTTGTTCTAACCACTATGCCACCATAACTAAAAGAATCAGCTGTTCCAAACACTATGCTACCATAAGTAAAAGAATCAGCTGTTCTAAACCCTATGCTGCCATAAGTAAAAGAATCAGCTGTTCTAACTACTATGCCACCATAAGTAAAAAAATCAGTTGCTCTAACCACTATGCTGCCATAAGTAAAAGAATCAGCTGTTCTAACCACTATGCCACCATAACTAATAGAATCAGCTGTTCTAACCACTATGCTACCATAAGTAAAAGAATCAGCTGTTCTAAACACTATGCCACCATAAGTAAAATAATCAGTTGCTCTCACCACTATGCCACCATAAGTAAAATAATCAGCTGCTCTAAACACTATGCCACCATAAGTAAAAGAATCAGCTGTTCTAACCACTATGCCACCATAATTACAAGAATCAGCTGTTCTAACCACTATGCCACCATAAGTAAAATAATCAGCTGTTCTAACTACTATGCTACCATAAGTAAAATAATCAGTTGCTCTAACCACTATGCTACTATAACTAAAAGAATCAGCTGTTCTAACCACTATGCTACCATAACTAAAAGAATAGGCTGTTCTAACCACTATGCCACCATAAGTAAATGAATCAGCTGTTCTAACCACTATGTCAATATAAGTAAAAGTATTTATGCTAACATGACCACAAACTCTCTGGTCAGCCTCGGATCTACACGAATGAGTAATTATGTAAATATACCAAAGGTGCATGTTTAAGTAGAGGCCATTGTTCAATTGTCCTCACATCCCCTGCTACCACAGCTGGCACTGGCACACAACCTACATAATCGCTGGCAGTCTATAGTCAAACATACACGCATTGAATTTAGGGATTTGAGTCAGACGGAATCCTAAAGCAGGTAATAATTTGCATCCCAAATTATTACCTGCTATCAGTCACCAAATGGGACAAAAGCCCATTTAATATAAATTTGTCATAGAAATCACAAAATGCTCTCAAAAAGCCAATGTATGAGTACACACATATAGTGTGCATCATTTAGTAGAATCACTTCGGTCCTGGGTAATTAAAATGTAGTAAAGAGGCTGATTCATTTTGTAGGTGCTGTTTTAATGCTGCAGTAACAGGGAGAAATTCCGTCCAGGCAAATATATATGATTCTACTAACTGGCTGATTCTATTATCCAAAATTATTTTAATTTGCTTGCACCATATAGTATGGTCGTTCTATGTCCAAATAATGGGCTACCGGGAAAAGTTATCACCTACGCATATATTGTATAAATCAAATCTCTTTATGGGGCTCTTTAACATGGTGAAAACTCCTCATCAATCCTCCTTGGGGAAAAAGTTATAGTCGTTTTAGTGAAGGACTCATTTTCAGTCAAATTTCAATAACTTCCCATGTCGGAAACCACAGACACGATATAAGTATACATGATCTGTGACTAGATGCACTGTCAAAGTTCTTTAATCTAGTCATGACAAAGTCCTTTAAGCCTGTTTAGCGGATATATTATATCAAATGTATTATATTCTGAACTTATGTGTGTTTTAGTGTGCAAATCTTTTTCAAACCTTCATTTCCTTTAATTGACAGTCTAAGATTCCCACTGGCATATTAAATAATGTTCCTGATTCACTTTTATATCATGCTATTAATTTGTGGATCCTGGGGTCCTACTAGAGACTGTGGGCCATATCTCTAAGAGGACACTTTCTAGTTGAAGCAGCACTCATGGCCAGACTCACAGAAGCGGTGCTTCCAAGGAAATCAGGTCAGAGCAGCGACGGTGATCCTGCCATGGTGCATCATAAGACAACCGTTGAAATGGGTGACGAAGATAGGGGGGAATTCACTCAAAGGACGAAAGTGAGGAAGTTTCCAGTGATGCTGACTCGGAATGTCACGAGGAGTTTTACATCAATTTGGATGAGCTTGATTGCGACTTACACGAGTCCACCAAGAGACAGAAGGAGACTGAAGTAGAAGAACTACGTTGGTACTACGAACAGCTTAGAAATTACAAAATCGGTGTTGAGAGTACTGGCGAGTCACCTGCTCTCCTGAAGTTGAAAGACTTCATGGAAACCATGAAGTGTGAGCAAAAGAAATGTTCAAGATTGGCAAAATTCTGGCTGATATATATGGAATACATCGACACTTTAAAGCTGTCCATTCATACAGAGAGGATAGGCAGCTGGAATATGCATATAATAATGCAGTTAGTCATATGCTGAACTTATTTGCTGCCACCGGCCACTTCAACTATGCCAAAAGTGCTCGCATGTATCTCCAGTGGATGTTAGAGCTGCCTTCTAGCCACCCCTGGTTGTATGCACAATTTTCAAAGCTTAGGTATCACACAGTGCATCACAGCGATCGTTACTGGGCCGGCTTGTGGACAGATCTCATAATTGAGCAAGTAATGATGCGATCCATAAAGAGCCGAGGAGGGTTAACTAGAGGACGAGGGATCGCAGAGACGGTCAGATTGCTATGGGTGTACAGTATGCATAGGAGTGCCGAGGTGCACCTACGTCACAGGACTTGTCCACAGAACTAGTGAGCAGTAATCGAGATTTTGAGGATTTGAACATAATCTTCAAATGGCTTGTTCAGCATGATCCCTTTGATGTTCAGAGGCATGAATTGAGATCACTATCATCAGGGTTAATTGCTACCGATGGTGACGGTGTGAATTGTAACAAGGTCGAAGAAGTTGGTTTGTCGCTCCAGAAAAAGCTTGATAACATCAAAGTTCACAAAGCAGCGATGAAACGCAGTGAGACAGTCTGCACTTTGATTCATTTGACAAAAGGAATCAAGATCGATCAGCAGACGGTGCATGTTGATCCACTTATTCTGTTTTCAAGACTGCCGGTCCTTCTAGAATGATGCGAAGACACAGCACCCAACTTTCAGTATGAGCTTACTCCGTCCCCGACATCTCTGGTCAAATACTTTGCCATGCATACGCCAAATAAGGCAAGTTTGGTCAACAGATTGACTAGTGGCGTAACCATGGTGATTGCAGTACAAAACACGTATATATCTTGGATGGAGGGGCCTTGCTTCATCGTGTGCGATGGCTGGCTGGAAAGACGTACAAAGAAGTGACCATGCAGTACCTCTCATATGTCCGTTACAAGTATGGAATATGTAGCATCGTTTTCGACGCCAATGCAAGTGGACCGTCAGTGAAAGACCACAAGCAACAGAGAAAGGCTGGAAAAGCTTCAGCAGATGTTCAGATCAGCGAAGAAATACACGCTCACAGAAATCAGCAGCTCTTTCTTACGAACGAAAAGAACAAGACCCAGTTCATCAACCTACTGAGCCACTACCTCAGGTTGGATGGTCATAAAATGATTCAGAGTGAGAGCGTTGCTGATACCCAGATCGTTTCTGCAGCCCTTGACCTAGCTTCAGCTGGCCAGCTTGCCACAGTGATAGCTGATGACACTGACGTCCTTGTTTTTCTGCTCTTTCATTGGAACACAGACATGGCTGATATTCACTTACGATCAGAATCCAAGAAAGCACAGAAGAGACCTTTGAAGCTCGTTAGTATCAGAGCAGACTGTTCTTCATCACCTTCTGGTAATTCACGCACAGGGTGGCTGTGATACAACCTCTGCTGTATTTGGTCCCAAAAAATGCAGGATCCACAAGCTTGTCCTGAAATCGCAAGAAGTGTGACAATGGTGTGCAGTAGTTGCACAGGAGGATGCGACCCAGGGTGCTGTCGGAGAAGCCGGTGCACGGATCTTCATCATTATGTGTGGTGGAAAGCCAGACAACTCATTGACCAAATTACGACATGCTCGCTACAGGGAGCTTGCAGCAACAACCTCTTCCACGATGCGACCAGAGCGACTCCCCCGACGGAACTCGCTGCATTCCAACATAGCCTCAAATTGCATTTGCAGGTTATGATTTGGAAGAAGAGTCTGAATGTGTTTCAAATGGAACCGTGCGAATGGGGGTGGATGGTGGAGAATGGTAGATTGGCGCCTGTCATGACCGACATGGAATCTGCCCCCGATGATCTTCTGAAGTATGTTTGCTGCAAATGTAAGGCATTGTCACGAATCACCAATCTTTGTTCCTGTCGGGAAAATGGGCTCAGTTGTGTGACTGCTTGTCGTGACTGTTGAGGTGAAGAGTGTCAGAATGCTGCTCCAGTGCAACAGGAAGAGGACGAAATGCCCGAGGATGCGACCATCTTTTAGAGACTATGTTAGATGTATTTCCTAGATAGTACATATTCCGTAGAATGTATGCCATTCCAATTTGTTCCCTGTTATTTTTTTGTAATGTTGCTTGGTCATGGCCCTACTATTTTAGATTTATCTCTTAGATAGCACTATGTGGGGATTCCATGTGTGTCCCTCATATTTTGATTTAATTGTAATAGTGTTTTGGGTGAATAAAACAATATTTAGAAAATCACACTCATTTTCCTTTATTAATTCACAAATAATTTATTTTTATTTTTATGTAAATTAACTGTACTGATATAATGCAAACACACTAATAATGTCATACCCCCTGACATAAGGCTGTTACAATGCGGATTAATCGTTCTGTAAAAAGTTTTCCCTAATTCTCCAAAGAGGAGTTTTCAGCATCTTGTAGAGCATAAAATTGCGCTTCTTTTGATACCATGCCTTGGTAAAAATGTTTTCCCAGTACATACCTAAAACGACCATACTGATACAAGATATTCTACAAGATACACAGCTATGAAGTGTACAAGAAGCAAACCATATTCAACCTATAATATCAAGTTACAGAGAACGAATGATTTCGACGGAATCACAAATTCACACAAATCTACCGGGTTCTGTAATCTCCTGTAATACGTCTACCAGGTTACAGAATTTGTATTCCTACTTCAAACAAAATCCGCTAAGTTTCCGTCAGAAGTCTGTTGTTTGCTAATACAGCGGTCTTGGTCCTACATTGTTAGTAGCAATTGTCTGTCGGTTATGGGTTAACGAAGCAGTGAGAAAGAAAGGGTTAATGAGGCAACCAGCACAGGAAGCAGTAATCCATCCTGGCTTTGTGCCAGCGAGTCAACTATATTCCCGCAAGTAATAAACCAAACTGTTTTATGTATAA
Source organism: Paraescarpia echinospica (assembly GCA_020002185.1). NCBI lineage: Eukaryota > Metazoa > Annelida > Polychaeta > Sabellida > Siboglinidae > Paraescarpia > Paraescarpia echinospica. The sequence continues at coordinate 48,503,426 of CM034532.1, read as the reverse complement.
CCATCATGTATGCCTAACGTCGACAAAGACGACCGACTGCGGTAAATAACACAAGTCACAGGGACAGCACACAGTTTATTAAGCTTTCAGAAACCAACATGGGTCTAACTGGTTAGACACGGGAGCCTGGGTCAGACCAGTATTAAATTATACTTTTAATGTGAGTCAGACCTGTATTATATTTCAGTGCTAACTACAATTCTGCCACCATGTTGTGTGCAAAATTATGTGATAAACAAACCTGATAAGCTGTTTCTCGTGTCAGTAACTTGAAGTTTAATGTGAATTAAATCTTATAATTCTGAATTAAAAAATATTAAATTACAATAAAAAAATTTCAATGAAACTGTTCCCAGAAAAAATGAATTTCCCATAAGACACCTAAATACCTATCACATTTAATGAAATTATGTTTTCAGCAGCAAAAAGAAAATAAGTCAATATTTAGTCACGTACAAAACAAATACCATGTCAATGTTTTTAATCATGTTTGCACAATTTTGCACATATTGCTCACAAGATGGCTTTTCGTTTTGAAATTTAATACTGGTCTGACTCATACGTCTAACAACAAAAACTACCGCCATACTTTTTCTGCCTCAATATTTAGATGAACTCTGGGAATTCTAGTGCCATATAATCAATACACAAAACTCAAAGGATTTACAACATACCTGCTTAAACACGGGTTGTCATGACATATTCCAACCCATGTTAATCCATGCTTCGAACCCTCAGAGAAACAATGTGAACGTAGAACACTGATAGGCCTTCAAAGCCCTATAATTCAGCAGAATCACAGTTGGTATCTAAAGCCTAACATGACTAATGACAAACTGTGATATTATAGTATTTGCTGTCGCTAACTGATATAATTAGATGTTGTGTTCTTTTACACACACACAAAATTAATTTCTGAACAGACTGGATCACAATTTCTGCTAAAAAACATCTAAAATATTAAGACAACTCTGCAATGAAGTGAAATAATATCGAAACAAATGATGTATTTTTGACATAAATGTAATTTAATTTAGGTCATACTTTCTGTATGACTATATCACCTTTTGAAAAAAATTATTTCCAATAAAATGGTTACTTTGTCGCAGATCGTTAATCAAATAAACGCAGAGAGATGCATATAAACCACCTCAATGGACCAGGACTTGCAAAACAGGAAGAACTTCAGACAAGAGATTTATATTTGGTGGTGCTATGGCATCGTATTTCAACAACAACCCCACGTATTGCTATTACATAAAACACGAAGGAGGAGAATAGAAGATAAAAAATAGATCAATTTCCAGCATGACATTACTACTGACTATATCAGTACTTTCACATGCAGCGTGACGCCTCTCAACAACCTGCCCCTTGTCATGCGTGTTACTGACTGCTCCAGTGTGTTCATGAAGCAATTGAAGACACGTCTTTTAAGGGTGCTTTTTCATTTTAAATGAACTGTGCGCGCACTGCAGTGACAAACTCTGAACATTTTAGTATCTCGCTTTTAACTGTTATTATTATTATTTTCTTAACTTGTAGTTTTAATTAGTATCAAATGCTTAAATTATTATTACTATCCTTATCTATTTATTATTTATATTGATGTATATTTTAATGTTTTAATAATCATAATAGCTACATTACATAGATTGTAATTGATGCACCTCTGAATGGTAATAACTGCCAGATTTATGGCACAGAGAAATGCAGTAACATTATTATTATTACTACTTCTGCTGAACATAAGAAATAAATTACACAGCTGTGTAACGGAAGTGTAACAGTAACGCTGCTGTAACATATGACCTCCTTGCAGGCAGTAATGTGTGAAACCGACTGTTTATTCAACAAAGTGCAGGCCACTGCCTAGAATAGGCCAAACACTCTGTGGAACTGATAATAACACAGAGGTTTCTAAACAAACAGAAAAATCTTTTCTGAATGTCTTCTTCCATGAAATTTGGCAAAATGTATCTGTAGAGAGTTTTACATATCTCAGCTGACATAAGTGATAATTATGTACAAATTTATTCATGTCTGTAGTAATTTTATTGATAGTGTAAATAATGACATTCATTTGATAAGCTAGGCGTTATTGTAATGCAGGTCTCATTTGAAGAAATTAGGATAACATTAGCAAAAGAAATTACTTTTTGTAGATATGACAGGCATAATACCTCCAAAATAAGAGAGTGATCATTGCTCCTATAGAAAAAATATTTATAAAGTATGCGGATGCCTGTCGAATGGATAAACAAACTTTAATTTAAACAGAATGTTTGTTTTTTAAATATAATTCACAGGCCTGGCATACTTTTTTATTTTTGCTTCAGAAGCAATGAACACTCTCCCAGTTACTGATGTCAAACTGACATCAAAACACTGTTCTCACAAACTTCTTCGGTTACATAACCCAGCTCAACACTGTCGCCAACACTGTGACAATTCCCCAGTCCGCATATACAGTAGTACATTTAGCCTCACAGACAGACTGTTTGGAAACGCAGTGAGTTATTGATTTGCCCCGGCCCCTGTGTCATCGTTATGAATCTGAAAACTAATCAGTCTCGCAAGGCCAGCAGCCCATCGCAGCGACTGAGCCACGCAGTCACAAGTATTCCAAGTAGCGACTGCGGTGCTTTACGACCGTCTCAGAGTGCATGTACACTTAAATGCAACTGCACACTGCGCGTTGACGAGACGCATTTCCACGCGAAGATCGGTGCTTTATTTCAGAAGAGACATTAGCGGAGTTTGCCACAAAAAGTGATTATTGCACTCCCATTAAAAAGAACGCAATGATGCAGGGAAATGAGGCTCGTTTAATTGACGTCATGAAATGCATTGAGTGCGGGACAGGCGGACCTGTACGATTGTCATCATTCGTTATTGTCTATCAAATGTGCAGGCATTACTGGCCTTCAACAACGTTCCCAGTAAGACCTATTGTATCTTTGTAAGGCCTACCAGAACGTGGGGTCAAGGCCATTCTAGAAATGACCCTCAATTCCATTTCTGGAACTGAAATTAATATTAAACTTAACATTTTTATTAATGATAAAAAATGTTCATGGCCAATAACCAATCAGAATTTGACACGTGGGAAGAGAACAGTTAGGTGCAATTGAGATTGAGAAAGATGTCCTATCTGTGAAGTGGAGTCAACAGCCAGGCTAACTCTATTAGACTAGAACATACGGGAAGCAGAAAAAGGCTCTTACCAAACTAACAAAATAGGGGTAACTTGGCGGAATTATTTTTGTGACACGTTGGAATATATATTTACCATGTAAGGCTCATCGGCATCAACACAGCATTCATTATAACACCCAGTGAGAGTATAAAATCTGTTCTTCTTTTTTCTTTCAGAGGTTGTAAATAAATAGCACATCCAACATTAAATACACAAACATAATTTTTATGTCTAGAACTGGACGCTTCTACGTGGTTCCTCGTTTTTTTAATATAATGTTATTAATACTAAAATTAATATTTTTCCTCGCAAATTATGTTTATTAATGAGCCCAACACATGATTGTGCAATTAGACTAACTGGCCCTACAAGTGCTATAACCTTCCCAATTATAAACTAATGAATGCTCCCCTAGCATATGAAATAATTGTATTTAGGCACACCGGAATATTATATAAGTACCTAACTGTGTTAGACATGGGAGTGTATTTAAAACAGGTCAACAGAGAACAGTGCAATACACTAGCAGCTGGGGAATCTACATAATTATGTTCCTAATTATCTACCAGATTAAGAGATACATAGAAGCTCTACATCCATCCATTATCAGAATATCTCAAGAGAATTACGGAAATCCTAATGTCAACAAGGGAAAAGAGATACTGTTGTTTCAAATGATTTAGAAAATAAAACAATATAAAAAATATTTACTATACAACATATACGTAAAAAAACATTTACTTAAATAATATTAAACATGACTTTCATACAGAACAATAATACAATCCCAAATGTACTATAATCTTGTAATGTCAAATATGTATAAGCAGTTTTGCAAAAAATACTTAAAATTGTATGTATTTATGAAACTCAGTTTTACATATCCTGGTAATGTCAGGCAAAAACAGTGGAATCATATTTCTGGATTCCAATTAACATAGTTCTCTAGTGAAAATGGAAGATAAATATACTTCTGTCATAGTAATGGTTGTGTTAAATAATCACACCTATGCTCCCTTTTTTGGGCCCGTTACCTGAAACAACTTTTTTTAGTTAGGCCTGAGTGGGAAATAATAAAGCTTTCACGTCTGCGACAGGACATGGAAGCAGGTACCAGCCATAGTTTGTGATCACATCAGACTATGCGTATTACCAACTGATTTCTCTCATAATCAGATCATAACAACTTCATTTATGCCGATATTGCCTTAATTACTGCTAATTGCATCTTTGAAACGAACTGAAAATCCATAACGCTAGCTAATTAGCACTATGTATTGTAGACCATTCCCTGTTCAAGGACAAAATTAGGACACACTCTGGTATGCAATTAACCTGGCTTACACAGGACCTAACAACGGAACAGACACATGGCTTCATTCCTGCATTGTTTAGTAGTCTCTTGCGGCTCACAATGTGTGCAACAATTACACTGAAACTACATAACTGTCAGATGCATCAAAGCTGCACAAAGACCGCAGTAGCGGCCATACTACACAAGAGTATGACTACACACTACTACAGTCAATGCAGCCGAGCTTTGCTTTTTCACATTTTTTCTGTCTCTCTCTCTCTCTGTCGTTCCATCAACGTCTCTGTCAAGGTTGCACTATGTCCTGCAACGCAGCACTACCATTTACGTGAATTCTGTGCGATGCTACTCGAGGTTTCCCCATATAAATGTCTGCCTGGCCATCTCATTACCCGCTTTCTACCATCGATCTTTTACTAGTCCGCCTCATTTTCAAAATTATCGTGGTTTGTAAATATGTTCTAGAAGTGTTCCATGGTAATGTGGTCAGTGTCAAAATATCTTCAAATGACGTTTTTTACATATCTTTACTGGTTTCTTCAAGTTAAGTAGAACATGAAAACAAATATTTTCTATGATAATGTGCACTGTATCAATTAATTTCAATGATACTTTAAGATGTTGTTAATTTTCTCAGCTTTGTACAGCTCGACTTGTTTCTCTGGGCATTTTTATGTTTTTCGTATTTATATAAAAGATTTTGTAAACTCACAAACTATCCAATTAATTGGGCATAATTGGCAGATTTTATTCTTTGAAAATAATATTGTTACAATACTGGTGATTTGCTACATAGCCTTGATAATATTCAAATATCCTGTACTATATTCTATACTATATGTGACCACATGCACACATACGCACGCATGCACACAAACATATTATATCACCAACAATTGTTTATATTTTTTAGAAGAAATCCAACAGACGTGATGAGAAATCACAAAAATTCACAAATATTGTTCTGACAAATATTTTATTTAACAGTTTTGTTTGTAGCATAATGCACAACTGTACCTAATGCCTTAATTTTAAAATGAAGGACCACCCTTTTCTTGCATCCATTTTTCTTATTTAAAACCGTACACAGAAACCACATTTGTGCACGCACATATATAATATATACACACTCATACACGACAGAAGTACAACTGAATTGATTTATATATGCAGGAAATTAAATGCAAATCCTCTGGGGGAATTGTACTAACAGATGCACATAGGGGACTTGTTGGAACAAGCCATTTCCATTAGCTGGTGTGCTCAGCAATAATTTGTGACAAATCAGCTAAGATTCTTCTTTCAGGCCAATTAGTTGGCCCATTACTACAGCACTGAACATGCCAGCTGGACTTAATTAAATGGCCCCACAGGAGGGGCATGTCCTGTGCAGTCCACTATACTCTTCTTACATGGTTCCAGGTCAAGGCTGACAAGGCAGCAAGGTATTTCTACTGATGAACGATTCCTGAAAGAGATTCCTGAACTAAGCACGTTCCTGAATCAAGAGATCTTAGTTGTGAAAGTCGCAATATAGAATGTGGCTTGACAACAACTACTAAGACAAGACCAAATAGAACTTACAGGTTTTTAATGTTAATAAAAATGTTCTCTTCAAACTTAATGGCAGTAGAATCAGAGGGCACAAAGCAGTCTTACTATTAGTTAATTTTGCTTCTTAAGCTCATTAGCCCATCTTGAATCCGATTCTTTTATGCCCAGATGTGTAGTGTGTCAATAATAATAGTTAAGAGATCAATCAAAGCGCTTCACAATGGCCAATTTAATAATTAAAAAACACGCTCATCAAAGATTAAACAGTTTTTTTGCTTAAATATCTGGTAAAAACAAAAAAGTGCTAATTAAATTAATTAATTAAAAGTTAATAAATAAATAAAACAAATACTGTAAAATATAAAGTAATGTCACCTTTTAAAGAAGTATCAGCTAGTTGCGATGAAATAAGTGGGTTTTTTGTGTTATGCAAAATGGTGTTGATGTTTCTGCCAACATTTCAGTAAATCATTCCATAATCAACGGCTTGCAATAATAAGATCTTTGCAACCTTCTGGATTAAAATTAACATACCTCACTTGAATATCAACATCTTCATAGTTTAGTCTGGTATGCAAAAATTTGAAGACGAGGGCAGAATTTTCCTCTGGGATATCAATCCGGTGAAGGAACAATTTTGACGATCAATGAAATTATAGATCCACCAACACAACACTACGTTGCGTGCATCAATCAGTACATGTGCATTGATTACCTTGTATAATATTACTGCAGTCTATTACTACACAACTCTTTGCTGATTCAAAAATGGTTTTCCAGAACAACTTTACAAAGGCAAACGTTTACAACACACGACCATACCCTTTGACCTTTGACAAGTCTAGACACATGGCATTATAAAGTGATGAGACTACCCCTATAGACCATACCATTTGACCTTTGACAAGTCTAGACACATAGCATTATAATGCTGCTACCCCTATAGACCATACCCTTTGACCTTTGACAAGTCTAGACACATGGCATTATAAAGTGATGAGACTACCCCTATAGACCATACCATTTGACCTTTGACAAGTCTAGACACATGGCATTATAATGCTGCTACCCCTATAGACCATACCCTTTGACCTTTGACAAGTCTAGACACATGGTATTATAATGATGCTACCCCTATAGACCATACCCTTTGACCTTTGACATGTCTAGACACATGTCATTATAATGCTGCTACCCCTATAGACCATACCATTTGACAAGTCTAGATACATGGCATTATAATGCTGCTACCCCTATAGACCATACCCTTTGACCTTTGACAAGTCTAGACACATGTCATTATAATGCTGCTACCCCTATAGACCATACCCTTTGACAAGTCTAGATACATGGCATTATAATGCTGCTACCCCTTTAGACCATACCCTTTGACCTTTGACAAGTCTAGACATGTGTCTAGACTTGTCAAAGGGTATGGTCTATAGGGGTAGTCTCATCACTTCACAATGTCCCCAAAATTGTACATTTTGCACTGGTGCAAACCACCCACCCAAATACGCAGTGGGAACTTCAGATTTTGAGCGATTTAAAATGGTTTCCAAAGCCACAGCCAATGGCAACCAGATTCAGGTTGCCAAAACATTACCCACCATGCCGTGCAGTTCTGATATCCACAATATAACGCCACTCTCCACGTGTTCTGCTCAATAGGTGGTGCCACAGCAGTGACTTATCTCACACACGATACACAGTGACAACCTAATCACCACATAAAAGTACCAACGTTTTTGGTGACTTAGCAAACTTCTCTTATAAATGACGCAGTGCGCACCATCACAGTTCTATAGTGCACTGCAGCACTGGCCACTCACCGCTGACAACTGGATGCTATTCATTGCTCTCGACGATGCTGCTAAGCTGCAAACAATGGTGACCGCCAGCGTCCATTGCTGCAACAAGTAATGACAGCCACCTGCGTTAACACAGACACACGAGTAATATGGAGTGATACGGGCAGAGTAGAATGCAGTGGCACTGGGTCAATAGAATATTTATGCTTCCTGTTTCGGAGTCACTACAACATGAGCACACTGCCACGGTCGGCTGGGCAGTGTCACAGTGTCACAGTGTCATGGCAACTCTTGCTTGGCGTAATATTGGGTGATGGGAACTTCATAAAAATCTCCCCCCCCCTCCTCCCTCTGCGAACATACCCCCAGAACATTTCCTCCAGATGTTTCCCTCCAGACATTCATTCCCCCTAGTCATTTCTCCTCTTGGAGATTCCCCCACTAAAATTAATAGATGCATGTTCCTCCATCTTTATTATTTAAGTTTATATTATGATATACATATTATTATAATTTCTCTCCCTTCTTATAGCAGGATATATTAAATCAGGGTCTTTACTTGAAGTTAAAAACAACTAACACATTCATTGCGTTAATGTTACATAATACAAAAACAATATTTAGTAAATACTGAATAGCCGGTGGAAACTACGGAGCCGAGATTCAGAAATAAAATGATATGGCTTTACTTTCTGGCCCACAGTGGAAAGGTTTATGTGCAAATGTCAACTGTATTTGCTATATAATTAATGTTAATTTATTTCCTTACTAGTTTGTGTGTGTGTGTGTGCATGTAATAGACTCACACCAATGACATGTTCTAGTTGTTTCCAGCGCTCGGCAACATTCTATTAACTGACTAGTCTATACACGTACTGTGGTTAAAATGTTACGATCTTATAAGGTCTAATTCAACTAGTCAGTCCTTTTCAGAACATTACCGCCAAACTGACCTTTCTATGCTGGCACTGAGGATGGTCGCTGCCAGGGTGCTTGTCGTCCTCAGTCGTGGACGACAAGCACCCTGGACTGACATTAACGTGGTCTCCGAGTCAAGATGGATACAAAGTCTCCAATGTTGAGAGCCAGATTTTACACCAGATATACACACCTACCTGGTCCAGGATTTTGAATTCCGAGCGCTGGCAAAGCCTGGCATGCCAGGTGGATGTGCTAACCACTACACTATCGCGCTCTGTGTAATACATCCCAGGTAGGCACAAGTCTCCCGAGACATGTTACAATAGACACACCATGCAACAAGTATATACTCATGGGTGAGTCCCCCATTGACTGTCTTAACGACATCAAGCAGTATCTGTTTTTTTAATTCTTCCTTATCGAAATACGAATGCCAGGTTAATTATTCATTCATAACTATCTGAAAATGTTAAATCAACATCAATTATTGATGGTATTAAATGTTCCACATTAGCATTAATTAATCTTTTCTGCTTGGCAGTGTGGTAATATCAAATATGCATACATACATATATATGTATTTATATATATGAATATATATATATGTATATATATATATATGTATATATATATATGTATATATATATATATATACATATATGTATATATATATATATATATATATTAGTAGCTAGTTCTGCTGGCATACCCACTAAGAATGTACAAAATAATAGTTGAGACCTAAAACAAATAACGGTCACTGGCATGACGCATTCTACAGAGCAAAATATGTAGTCGAATCTTGACAATTTCTCCTCATAGAAAGCACCAATTAAACCTGGCTATATTATAGTCTACAAATGAAGCATCTTTACTTGCAACAAACCTGCAAGTGCTGCCTCGATGGAGACGCGTTGTGTGAGTGAGAGTGTGGACAAAAACTCAATGCAAACTCTACATACACAAACGTGTGCTTCTGCAGAATGCAAGTGCTACACGTAGCTAAATGCGTCATCAATTACGATCACAGCAGGTAGTAGCTATGCCAGTGGCAGCTGAATAGTGAATCGCACACTGTGGTATTGTCAACAGATGAGCAAATGACAATTCCACTGCCATGGCAACTTAATAACGTGATGGATTGTGCCATTCTAGCTGCCGCAAACAAGCATTTATCGCTGGTTTCGTACTAAATGCATGTGCCTGTACACAATGTATCATCAGTGTTGTCAATGTTCTTATCAGAAATGTAATGCAATGTCGTTTTATGCAATCCTAGTCACTCCGTAACACTGGTCTTCTGAAACGTTCATTTGTCTCCTGATACCATCAGTCCATCATAGCCTTGGTCTTCCTCTGCCTGACTGTACATTCTCTGAACAGGATCTAGTTAATTTTACTGGCTATAGTTTTTATAATTAGTATATACATCACCTGTAAATCTTTTTGATATCTTATCAAGGCAGCTTCATCACTTAGATTCGGCACTAATGACAATTTGGTAAAATAAGTTCTGATGAAACGATGACATGATCATGATAATAAGATAAAAAAATAATTCATATGTATGTAAAAATTGTATTCTGGTTAAATATTAATAGCAACTCTAGTAACTTCCTCTGTCTTGTTTCCTTGTATTCATCCCTCTTTGATTCTTGCTGACCTTTCCAAGTTTTGTGGTGTACCAAATATAGACTTGAACTACCCTTATATAATTTTCTTCTCTCCATCATAATATTTAACCTTACGGCTATCGGGGACTTGTTAAAACTGCCTTTTGTGCATTTTATACCATAAATGATAATGACAATACATTGTACTGTCTTATTACTGTACATAGTTAGACTGAATCAGTGAATGTGAAACATAATAAAGACAGATAAATTAATTCAGCCACCTTTTCTTGGCTAAAATCCGAACTTTTGACTTGAAATTACCTATAAATCCATAAGTATACTTTTCATTCACTGGCTTATATCGTTCTTGTTCCAATCATGACTGTGTCGCCATCTACCAAAACTACCAGGCTACAAAATATATAGCTACATCAAACAAAATCTGCTGCATTTTGTCAGAAATATGCCCCTCTTCAAAAGTTTAAAACTGCTCTTCGACCTCTGCATAATTTGTCATTCGAATTTATATTTGCGTAACAAGTAAAACAAAATATGTAGGTACTGTACAGTGTACATGTTAACAAAAATGTATACATTTCAAGGACATTTATATCACATATTATATTAATTACAACAGGATGTGGCCATATTATAATCCTCTCAAATTTGACAACTGTGTATGTATATATGAAGTTTGTATGATGATGATGTGGCATGGGAATGACGAGGTGGAATAAGTTCAAAAACTTCAAGGCTCCGACTCTAATCTCTGGGATAAAATGAGTCTAGTATGAATAAAAACTTAATGAATTTGTTATTCGAGGTCCTTTTCTTTGTCCGGGTTAAGACTGGCCTCGATTTCTAATTTCTTTTCCCCTCACTGTTCATTCATTCATCAACCGTCTCCACTCCTCTTTATCAAGAAAGCCAGAACTCAGATGCACATATACACACTGGCTGCTATAGAAACATTACCACAATGCCGGAAGATTAAATAAAATTTAGTTAATGCAGAACATTTAATACCATCAATTGTCGATGTTAATTTAACATTTTCAATTCAAATAGTCATGACTGAATAACTAACCTGGCATTTTTTCCAGGCATCTGCTTTCTTTGTTAACCATCTTTCTTACATTCACTCAAAGTGTCCAGCATATTTTAGCCAAATGAGCCACAAATTTGAAATTTTCAAGTGCCAAGTGTTATATAAATTATATACATATTATATGTATCTGGCATATATCTTGAGTTGGGGATAGCATTTCCCCTAGTGCCCCACTACATAAAAATGACGCTGGGCAACAATTACTAAAAATAGATATTAACACATATATACCATATTTATTTGGTATTAAAACTGATACTGTGGTAGAGTGATAGTTGTTAAACAATACTAAACTTCATGGTTTAATGTCTGGATCTGGAATAAGCTTTTTAAATCTCTTGATAAATCTCTTGTTTATCTAACCATTCTATAATGGTATCAGCCATATGCAGTCAACAAAGACTGTGGGCCGAAACCACCGAGCCGAATTCACCAGTGAAACTGAAAGGCTGCAGTCTTAGACCACTGCTGGCACTGCTGTCAGCTTGCAAATTCGCCGTAACTGTAGCAAAACACTATCCACTGATGGGTGCTGACAGTCAGACATCAAAACAGGAATACCGTATGTTTAGGTTACTAGATATAGAATGTGTCATTTCGTACAAGCCAAGTCGGGCACGCTTACAAACAACACCCTTCCAAGTCCTGATTATGTCAGTGCTAGTAGCGTGAATATGTTTAAAAATGAAATCGACACATACCTCAAAAGGGCAGGACACACATAAATAAAAAGGATTGGACTCACGATAAGCCAAAGAACTTCCTTGTCCACCTGCCATCTAGAGCTAATTCTCTGGGTGGCAATCTTGTGAGTAGCTGCCAGGTCTTGGGTGGTGGAATGCCCCATAAATCACCCCCTGAAGTGGGCAAAAAAGTACCTAGTTATTTATGTGAACAGCGCCAAGGCTAAAATCAGTTTCAAATGTTTCCCTGGTATTCCCCAAGTACGGAATGACCAATGACAGCAACTTTAGGGGGTGGAACCCCCCTGACAACAGCCCCCGAATTGTGCCACAAAGTACCTTTATTAATGTGAACGGCTAAAACAGTTTCAAAAGTTTTCCTGGTCTTCCCCGAGTACAGAATGACCAATGACAGCAACCCCCACAGATTGACGAAACTGTATTTATTCACGCAAACACCTAGTGGATGTCGTAGTCTGTAGATAGCGCCAATCGATATGCGACAAAATGTATATTGAGTTGCTACGCAAACATCGTTCGTAGGTGAATGTACTAATATATACTATTCTGGCATACATAATATTATTGTTGTATTTAAACAACTGTACTCCAGGGTAGCTAAACTGGTTGTAATATCATCCTGTTTTGTTTAGGTTTAACCCCCTGGTCAGTCTGGACATTGAAACGTATCATTCATTTCACACTGGTGGTAGAATGTGTTGTATCTTAAAAGTATACACAAGAATATCCCTGCAACGTGTCTACAGACTACACAAAGATATTGGGTAATTGGCTCGGGGGCAAACTTAATGTCCCACTCCCGAGTTAGTTTTCCATGCAACTATGTAGTGATGCAACAGGTTATTACCGTTATATAGGAAAAAAGTACAAGGCAATACTTATAATATATATATATATATATATACAGGGTGTATCTCACTGAATAGTCCCCTTGTTGAGGGGTCCCTCTCCTGCATTTTTTATTGATTAAGTGTTTTGTTATTAAAACGTAAGTCCACATAAATAAATGTAATTCTCCAAGATGTACTGTGTCGAAGTAGAAGACTGTCTGTGTGTCTCCTGTAGATAGGCCGCCCGCCTTGTAATGCCGAAGTACCTTTGCAGATGGGGTACCACCGCATTACAGAGGCACTGTTGCTGATCTAGTGTTATTTTGAAATATTTAAGGAATCGATACATTGATGCACCGCCATTACTGATTGACTGGAGTAGTTCAAAATGTGTACAAGGAACGTGTACTGGTAACTGCCTGAGCTATAAACATGAACATGTTTCCACTCGTTAAGAGATTCAGCAAATCCATTCAACTTTATAATTTTATTGTGTGGAAACTTTGTGTTAGATTTATTTGTATCTGCTCTGTTTCAAATAATGAACGAATTAGTTTACTCTATTACAACGCTCGGCATTAATGGTAACAGTTTTGTTATATATCTAGGACCATTATTTAACTAGAACACTAACGTGTTTGTATAAAGGCTGTCACAAATTAATACACTATCAAAATTTATTTGCATCGATCAGTTTGAGATTTTATGCATTTTCCACTAATCTAACAATAATTCCAGAAAGGTTAAGCTATTATGCTAACACACTTATTTCATGCTTACTGAGAGTAGAAACGTCCAAAAATAACAATGAACATGCAACATTTTAAGATCGATTTTATCCGATCACATCAGTACCCCTGAAATCTTGATAATGTAGTGTTGTCTTTGTACACGTACCTGTACATGTTCGCAAGCTGAACCTCCATAATGTGATTAAAGAAAGTAACGAACAGTTAAATGTCAACATGATGCTTCCCTTCGACTAATTTCTCCTTTTTAATGACAGATAATGGCAACCTGTACCCCGAGTTGCATCATTTGCAAAGAAACAGAAGAAGAGAAACCTGGATTTAAATCTTTTAAACCTGAAACTGGGAAACAGTCAAGAATGCTCCCAGACATCGACTGACACTTCAGAACGATCAGTTCTCTAGCGCAACGGAAGAAATTAGCATGAATACAGAACAGGGTGACACTGTTATTATACTAAATGTTTCAGTCGGTTCTGCACTGTTATGAGACAGCCTCCACCTTCCAGTGAACCACCAGCCAGCAAAACCACCTGCTCAATTTCGAGAATTCCACCAACGTCCAACAGAAGAGGCACTCTTGGACAGGAGTGCCTTTTCTGTGCCAGGAAGAAGAGAAGGAAAAAGTCCAAGAAAGATGAACGCCTGCAACCATGTCTTACTACATATGGGAGTAAGTCGATCATTCGTACAGCAAAAACAAAATGTGACGTTAGGATCCTCAGACTAGTCGGAGACCTCATTGCAAGGGAGGTGAGGTACCATAACACGTGTCGGCGCTTACGTAAGACAAGAAACAAAGGAGGAAGAGCAAAAGACAAGTCAAAAGAAACATGATGAAGCTTTCCGAAAACTGTCGATGTTCCTTGAGTACAAAGTCATCGAAAAGAAAAGTCCCATGCTGGCGACAATAGTGTTGAGCTTGTACAAAGAATAGTTCCTTGCTGTTGGGGGAACTCAAGACGATATCAATAAGTACGCTGTGCAAAGTCTCATGTTGAAAGTGAATGAACGTTTTGAAGGTATCTTTGTTGACAAACAAGCGAACAAATCGTTTAACATAGCAATCACCTCGTTAAGGGTAAGTGACGAATGGTAAACGAATGTTCACCATTCGTCACTTACCCTTAAAGAGGTGATTGCTATGTTAAACGATTCTGATGCCAAGACTGAAGCAATCAGGTGTGCAGCCATGACTTTGGCATCTTACCACAGGTCCCTGTACCACCACAGGAAATGATTTTTTTTGTAATAGAAAACACTTTTATACAGCTACACTATTTACTTGTATGCGTCACAAAACCATATTGAAGTCATATCAGTCGAAAATAAGCAACAGCTTTCGATGCAATGAAGTAATCGTTTATTTTAGTGACTAACTTCATCAAAAGAACGAACTGAATCACCGACAATAGTCAGTGATTTAGTTCGTTGTAGCGCGCAATAGCCAATAGATAGCGCGCTTGTAAAGTGTAGTTCTGAAAAATGCAACAGGCGGCTCAATGACGGGAAACATCGTTTCAACGGCGGGAAATCACGTTTCAAAATGGCTTCTCTTGCGAAACGGCGAAAGTGTAGTGGAAAGTTTCAAAAAGAATGGTTAGAGAAGTTTGGAGGAATGATTGTATCAAATAAAGCAGGCGAGCAGTCTGCCAGGTGTAGTTTATGCTCACGCGATGTTAAGGTGGCCACCTCAGGCGGGTACGACGTCAACGAGCACTTAAAGTCGAATCTACACAAAACGAATTTGAAAAATCACGAGGAAAGGGCAACCGTGAGGGCGTTTTTCAAGCCGCAGACGAACTCTAGCGACGCTGCCAACGAGGTGACTCGAGCGGAGGTGATGTTCTCATACTTCGTCGCCGAACACAACCTTCCGGCAACAATCGGGGACCATTTCACCGATTTGGCTAGAGCGATGTTTCCCGACAGCGCCATCGCCAAGCATTTCCGGAGTAAACGCACGAAGACGACCCAAGTTATGAAGAGGGGTTTGGCGGCGATGTCGACGGCGGCAGTCGTCAACCGTTGCAAGTCGGGTACTTGCTCGCTTATGATTGATGAAAGCAATGACAAGGCCGACAAACGACTGGGGATGCTAGTGCGGTCCTTTCATACAGACATCGGCTGCTCCGTCACTAGGCTCCTCGACCTGTTGGTTTGCAACCGCGGGAAGGCAGAGAATATCTTTACTACGGTAGATGATATCTTCAGGTAAATAGTTAGTTCCACTATTTTGGATTTTTTCTTATTACCATGAATTTGTGCTGCTCTTTCAACCGTGATATTGTTGTCCACAATTACTGTTATCACAGTTTTGTAATATGTTTTGTAGTTTTGTTTGTGGTAGCAACATTAAGGGAACAGTGTCAGCTGTATTTTCTTAATTTTATTGTCAGTGAAATTACATGATTGTTTGTCTATTAGTTTAATTCGCTTGTGTTTCACCTACTGATAATCTAATGTCTAGTGACATTCACAAATACTCAACGAGATTCTTTATTTGTAGCAAACTTGACATCCCTTGGGAGAACTGCGTGGGTTTTGCTAGTGACAACTGCAATGTGATGATTGGTGCACGCAATTCCGTCTTGTCTCGTGTGAGAGAGAAGCAGCCGACATCTATTTCCATTTTGAGCACAGGTAAAAATCAAATGAGAAATGTATATATATATATAATGTTCTGTTTCAGTTCTAAGCGACGCGAGGACTACAAAGAGTTCCAGGCGTTCACAGAAGTAGACGATGCTGTCATCCTTAAGCACTGCCAGGCTGGCTGTCGCTTGAGAGGGTCGTCAACCATGTTCTCAACCAGCTGCCTGCATTGGCTAGCTACTCCGAGAACCACGACGAGGTGGAGCGGCCTGGGCGCATCCGGCGCATCCACGAGCGACTGAGCAAGCTACTGACGAAGGTGACACTGCTTTTTCTCCAGTATGTCCTCCCTTTCCTCAATGAGTTTAACCGACTCTTCCAGAATTAAGATTCTAAGGTCGGTATTCTCATTCCGGAGATGGATCGGCTACTGCGGAAACTGCTTGTCAAGTTCGTCCAGCTCCGCCACATCCGCAACGTTGTTGACTTGCGCACCATCAACTTTGACGATCGCTCCATCCAGCTCGATGACTCGACCATTGCGGTCAGTTTGAATGTGCGCTCCTTCTTCGAAGATGAAGATGTCACGACAGCCGTCCAGGCATCATTCATCAACGATGTGCACGCATTTGACTGTGCGGTTGTGCGCAAGATGGTCGCAAAGTTTCCGTTCGGCGACCAGGTGTTGCGCAACTTGAGTGTTCTCGACCCTGCAGCCCATGTGAACCTCACGTACGAGCCGACTGTTTGTCTGGCAGCCCGCTTTGCCCCCAACGTTGATGCCGAACAGCTGAAAGATGAGTATGAGGACTTTCAGCTGTTGGCCGATGACATCATCGTGCTGGATGGATGGCCAAGTGCGGCAGATCGAACACGTCTGGTTTGAGATCCTCTCAATCAAGACGCCGTTGCAGGCCGTACCCTTCCCGCTGTTGGCAAAAGTGATGGCACCGCTTCTCTGCCTCCCACACAGCAATGCTGATGTAGAGAGGCTGTTTTCCATCTTGCGAAAAATACACACAGACGCACACCACAGCTTGAATGCGGACACCATTACTGCATACCTTCAGTGTAAACTGAACATCGACAGCCCCTGCCACCAATTGGCTGTGTCAGCTGAGATGCTGAAACTGGCTAAATCTGCACCCCATGCTGAGGCACGGTGATGAATGTAGTTTGTGGCAGATGTTGGGTATAATGTAAGAGGTATAAAATTACTTACTTGTATCCATATGTAGATATGGTATGCGCAATAAATATGTATACATGAATGATACGGATTGATACAGATTCTTACAGAATATTAGGTCAAAAATACAGATTGCAACCAAAAAAATATGGCAGGTCTGAGCCTATGAAATCGTTCACTAGATCAGTGGTTGTCGGCAGCCGGCAGGTCTGGTGGTCATGATAAAACTAATTTCAACCAACTGTGGATCGTGTTACATGCAATGTTTAGGAAGTAGAAGCAATTATTCGAATACAGTGTACACAATACCGCTCAGCTTTCCGTGCTAATGGGTGAACAGTATATTGGCATTCCCAGAAGTCGTTTATGCATTTTCAAATTGGGGCAGGTATTTGCGCTGTTCTCACGGGTGACGCAGTCGTGACTGGTGAAGTCAATTAATAGTTTGACTCGGCTAACTTCCGTACTTCGTGTAGGAGATCTGCCAGGGCTAGTTTTGCATGGCAAACAGCCCTGGCTTGCTAGGATGACTACAGGTAATTGTTCCCAGTCCCACCGCAGATAACTGTCCCACCACAGGAAACTGCCCTTTGTCTCACCGCAGGTAACTGTCCCACCAGAGGAAACTGCCCCCTCTCCTACTGCATGAAGATATTTCAACAGTTAGACTGTCACGTCTATACTGACAATAGTGTGCTGAAGATATATGAACAGTTACCCTGTCACACTTGTACTGATGATGTGTGTGGTAAAGATATAATATTAACAATTATCCTGTCGCATTTGTATGTACTGATAAGCAGAGTGAACAATTATCCTGTTGCATCGGTTGAGAGTGCTGAAGTGAAGATATGTAAACAGTTGTCCTGTCGCGTCTGTACTAATGATGGACGTGCTGAAGATATAATTATGAACAGTAACCTGTGTGCATCACTAAGTTAATTTATTATGTCGCAATTATATTTTTAACACAGCTGTTCTACAACGGCGCCATCAACCGAACTCAGGACTGCGAAATCCGCTGGATGTTTGCGCGAATAGTTTAGTCAATCTTTAGGGGTTGCTGTCAGTGTCAGGAGGGTTGCACTATCCATGTCTATGTCTATATAATAATTGGCAAAAACCATAAGGTCATTACGCCAATATAGGGTGGGGGGGGGCATATGCCACAGCACTACAGGGAACTTTAGAGTCGTCTGCCCAGCCTAGATTTAAAAGTATCAACCGTGGCTGCAGACACCACTTTTTCGGTTACTCCGTTTCAGTTCTTTACTGTTCTATTAAAAAAGCTGTTAGTATAAACCTGAGTCCTTGCCGGCACCTGAATAAATCGTTCACTGTGGCCATGAGTGTTGTTGATTGAGTGAACAAGGTGACTCGGCAAAGGAAGAGCTATTTCTCCGTGTAGAGATTTATAGAACATTGCTAGGCGGCTGACCTCTCTGCGGCGTTCTAGGGACTCCCACTTGAGTGTTTTCATCATTAATGTTACGCTGCTTTCCCGACTGTTGTTACCCATTACAAATCTCGCTGCGCGTCGATGTATTTTCTCAAGTTCGTTAATATATTTTTTGGTGTATGGATCCCAAGCAGCGCTCGCGTATTCGAGGTTAGGACGAACTAGTGTGAAGTAAGCCGATTGTTTAGTTTTCTCTGAGCATTTATACAGATTTCTTTTGATAAAACCTAATACACGATTAGATTTAGTAGATAGGTGGGATATGTGAATGTTCCATCTGAGGTCATCAGAGAACTCCACACCTAGGTATGGGTGGTGGTGTACCATTCCCAGGTTGTCTCCATTGATGGTATACTGAGATCGGTGGACAGTTCTCTTCTTGGTGATATGCATAACTGAGCATTTATTTATATTAAAATGCATCTGCCAGGTTGCAGACCAGTCCACCAGCCTCTGCAGGTCAGACTGGAGGGCTTCTCCGTCATTACTGTTATTGATACGCCGGTATAAAATACAATCGTCGGCAAAAAGCCAGATGTTAGAGGTGATCCCCTCTCCTATATCATTGACATATAATAAAAAAAGAAGTGGGCCCAGTACAGTGCCCTGGGATACCCCAGACTTGACTGTCTCTTCTTCTGACGACTCGCCATCTACTACTACATTCTGCTTTCTGTCAGTTAGCCAATTTGAAATCCAGTTGGTGACTCCATCACTGACCCCGTAATACTGGAGTTTTCCCATAAGCCGTGCATGGGGCACGGTGTCAAAGGCCTTGCAATGTCTTCTGTGGCACCAATTAATTGTGTCTCACATGAATGTTTATTCCTGAACCCATGCTGGTACTCATGATGTTATTAGAGTCCAGGTGTCCCATTATGTTGCTGTAGATAATATGTTCAAATAGTTTGCAACATACTGATGTGAGGGATACTGGCCTATAGTTTGCTGCGACTGATTTGTCACCCTTCTTGAATACTGCTGATATATTAGCATGTTTCCAGTCAAGGGGGACCTCACCTGTGTCGATGGATTGTTGGAATATTCTAGTCAGGCAAGGTGCAATTTGATCAGCTGTCTCCGTTAGAATTTTGTTTGGGATTGCGTCAGGGCCATGCGCTTTGCCGGGCTTCAGTCTGAGTAACAGCTTGTGTACTCCATGTACCGTGACTGTGATTCCCGGCATTGCGGAATATGGTGACTGAGGCATGACTGGAATGTTGACAAGATCTTCCTTTGTGAAGACAGTTTGGTACTGCTTTGACAGTATATCTGCTTTCCCCTTACTAGACGAAACCAGATGATTGCTGTGGTCTTTCAGAGCTGGTATACCAACAAAGTCCTTTCTTAAATTTTTGACGTATGACCAAAATTTCTTGGGGATTAACCTTTCTTCGTTACACTCGACGTCGGTCAAGCATGCTATTACTCGGGGAACACCAAGGAAACTTTTGAAACTGTTTTTAGGCAGCCTTGGCGCTGCTCACATAAATAAAGGTACTTTTTCCCACTTCAGGGGGTAATTTAGGGTTTCTGCAACACATGGGGTCAAACACTTTGGCCCTTTTTACATAAATAAAAATGCTAGGCCTCTTCGTACCCGAGGCCGATGCAAGACAAAGTCAAAAGTGGCAAAACGCAACCAACTATTGACGCAATTCCCGCCAAAGACAATTTGCGTCAATTATTCAGCAATAGATGTATTGCACGGTTATCGTCACGTCACCTAACTCACCTTTATCTCGGCGTTAGAACCATTATGTGAAGATGATACCTATTTTTTAGAACGGTAAATCTCCATCAGCACTGCCGCAGGCACCCTAATATCGCCAAGTTGTTTACGTAGCGAGTTGTAAAAGAGTGACCTGGAATTGGCAACTGGTTGTAACGTTGTGGCACTGCGTATAGCTAAAAGATGTGACTATACAGATCTTGAAAGTTTATTTAAATTCCCCAAAAATTACAACGCATACACACGTGTCCACGATTAGCTAACAGCTGCTGCCATTTTATGATACTTTAATGCTATAGACTGTTTACACAGTAAAGGTATTCCATCTTGAGTAAAAAAAATCAGTTCCACAACTAAAAAGTGTACATAAATAGTCACAACATTGTAAACATTACTAAATTTTTTTAAACATAAAGATGGTGGACTTATTCTACACACATTCAAACATAATTAACACAGAAATTATGAAACCGAGACAACTTTAATATTCCAAACAGACATGATCAAACAATTAGCAATGTTCTTAACTCCGTTCAGAGCAACATAGGACTCAGAAAGGTAACTTGCCATATTGTCTAAACTATGATCAAACAAGTCTAATGAATCATAGCGAATATGTTTTCTTGTTTAAAATGTAGATCTGCACATTAATAAAGGAATAAGTCAAAACACCAACGGTTAATTTTTGTGACACACAATTAAGCATGTATTTGATTTTGAAGTTGATTGTCAGCACCTTTGTTCTGGCTGATAAACAACATAATTTAAATTTGTTTGTGGCCTTTACAACACTATTTTGCCACCAAATCAGGAATCCTCAGGGAGTTAATTGATGGAACATGTGTAAGTGTTCTTATAGCTGTGCCTTATGGATAAAAACAAATTGACATTCACCAACATTAAGCTACATCAAATATACTTTATTGTATCAGTTGTGTATCATATTTTATAAACCAGCACTAACAACATTGTGTTATTGTTAGTGAATATATTACTTATACAAATAACATGAACGTGTTGTAAGCATCAGTACATATCAGTTATGACGTCTCACAATATGCCAACACACAAATACAGATCTACATCAATCTAAACAACATGACACAAATAATCACTATAGGTGGTGTATGATATCCTCAACTGATGAGGTGAAGACACTGACACGCCACCTAGTGAGTATTGTCATCATCAATCAAACACACAGCACTGTTTAGAGGCTGTGAGCTATAGATTTCTTGGTAAACAATTAACACACAGCTCTGCGTAATATACATTGTAGCATTACATTTTAACCATGAAACAATATTGCTCAACATATGCTGCCAATGATATTGTAAAAACAATTATAGTTCTGTCTATCTCACAAAATCTAAAATACATTTTCTTAATTGCAGCAAAAACATTTTCATTTCAGACAATAAGTCAGTATAAACAGACTCCATCGTAGTGACTGGCCGTATTGTCACTGCAGAATATAAGTTACTCTAAACATCAGATGTCTTTGTAGTTACCATGCAGGATTTCTGTGGATGCCATGCATACATTATGCATTGTTATATGTTACCTGGATGTCTTTGTTTACTGACACAACCTCAGTCATTATGTACATAAACAATTAGGCTACATGCAATTACCAACAAACAATAGCAAAGTGTATTCGAAGAGTTCAAAGAAACATGGTCATTTAGGCAGACCAGCTTGGTGAATGCCCTGATCAACTGCTATATTTTCCTTGCAGTACAAACTGAATGACAGGTGCCCCAAATAGACATTACCACAAATGACAGGTACGCCATGGGCACTACCACAAATGACATGTATGCCATGGGCACTACCACAAATGACATGTATGCCATGGGCACTACCACAAATGACATGTACGCCATGGGCATTACCACAAATGATATGTATGCCATGGGCACTACCACAAATGACATGTATGCCATGGGCACTACCACAAATGACATGTATGCCATGGGCACTACCACAAATGACATGTACGCCATGGGCACTACCACAAATGACATGTATGCCATGGGCACTACCACAAATGACATGTATGCCATGGGCACTACCACAAATGACATGTATGCCATGGGCACTACCACAAATGATATGTACACCATGGGCACTACCACAAATGACAGGAATGCCATGGGCACTGTCACAAATTACAGGAACGCCATGGGCACTACCACAAATGACATGTACGCCATGGGCACTACCACAAATGACAGGAATGCCATGGGCACTACCACACAAGACAGGAATGCTATGGGCACTACCACAAATGACATGTACACCATGAGGACTACCACAAATGACAGGAATGCCATGGGCACTACCACACAAGACAGGAATGCTATGGGCACTACCACACATGGCATGAATGCCATGGGCACTACCACAAATGACATGTACGCCATGGGCACTACCACACAAGACAGGAATGGCATGGGCACTACCACACAAGACATGAATGCCATGGGCACTACCACAAATGACATGTATGCCATGGGCACTACCACAAATGACATGTATGCCATGGGCACTACCACAAATGACATGTATGCCATGGGCACTACCACAAACGACATGTATGCCATGGGCACTACCACAAATGACATGTATGCCATGGGCACTACCACAAATGACATGAATGCCATGGGCACTACCACAAATGACATGTATGCCATGGGCACTACCACAAACGACAGGAATGACATGGACACTACCACACAAGACAGGAATGCCATGGGCACTACCACACAAGACAGGAATGCCATGGGCACTACCACACACGACAGGAATGCCATGAGCATTGTCACAAATGACAGGTACACCATGGGCACTACCACAAATGACAGTTTACTCATAGGCATTACCATATACAACAGGTGTCCCATGGATATTCCCACAAATGACAGATGAATCATTTGTACTATCATGAATCACAGATGACCATTGGGCACAACCACAAATGACAGATGACCCAAGGTATGTCACAAATGACAATTACTGTTTTTTATGTTATGAAACTAACAAAAATCAGTAGAAACAATTGCTGTACTATATTCTGATAAATAATCATGCATCTGCATTTTAGTAATAATTTAACCAGACAGTTCTCTTCCCTGATTCTTCTCTATTGAAACTGCATAACATGTGTGACCTGTCATTGCGAAGTGGGGATTAAGTTGCAAAATTGTGAGATGGATTTTGGATTTCACAGATCACGAGCTTTAAAACGATACCTGATTTATTGAAGTATCTTCAGTAGTTTTTCATTTATAGCTAAAATTGAAGCAAATTTTATAAAAACAACATTTTGAGAAACAAGGTAATTTTGACTCGTGTAGCCTGATATTTCTAATGTGTTGATTCGTGTACTTGGTCACTTTGGGATGACCCGTTGGGGAAAATAAACTGAACACTGAAAGATGAGAAAGGTATGCATTTCTGCCTAAATCAAAAAATTGGTGGGCTGACGTAGATAGCCATATTGGGTTCATGAGCAGAAGAGATCTGTGGAACTTAATACCCAACTCATTGTGGCAAAATACATATTTGGACTGTATCTGGAATTGTTCTACAGTTATGCAGCATCTGATTACACCATGGGTATGTACTAGCATGCGGGACAATGATACACATTAATAGAAACATTTATGTATTTTCAGTTATTAATAATATAAATCTGTATGTACTTAATGATTGTGCCTGAAAATATGTACATGTGTATTATATAAAGATACAAAGAAGCATGCAATGTCAATGTTATGTTTATATTATTATTCTGAGGTCAGGCTGTCAATTCTTCTGTACCCGCTGAGTTCTCAGTCACATTACGACACAAACACTTCAGTAACCCATGTTCACTGTGATTTCAGTCATGAAATCCAACAGTCTCTCTCTGCCACTGTCTGAGGTTCTGTCGATCTTCGACATTCTATAAAGGTAATACTGTACACAGACACAGAAACCATCTGCTCCATTCGTGTAGTTCCACCACTCACTACCAGACGCCGCACTTGTGATGCGGGTTCATTCGTGACCCCAGTGGGCAGTTATACGCCTTCGAGAAGTTTGGTGAGTTCGACAATGGACCGAGGACTCTGTAAGAATATGAATAATAATAATTTTGTTTCTTAATATAGTGCTTTTTAAGTAAGTAAATACCAATCAAAGCGCTTCACATATTATATATATATGTATACATAATAAGAACCTTCTTTTCAGTTTTGCTTTATGTTTGTTCTTTTGCCCTGTCATTGTGTTGGCGCTTTAATTAAGATTCATGTTTGTTGCAAATGCAGAAATACAGTAGAACAAGATCATTTATTTTTTGCTGCTGCAGTTTAAAAGTATCTATAATAGTAGATTTTCTGGATGCTGTTAGGGATAATAGTTATTATTATTATAATATTAAATATATTTGTTATCTATTATTCAGTTCACTCAGCTATACGAGTACCTGGCTATAGACAGTGGTGGATGCATGTGTACAAATGTCCGTGCATTAATTGCAGCATGGCTGAATGCTTCCCAGATAAGTCGAGGTGGTGCTCGATTGAACAAGTCTGCCAGGAAGTAAAGTGTAAAACGCTTTGAGCAGTCCAGAGGACTGGATACTGCACTATATAAGAACTTATCTTTTTATTTATTATCAGATTATGTTGCCAACTTTTTTCTATTGAAATTGTCAGACATTGCACCTTTTGTTATATTATGTGTACATATTTATATACTTAGATTGTCATATTTGGCTTAAAAGTTTTAATGTTAATGCGAGCTGCTCAAGGTATCCATGGTTACCTGATAGGTCCGGGACTATGAACAGACGTCCTCACTTTGTGTAGCGCTTCCTCCCCCCGCATGATCCCACACCAGATCTGTAACATCACAGGTAGGAGGACATCTCAAAATATAGGTAACACCACAGTCAGGGGTCATCTCATAACATATATTATAACATCACAGGTAGGGGGTCATCTCAAAACATATATTATAACACCACAGTCAGGGGTCATCTCATAACATATATTATAACATCACAGGTAGGGGGTCATCTCAAAACATATATTATAACACCACAGTCAGGGGTCATCTCATAACATATATTATAACACCACAGTAGGGGGTCATCTCAAAACATATATTATAACACCACAGTCAGGGGTCATCTCATAACATATATTATAACATCACAGTTAGGGGGTCATCTTAAAACTTATGTAACATCACGGATATGGATCTTCTCAAGACATCAGCAACATCACAATTAAGGGTCATCTCAACATTTCTGTAACATGACAGTCATCGATCATCTCAAAACACGTGTAGCATAAAATTTCGGATGATCTCAAACTTCTGTAACATCACATTCAGGCGGCATCTCAAAACTTCTGCAACACCACAATTGGGGGTCATCTCAGTCTTCAGTAAGACAGTAACAGCACTTTAAGTGACAATATCAAAACTTCAATAATGTCAGTTATAATTATTAAACTATCAGAGTTTCAGTTTACTCGTCAAAACAGGTAAGTTTAAAATATTGAATATGATATTATGATAACTTCACAAACTATTACATATTTGATAGCACACATAAAAATTATTATTTATGCTGCATATATTATAATTAACTAATTAACCAATATATTAATTAATCTGATTAATATTAATTAACATAACTGACCTGGGCATAATTAAGGAAGAACAGCTGATTGTGGGTGAGGTTCATGCCAGGAAGAGGCAGCTCTTCCCCATTTCTGTCCACCCACTTCTGATAGGCCTGTGTAGGAACAAAAACACAAACCATAAGATAAGCAGTAAGATTCGCTGAGAATTGCTGAACCACAGAGAAGACAACAGCGATGGGCACTGTCAAAATATATCGCTTGTCATTGAACACTAGCTACCCACCCACGGAACAACAAAAAACTTGTGGCACCATCTGTAGAACTGATCACTGCTCAATTTTATCAGGTAGGAGAAAAACCCTCAAGAAAAGCAGAGCATATCACAAACATAAGTAAATAACTCGAAAAAATAACAATGTTTGTTTTTTTAAATACATCGCCATTTGGTAGATCAGAGGCCAATAGTCAAGGAAGCACATGAACACAGGAAGAGGTAGTGAACCTCAGCACTTGGGAGGATATGTAGTTTCACTGCCTCAAAGTTAGCGTATTTATATATTTATAAATAAATATATATTTATATATATATATATATACAGTCAGTGTATATACTTGTATATATATATATATATATATAATTATATGATAAATATAAAAAACTTCTCCTGTGCCCAAATCCTCAATCCAAGATTCAACAAACCAGAATCATTATTCATGACATCACAACTATGGATGCACAAGTCGCTGTCAAATGTAATTTCAAGTAAATCTGTTTCAAGTGAGTTTTTAATGTGGTGGATATCTTTGATGGCATTGGCACATAAAACCATGTAATTTGTAAGAGAGGTATGGATGGCGTTTCACTGGTTATACATATGAAATTGTTGCATGAGAGAACAGCAACCTACCCTGAATGATTCCTTCAGCCCTCCATTGTCAGCAATGTTTTCACCTTGAGTGTTCTTGCCGTCAATCTAAGGAGAAACAGCGCAATTAAATGACAATTGCAAAATACCTTTCCACAGCAATATATGTACATAGAGAGAGAGGGGGGCCGGGGGAAGAGAGAGGGAGAGAGAGGGATAGAGAGATAGGGAGAGATAGGGAGAGAGAGGGAGAGAGAGGGAGAGAGAGGGAGAGAGAGGGAGAGGGAGAGAGAGGAGAGAGAGAGAGAGGGGAGAGAGAGGAGAGAGAGAGAGAGGAGAGAGAGGGAGAGAGGGGGAGAGAGGGAGAGGAGAGGGGAGAGAGAGGGAGAGAGAGGGAGAAAGAGGGAGAGAGGGAGAGAGAGGGAGAGAGAGATAATGAGAGAGAGAGAGAGAGAGAGAGAGAGAGAGAGAGAGAGAGAGAGAGAGAGAGGAAGAGGAAGAGAGAGTGAGAGAGAAAGAGGAGAGAGAGGAGAGTAAATTGTGATCAGTAAGTTGCAGAGCGTAGTGGCATAGTGGATGGATTATTGGAATCACAATCAAGAGCTATATAAATGTAGTTAAACACATGTCCAATCCATGCTGTGTAAGCTGTGGATATGCTGATGATATAAGATGCTTAGCTAACAATGCATTGTAGAGGTTTCCCCACTTATATAACAGCAGATTAATAAGTTTTCAATGCCACTACATCGCAGTGAAAACCACCTTACGATAATAATTCTGTATGGCCAAGAGACCATTGCAGTAACTAAAAAGCAACAAGAGAAAGCAAAAGTTTGCAAGAAACATCTATGCAAGAAGGAATGCAGGAGTTAAGAGAATTAGACAAGTGAAGAATGGAGCCGCTGAGGGAGGAGGCAGGGGCAACCGAGGCTGGGGTGAGAGGAAGTTTCAAGAAACTGGTGAGGAGTCAGCTAAAGTGGGCCGGATACATGGAACAAATGGAAGAGAAGAAAGTGGATGATCTCTGAGTGGAGGCTAGAAGGATAAGAGGAAGATGACGACTGAGATAGGAGATTTGGCAGGTTTGGGGAAGGAGTGGGAAACAAGAGTGAGATGTGGGAGTGGAGATGTGGGGTGGAGACAGTAGTGCAGGTTCATGATGGGGAAAGGAAGGAAGGAAAATGAAAAAATACAATGACCAATCGCCTCACCCTGGACTACAGAGCATTGTTGACTTTCCCATTGGTGGCCATATTAATGCTTTGTCAGATTATAAGAAAACAGTACCTGAAAAAATCTTAAATTGCTTCACAGCCATTGCCATTGTGTCACTGATATGCTGATTAAAATTTCGTCAAAATCACATACTTCAGCTCTTTTAAAACAGATCCATGCACAGTGCCCGTCACTATTGACCAAAATAAAAACGTGTGTTATTTGAACAAAAGAATCACTCTACCAACTACACTCTTCCAAATATGCATCATTTCACTGCCAACACATTCTATCACTGAACGTGCCTGATCTATTGCACTCTGTTCAATTTAAAAAATACAAATTTAAAATATCACCACTTTCTAGGTATTACATTATTCTGAAACACAACAGGAAGGTTAACTGTGCTGTGACCCCAGAAAGATGAGAGCAACACCAGTATATATTAAGATGTGACATCTGATGAAAACTACCCGTTTTCTGGTGTCACCTCACCAGGGAGATGTTCTTACTTGTAGTCCAAATGGCTCAAGCTTGTAGTTTGAATACTGGTCCACAATGCACTGGGCACGCTTCCTGAATGCCAAGATGGTGTTGTTATTCCACCACTGACGGAGGTTACCGTTCTTGTCATACTGACGGCCTGACAGGTCAAACGAACACGATCATACTCAAGGAAATGTGGGAACAGTTAAACAATTTAGGTAATCAATTCTTACGGATAGCGTAACTTTTCAAAAAGCCCTAGAAAATAGTTATTTTTAAATGCAAGTTTGTCCCGTTCTGTTACCTGAAATCGCTCGTTTATGCCAGCGGCGGTAAGATTGTTGAATCATTGCCTTGAATGGTGAAACCACAGAAGTGTGCTGAATATCAGAGCTTTGCGATTACCCCTGGCCGGATGTGTAATACTGCCAGTGCAGGGTGTTTAGTGTTGTGTTTTGATAATTTGAACATCTGACAGGTGCAACACTCTAATTGCAAACACTCTTTGTGGTTATTAAACACAATTTAGCAGGCAGCCTCGTGCAGTTTAAAGGACCTTTTTTGTTAGTATTTTATTATTTAAACAATATAAATACATGTATTATAACATATCAAGTGTGGAAAAATATATTTTAACGAAGTAAAAACAACTTTAGAATTTGACAGTTCAATGTTTAAAAAAATCATTGCAGTGTCATTCAAATCCATGATAATTCCAAGATTCCAAGGGAGACTGTGACCCTAGGGGGTTTTAAATGTCAGTATGCCAACATCATGGCTTTCAAGCACAGTGGCGATTCCTCGACTGACGTATTGTTATAAATATTCCATTTGCCATTGTGTTTCTGCAATTAACTTTGATTCTAATCAACAAGGCATGTGTCCATCTGTATTATTCTCCATCTATAATGGATGCAAGAAATGCAAACTTTTGGTGCCGCCACCTAGTGACCGATGCAAGAGTCATGCATACTTACTCTGACCTAACACCAGTGTGACCTGCTTCATGTATACAATCTATTGGTTAAGCCCATTATAGATAATATTATAGGCCTACTATGTGTTTGTACGTCACACTATGTTCTAAGTTGGTAGGGCCTAGCATCATTTCAGTTGAATGCATTTGTTTTGAGTTAAGATTCCCATTGATCCAGTAAACATGTGGTCCTCCTCCCAATATCAAACAATTCAACAACATAAAAAGGTTCATTAAAGTGCATTTGGGCAGTCAGTATGCTATAATAGTTATATTTTATACTGTATAACACGATTTTATGATAAAACATATGCAAAAGTTCCCTTTAAGATATAGGTCTACTAATTAAGATACCACAAAAATGTCTAAATCATAACAATTACTGCTAACTTAGCATATATGAGTTAGTTTTCTGGTCATTGTGTTTGTATGTAAGCATCACATGTCAAAGACTCAATACAGGGATATAGACACTGGAATATCACTTTCATTCTAATTTCACTTTTACCTGTATGTATATCTGATAAACTAACTGCAAGACATCAACTAACTGAATGGTTTAATAAAACAATCAATCATTTTAATAATTGTTAGTTGAAAATCTGGTTTTGAGCACCCAATACCATCGTGGCCAGGTAAATATATCCAATTACAACAAATCTGAGTGAACCATACCTTTATCATCAAATCCATGTGTAATCTCGTGTCCAATCACAACACCGATCCCTCCATAGTTCAGAGATCTACGACAAGAACATTCACTTATATTCTCCAAAAAATCTAACTCTACATTATAAAAACTACTTTGGTTCATTTATTTCTGTTTCACATTTTGTTGTATTAAGGCCATACATGGCAGGTGAATGGTCTTTTCTGAAGAAAAAATATTCAAATACTTACTTACTACCCATATTTTGATAGCAGTATATATTTACTATCAATAAATTTTATTTTGATATAAATTACATATATGCAATTCAAACTTGGATGGTCTTTTTCCTAATTTTCTACTAGCTATGTAACAGCACATCTGCATTTTAAATATAGTTGCAACAATATACTGTAGTACTGAATTGTTATTTGCTACTTGTGAAAACACAGTTCATGATGATTTAACGTGAAAGGTAATTTATAATAATTAGTTAAACTGTATATTCTAGAATGCGCTCATTATTACATAAACACTAACTCTTGATGTATTTCCTATGCAACTTTGTGTGTAAATAAAAACATTATTCAGTAGTGGCCTACCGTGTATAGTGTATGTTTAGTCAAGTATTCAAAACTGTAATGTTGCTGCTGAACAAAATTTCTTTTATTTATATACAAATGCATAAAATTTTTTTTACAAAGTTCTTCATCTTTTATGGTTGAAACAGGGTGAAAAACATGCGTGAAACTTACTTTGGGAAATGAGCACTGTAAAAAAGAGACTGCAGAATTCCAGCTGGAAAAACTGAAAATGAGCAAATAGAATTACTAATAGTTACAAAGTGATGTACCATAATTTTTTATAACAATTAATTCAGCAATAAAAAGTGTACATATATATATTCAGTCAGACCCCATTTTTCAGTCACCGTGGTAATGCAGCCACCTTGCAAATATGGTCACACTAGGACAGTCTCTAATTATTTTCATAACTGTAAAGAATTAGGTCATGGAAATAGGGTCATCTAACAATTCAGGTCACTTTTGCTGATGATTCATTAATGTTCAATAACAAATGTCTACATAAAAAATAAGCAAGGGTCCAAGTGTGGATTCTTATAAGCAATTGACTGTTTCTTCATATAAGCAACTGACTGTTTCTTTGCTCGATAATAGGCTAGTGTATGTTAATATGTTATTGTATGTTACCCAATGTAGCATATGCTAAGTTAAATAAATAGCTAATAATTTATTGTAAATGTTTCAATTTTTGTAGTGACATGCTTTCTTACCTATGTCGTTCATATTCGGGTTGTAGAATGCATTAACAACTGCTGGATCCTGTTCCCATCTACAAACAAAAACATGTCAACATCACTTAGTCACAGTTCTTCACATGTGCTTCTTTGAACTTCAAGAATCTGCCTGACTGTGGTGATGTGGTCTCTTCTATGCCCTGTAAAGGTCTCTTTTTAAACTGTGCTGAAGTCTGAGAACTAATGTGAACTGGGGACCATTCTACCAAGGAAATCAGTTTAATGTAAGGAGGTTTTATCAAAGTGCAAAATGCCACCGTATCACAGAGGACGATGTTGACACGACACACCAATGAAAGTGGCCCAGTACGTGGTGTTGACATTTTTCAATATAAAATGTCGTTATTAATAAAGGAGCAAAATCGAACTTTTGAGCCCTTAACAATGTCAGTGAAATGGTCTCCTGTGCTTCTTTAGAAAGGTTTCCACTAAGTGGTTTTATTCATATGGTTTTCATTTAAAAACCCGACAGGTAAAAAGTCTGTATTTGTGACAACTGATCAAATCAGGCGGCAATGGGTACATGACCAGTGGCGCCACCTGTTGCTTTGTTTAATACTATCAGGTGTTTGCTTCAGTGATTAATTTTGGATAGAAACAATTCATGATGCCCATGATAATCACCCTTTTGACTAACATCACTCGAGTATCACCCTTGTTGAAAGTACCAATGTGAAAGGAGAAATTTAAAACTGTGAAGTAAAATAGTTTTTCAATAACAACACTAGCTTGAAGTGTTTGAAACATATATAGAAACATCTAGAAAAATAGCAGAATGTTATATCATGTTATCTACTTTTATATTACCATTACAGAAACACTATGTTATGAATATATCAATCAGAAGTTTATTATTTAACATATTAAAGGTAAGTTTTTTATATTTCATGGTATCCAGTCCCTAGGACGGGTCAAAGCACTTTACACTGCACTCCTCCTGGCAGACCTGTTCATTCGAACACCATCTCGACTTCTCTGGGAAGCATTCAACCACAGTGCAATTACTGCACAAAGACTTTGTACACAAATTTCAACCACAGTGCAATTATTGCACAAAGACTTTGTACACAAATTCCAAACACTGTCTATTGCTAGGTACTCATTCATATAGATAAGTGAACTGGCGCAACGTTAAATGAACGAACTTGCTGAAGGTTCAAAACAGCAGGAAAATAATTTAAACACGGAATTTCTCGATTGAGAGTCCGATGCTCTGACTCTATGCCACTCTGCTCCACACATTACTGTAAGTAGTTGCCATCTTTACTAATCATACCATTACCCATTTGATTCTTACTTCTCTTTCTGTACTGGATGTCGTAGTTTTGCAAGGTTCTTCAGCGAATCATGCATTTCCACTTTGAGAATGTTTTCAAAGTAGCTGTCAGCATCAAACTCCAGCTGCAGAAAACATAACAAATTATGGGAGGCTTTCTATAAATTACACCTGTTTCAAAGTTGCCGTTTAAGCATTACACCGATAAGTTCAATGAAACTGAATGCATTCCAGGTTATATATTTGTATAAAGTAAATGTTTGAACAGAGTATAATATAACAGACTAATGTATGAAATTGAAGAATTCTGAATTGAAGAAATCAAGGATTAATAAATTAATGTACACTAGTTTCCCCACCAATGGAGTAAATAATTACAAATTTGCAGCTTCAAAAGGAAATCAAATCCTTGGATTGATTAGGCGAAATATAGCATATAAAGAAAAAGAACTAACAATACCGCTGTACAAAACAATAGTTAGGCCTCATTTAGAATATTGTATTCAAGCGTGGAGGCCATATCGCAGGAAGGACATAGATATGCTAGAAAGAGTACAGAGGAAAGCGACTAAAATGATACCAAAACTGAGGGATCTTAGTTATGAAAAATGCCTAAAAGAATGTGGTTTAACAACACTAGAGACCAGGAGATTGAGAGGAGATCAGATAGAAGTGTTTAAAATATTGAATGGTTATGAAAATATTGATAGAAATGTGTTTTTATCAGTTAAGAAAGATAGAAAGACTAGAGGACAAGATGTTACATTAGTAAAGAAACAGTGTAGATTAGACGTAAGAAAGTTCTCGTTTTCACAAAGGACTGTGAATGAATAGAACATATTATCTGATGATTGTGTGGGTGCTAGTAGTGTAAATATGTTTAAAAATAAAATCGACACATACCTCAGAAGGGCTGGATATATGTAGATAAAAGGGTTGGACTCTCGATAAGCCAAAGGGCATCCTTGTCCACCTGCCATCTAGAGTTAATTCTCTGGATGGCAATCTTGTTAAATCTTGTTAAATAACTATCGTTGTGTTTTCTTTAATACACCAACAATTGGTAGATCAGAGACAATTGATGGACAAAGGAAGCAAATGAACTTAAAGCGAGGCATCTCAGAGGAGACATATTAACAATGCTCCAAATCTAGTGTAATAATACATGGATAGTAGGAGTGTACAACACATTTATTAGCAAAATAAACACATCAAAGGGACCGAGTATTAAAAATGTCCAGGTCATGAAACAATTGTAAACTTACCCCTTGGTAGAGCTTGTCCAATTCAGCTTGATCCAGGATGAATTCTGGGTAGCCAATTCTTTCATTGATTGTATTTGCCTAAGTAAATTAAAGATTAAAACAATATCATAAGGCACCAAAGGATACAAACTGTCAACAATTTACAAGCGTAGTAGAATTTATCATAAACATTAAATTAATTAACATTGGTAATGTGCTGCCTGTTTTGTTTGTTTTAATGAACCTAACTTTCAATGGAAACAAACAAGGTGAAGAAGCTGACCTTCTCCTTGGCTACAGCCTTTGTTGCATCGTCCATCCAGTCGCTGTCTTCCAGGATCTCAGTAAACGCTTCACGTATGTTGTGTATCATCTCCAGAGCCTACACAAAGATAAAACAACATCTTTTAACATGTGTTAATAGGTGTCACTATTACCACTTTTGGGCATGAAACACCCTTCCCCTTGATCCGGCTTTTTTCTTTGTTGTAAGTGTGATTCAAAATGATGACGGTAAAAATCTGATTGGTCAGACTAAAATTACTGCAAGGCTTAGCGGAAAATCACTTTTCAGTCTACCATTCTGCACTATGGAAGAATATGCTCAGGAGGTAAGCATTGTTAAAAGATTACATAACTGCAAAATTAACACTAATAGGGAATGAATTTCAAAGAACTGGTGTGCCAAATGAAAAAAAACATGTTAGGTTCAACTGCAGAAAAGTAAAAAGGTAAAGGTAAGTTCTTACGTAGTGCAGTGTCCACTGGTTTCTTGATCAACTTACCATATGCTTGCTTTCTACGTCGAAGTTGTCACGTACAAACAGACGTCCAACAGCCATGCCCATTCTCTCGTTGACATATTCGACACACTTCTGCCATCGAACCTTCTCTCTCGACACACCCTGATGAAGAACAACAGACCCTGATCAACAACAACACGCCCTGATCAACAACAACAACAACACACCCTGATCAACAATAACACACCCTGATCAACAACACGCCCTGATCAACAAAAACAACACACCCTGATCAACAACAACAACACACCCTGATCAATGACAACACACACTGATCAACAACTACACACACAGTTGTGAAGACACAAACCACACAAAACTCATTGCAATTGCACAATAAAGGATGCTTAATCATTTATTTATCATTCATTTCCCTGTCAATAGCAGTATAATGACACATTTCTAGGAAGACATATTCCCCAAAAAACCATTGCAACATCCTATCACAAACAGTAAAAAGATATTAAATACAATATGTAAAGTCAATACGGATTAAAATAAAGATAATAATGGAGTCATTAATACATAGATCTATAGTGTTATTTATTAATGTTCCTACATCATTGATGGTATGACAACTTTGAAATGGCCAGACATATATTCTGTCAGACAAATGGACAGACAGATTGATGGATGGACCGACATACGGATGGACGGATGGACACATGGAGGGAAGGACAGACTGACATAGACTGATGTTATGACAGTCAGAAATATGTCTTGAAAGACAGATGGACGTATGAATGGATGAACAGACTGACAGAAAGTGACTTGTTCTGACCTGCAGTACTTTGCGGTACTCATTGCGTTCTCTCTGGTACCTCTCTGTCATCTCGGGCACGAGTCCAAGAACAAGGCGCCACAGAAGGTAGTTGGCAAGCACCCTGTGGACAACACCCATACGCTGACAACAGGAGTGCTATGCAACACTTATGACATATATTTGCAACAGTAGGAATTGATTTCATATATTCATTGCAGAACCCTTAAAGGCAGCCAGTTTGTTCGTCTACCTGGAATTAGTTGGCGTAGTAACAGGAAATCTGTTGAACGTTGGAAAATGGGACATCACTGAACATAAAGGGTATAGCAGTTAACTCAGCCCAACTCGACTGTGTGGTCAATAAAGCTTGTTTTGAAACTGCATGTTTTGTTTACTATTTGAACATTATATTAATTAATAAATGAAAAACTAGGAAAATACTGGATCCTTTTAAAGACTTATGTCTGTGACAGGCCTAGTGCTAGTCTAAAATTAATTTGTTCTTAGGAATTCTCTATTCTGTGCAGAATCTGATGATGAAACCTTCACCTGTCTGTCTGTCGCCTCACAAGCTTTGCCATAGCCTTCAGGTACTTCATCCCAAATGATACGAGCAGCTCAGTACTGTTCACTGGGGTACTCATGAATGTGTTGAAGTATTGCAGCCAGTCTATCTATTAAAGACATCATAGTAACCATCTATAGCAACAGGCTGGAGTGATGTCATCGTTTTATTTTCACATCCATAGAATCAGACATAGTTGTGGGTTTGGTGGAAACTCATTTTTAAGGTGACCATCATCCTACACTTTATTGTTAAGGAAATAATTTGAGATTGTACGTCCTGACTGTGAGGTTATTTTTATTACAGAGGTGACCAAAGCGAGGGTCAACTGTATACTTAGAAAACTCCTGTTGTTACAAGTGATCCTATATTGCATACACATGCAACAAATTCAGTTTTCAAGTACATTAGAGGTTGCATTTAAAACAATTACAAGTTTTTTCATTTCATTGAATTTATTATATACTGTTTCAATCTTAATCAATTAGACTAACACAGTGTGTTATACTTTCATATATGGAAAAGGTTCGTGTAAACAATTGCTTTTTATGATACAATAAAAATAATCTATGAATATATTGAGAAAAGAGACTGGCATGAAAAAACGCCTGATAATTAAAGTAGTTAGGAGACTGATACATGCAGGACATACAGAGAGAATGAGAAAGGAAAGATTAATAAAGACAGCACAGAAACCAGAAGAGGGTGGTAGATGGAGAGGGAGACCAAATATAAAATGTGTGTTGAGATAGAGAAAGGGCAGGTACAAAGAGCCAAGAGTGGAAAATTAGGATAGATGGAGAAGCATCACAGAGACTCGGAGGGTGGAAAGTAAGGGTGACTACTGGGGATAATTTTACTATTGCGATAATGTTGCGACAGCTTAATTATGATTGAATCACTATTGCAATAGTGTCACATCTATTGTGATAGTATCGCAAGAGTATTATGCAATAGCGAATAGCCAAAAAAAGAAGCCCCACGGTGATTATTAATGATAGGATGATAAATATAAGTGAAATAACAAACTACAGTTGAAAGGCATGTTTGTGAGCGGCATAGTGGTTCTGTTGATGTTTTGCCAACCATCTTTACTATTGCTAGTTCAGTGTACTGTCGATGACAACTATCTATAGTTATATTTACCATGGACAGTGCACTAATATCACATCGACTATTGTGATGCATCAACAGTTCAATATATAATTGATGTATCCAATACATCATGGTTCGCCTGTCACAATCAGAAATTTGCACGTGACCTCCATCAAGCATTGCCTTTGCCACCAGTGTTGATAACGGTTATGTACATGAATTATATTACTATTGCTGCATGACATCTCATAAGTCAAACATCCCCACGTACAGTTGTCACTTTACAAACTTTGCCTTATGATTTTGTCATAAAGAAACACTTTTAGGACAAGAAATTCAACAAAATATATGATGAAATGCTTGAATGCACCACAGGTTTGGCATCCATTTTTTTATGGGTTGACAGCGGTTTTGCAACAGGTCATGTAATGGATAGGTCAATTACACCTCTAGTGGAAAGGACTGGGTAATGAGGATCCACAAGGGATCAAGGAGAAGAGGAAGGTTGGTGAGGACAAGCAGGAGAGAGGCCTACCTCTGGCACTTGTTCCTGGAGTTCTCCAATTGACATCTTGGAGTACATGGCCCCTGTGTCATGTCTCTCAGCCTGGGGAGTTGTCACCTCAACAAAGACATAATTTCATAGAAACTAGCTTACAGTTTAATTCCTGTTTTTGTTAAGTTGAAAAGTGCAGTTTTAATAGTAAAATAGTTCAATACATGTTGCTCCATTTCTGTCTCTCTGTATCTTCTTGTATTGCTTTCTCATCCCCCTCATTTCCCACCTCACCCCATTCCCGACACTAGTCACCTCCAGCCCCCCATCACCCTTCCCTTCTCCCTCTCTCTCCTCTCTCCGCTCCCTCTTCCTCTTCTCTCTCGCCTTGCTCAGTTTCTGTCTCTTTCTCTCCCTCCCTCCCTCACTCCCCTCCCCCTGTCCCTCCCTTCTTCCCCCTCCCCATCCCTCTCAGTTTCTGTCTCTTTCTCTCCCTCTCTCCCTCTCTCCTCCTCCCTCCCTCCCATCTC
The DNA here is from genome assembly GCA_020002185.1 of Paraescarpia echinospica. NCBI lineage: Eukaryota > Metazoa > Annelida > Polychaeta > Sabellida > Siboglinidae > Paraescarpia > Paraescarpia echinospica. The sequence goes on along the minus strand of CM034532.1, from coordinate 48,464,720 downwards.
TCTTCCTATTTCCCTCCTTCACTCTCCCTCCCTCCTTCCCTCCTCCCCTTCCTCTCTCTTTCCCTCCCTCCCTCTCTCTCCCTCCTTCCCTCCCCTCTCTCTCTCTCCCTCCCTCCTTTCCTCCTTCCCTCTCTCTCTCCCTTCTTCCCTCCCTCTCTCTCTCTCCCTCCTTCCCTCCCTCCCTCTCTCCTTCCCCCCCTCTCTCTCTCTCCCTCCTTCCCTCCCTCTCTCTCTCTCCTTCCTTCCCTCTCTCTCCCTCCCGCCTTCCCGCTCCCTCCCTTTCTCTCCCTCCCTCCCTCCCTCCCTCTCTCCCTCCCACTCTCTCCCTCTTTCCCTCCCTCCCCCTCCTCCCTCCCTCCCTCCCTCCCTTTCAAAATAGATAATAGATTTTTTTACATAAATATCTGGATACCTTTGCGAGTTCGACTTCGAAGGCAAGCACTTGCGCCATCTCTTGGCGAGCATAGGACTCATTGGCTCCAAGGAGTCGAGCAATGTTTACCATGTAGGTAAGGTACGCATCCTTGTACATCTTCTCCTTCTCTTTAAGGTAATACTCTCGACTCGGCATTCCCAGGCTAGGCTGATCCAACTGCATGAACAAAGGAGGGAACATCTCAGAAACACTGAAGTAGAATACGGGCTATATCAAACATTTATTTTTATATTAGATCAATTACATTTTATAGTTACATTGTCTTGAAAACAATGCGGATGACTTAGTTTGAAAGATATGAATTTCATAAAATATCATTTAAATCAATTACATGTTACTATGTATTTATAATCTGGTGGTATTTAGTTGATTGTTGCTGGTATTGTAATATTGGTTGCTTTATTGATATGACATAATTATTATTGTTCAAATAAAGTTAATTGTTCACATAATGTAAATAAACTGTACAGCAATTATTTTACCTATTCTCTGCATGCAATCAACAAGACATATACATGCTGGCAGTATCAACTAGCTACTGAGGTGGACACATTGAAGTGCCTATGATATGGCTTTTGCTATTTCTACTCATATTCTAAGCAAATAATCTAAGATTAATCAATTTGCTAATTTTTAGCGAATTAGATACGTAGATAGTTATATCTTAGAAAAGTTTGTTTGTAATTGCAGACAGGAAGAGTTTTCATTTTGAGTTAGAGACAGAAAAACCAGAAATGTCACTGGTGGACAGTATCTACATTTATTCACAATGTCATTTGTTCGAAAATACGTAATTTTTACCTGTGCATCCTGGGACACATGCCCTGCTGACATCACAACTTGGTACAACCAGATTAAAAGACCCAGCTATGAGATCACTGCGAATTATCACAGTAAGTGACAAATACATTGGCTGTGCATGTAAAGATGTGGACTGTATTATTGTAGTGGTTTTTTGCAGAAACGTTGCTTTTTGAAAAGGAATAAAAACTTGCAGCAACCATATCATTGGCACTTTAAGAGGTCAACACAACTAAACACATCATAAGAAACATGCTACAGGTACATGCAATAATGTTATGAACTGAATCTCATAAACCACATAAAATGGCAATTACTTCAAATATCTCTGATGTGTGTTAGTTGGTTAATAACGTACTCTGCATTGCAAGCATATTTAATACTGGATATGTTGTTAGTATTGTTATTAATAAATTAGGTAAAGGCATGCAAAATAGCTAACAGTGTTAGTACATACAAGTCCAACTATGACACTGAATGTTAGTTGCTTAATCAATAATGACATGCTTTGCCTGGTTGTTACGGTTAATTCCAGGAGTCAATTGTTAAGTAACACTATTGTATTTGATCGTGGTAGGCAGTGTCACTTTTAATGTAAACATTGTACAGTAGGTAGCGCCACAGTGCACCATTACATGTGTTTAGCAGGTAGGTGTCACCACCTAAACAGGACTTCTTCAGAATGGTCATAGTCATAGACATAGCAGGTCTAATACGTCACGTAACATGGGCATCAATCTATTTGTTTGCAGTACTCACTATGTCTAGAGTTGGACCCCTTTGTGCAATGTAGGGCCTCATGGTGCAATGTGGGGCCTCACGGTGCAATGTGTGGCACTGTGGTGCAACGTAGGGGGTCCCGCGGTGTAATGTAGGGCCTAATAGCAATAGTGCAACGAAGGGCCCTGTATACACATGTAGTGCAATGACAATGCGGGCGTCATGGTGCAACGAAGGGCCTCATGTTGCAACGAAGGGTCTCGTGGTATATTCTTGAGAAATTAGGTGCCATGTCCAAATAGATTGTTGGTGAGGAACGATCCGCGTACAGGCATAGCGTCATTCATTACAATGTTATTTTACATCAGCGCGGTGCAAATGCGGTGCAAAAGAATGGAATATAAACCGACATGACATTGTTGCAAAACTACAATGTCAGTCCATTATTACAAAGCCTCAAAGGACACCAATGTTCGTGTACAGTACATTACAAAAGCTCGACCATGACTCCGTGACATGGCATTACATCATGCCAGGCACCATGTCGTGCACCATGCCATGCATTGTGGCATTTGTGCCGTCTACCTGTAGTATGTTGGCATCAGAGTCTTTGTCGTCAGCCGACACCCAAGTATCTATTATGAGGGGCGCGTTGTAAACCCGTCTTAGGGTTGCCAACACCGTCTCCAACCTCCACCCTGAGTTTTGCCATCGATTTCCCACCACTACCGGCCAGCCGCCGAATTTTTGCAGCACAGCATTTATTGGCACGTCTCCGGTTTCCTCTATTTTGCCTGAAAGTCGCGAGTTTTTTACTTGAATCGTGTTTACAAGTTCTTGTTATTAAGGGTTTTCAATGAGGTGGCATAATTGAGTTGTCGTTGCTGCTTGCATTTTGTTCACTGTCACAATAAATAGTTATCCATACGTATTTAAAGTGATTGTAATGTATATTTAGATATTACCATCGGAAAGTTAATTAATTTCCAAAATGTCACAAGTTAAAAAAAACTGAATGCATGAATAATTAATCAATTTTGAGGAGTATGGATATTTGAATATTTGGGTATTTATTAGCAGGTTTATTCTGTAAAAAAACAGGGGATGATAGAATGTTTTAGCGTAATATTTACGGGGGCAAATGAAATTAAAATATTGTCATTGAAAACTGGATGAAAATCATGTAAATATTACTTGTTGCCGATTATCTTAGATGTTGCAATAATTTTTTTTGGCGTTTGATCTATTGTATACAGAAGTACACTATTGATATTTATCCTCATTATATGCTAAACAATTATTTCAGTGTATGATAATTAAGAATAGACGAAGGAGAGGTTAAATAAATGTTCAAATACTTAAAATAAATAAATAATAGGGGCAGACATAAACGGATCATGTGATCAAAACAAGTTATGTAATGACATTCCTGGAAAAGAAACAAAATATTAATAAAGACAGACACCACTACCACCGTGCAGCACCAACCATCTGTAGGGTCTATCTAGAGCAGAAACCTCACAAATTGACGTATTTGTGAATGACGGCATTAAAACCTTTACTACTGCACGACACTAACTGAATCTGCTAATCATCAATTTAGGATGAGCTAAATATTGCTCTCTCTCTGTAATTCAATACTTTGTCCATCTCGTTTCTGACTAATTTAGAAAAAAACGGAACTTATCTAGTAGTGAAAATTTAATTTAATTAAAAAGGAGAATTTAAATTTCAAAAGGGTAATTTTATTTCCATCCTCACAAAATAGCTGTGATTATATAACTATTGCACAAATGACGGAATTTGTCAAAAAGCATGATTCAATTTGTGAGGTTTCTTGTCGCAAGAACGAACACAGACTGTCACCAGAGCGAAGAGAGACCATCACCAAACTAAAGAGGGACCACCACGAGACTAAAAAGAGCCCCCGTCAATGTGCAGAGACCACCATTAAACTAAAGAGACCATCATGACGCGGAGACCATCATGAGAACTGTCACCGCCACTCTGCGGTTACCTGCATGATATGGACAGATGAGTTTTTGTCATCGGTCGCAACCATCATTCGCACCAGCACCGGGGCATTGTATCTGCCCCTCAGCTGACCGAGGGCCACCTCGAGGGTCCAGTTCGACTGGACCCACTGACTGGACACCACCGGCCAGCCGCCCAACAACTGGAGAACTGCCTTCAGGGGCAGGTCACCCACTTGCTCCACTTGGCCTGGAACCCAACGTTCACCATTAACCCTCACCCACTGAACACATCAACCGTGTCTCTACCATTATCCCGCTTCCTGCATGATAAATTAACCCTTTCTACACTATTAACCCACTCCCCACATGATACATTAACCCTTCTTTACCATTAACCCTCTCCTCCACATGTTACATTAACCTTGTCTCTACTGTTAACTCTCTCTTCTGCATGACATGTTAATTCTTTCTACACCATTAACCTCTCCTCATATGACACATTAACCCTTTTTAATCCTTTAACCTGCTCCATACATGATAAATTAACCCTGTTTCTATCATTAACCATCTCCTCCATGGAACCCAATGCTACGACAGGTTAACCCTTTCTATACCATTAACCAGCTCCCCACATGATACATTAACACTGTCTCAACCATTAACCTTCTCCCCCTCATGACAGGTTCACCCTTTCTACACCATTAACCTTATATCCCCACATGAAACATTAACCCTGTCTCTACCATTAACCGTCTCCTTCACATGGCATGTTAACCCTTTCTACACCATTAACCTGCTTCCCACATTATATGTTAACCCTGTCTCCACCACTAACCCAATCCTCCACTTTGCAGGTTAACCCTTTCTTCATTATTAACCCCATGTAGAGCGCAGTAGTGCAGCAGTAAGAACTTCTGACCCTCGACTGAGAGAACTCGGGTTCGAATCCTGTGTGGCGGTGTCGAATCTTGGGTAAGTTCGTTTACTCTACATTGCATCAGTTCACTCAGCTGTATGAGTGAGTACCTGGCTATAAACAGTGGTGGATATTTGTGTACGAATAGTCTTTGCGCGTTAATTGCGGCATGGCTGAATGTTTCCCAGAGAAGTCGAGATGGTGTTTGATTGAACAGGACTGCCAGGGAGTAAAGTGTAAAGCACTTTGAGCAGTCCCGAGGACTGGATACTGCGCTATATAAGAACTTACCTTTTATTTCAACACCTGTCACATCAATCCCTTTTGCAACTATTAATCCTCTCCCTGTATCGCACATTAACAGTTTCCACCATTAACCCTCTCTTCACATGACACATCGCTTCCTCCATCATTAACCCTCTCCCAGCACATTGACCTCATCTCCACCATCTCACCGTACATCACATTAGTGTATATATTCACAAAGTTATCAGGTTTTTTAATTGCAGACACATCTCAGGAATTTCCATTGTTATAACCTAAGCAGCTCCCTTAGTCATCGAGTCATAAAGAAGCAAGGTCAAGATATGGACAGCCCGTAATCTTCTTGCAAAGATTACACACACACACACACGCCCACACACATGCACATTTTGCAAAAACTACATAATTCTCTGCCTTGTATGCATCATATACTAACTAAATCATTTAGCTTTTTGCAATTATAAATCATTCAGTAACAATATAAATACTAAAAAATAAAATGTAAAGAAGTGTTACTTACTGGTATTGATACATGAGGTATATAAAGTTTTAGCTTTAACTGTTGCATTTGTGTCGTATCCGGTCACTGGCTCTTCCAGAAGTCCTGCAAGAATAAGACACAACGTTAAATAGCATACAATATCAAGAACAAGAACAATATATTTTATTTGGCACCAAATTAAACTACACATTGTGCAGTATACAAGGTTACCATATGACATACTTCAACTACAACTAAACAAAACTCACAATAACTCATTACAATATGTTGCTATCATAGCTAGGAGCCACTCGTAACATAAAGAAAATAAATGGCCTCTCATCGTAGATATTTATTTATCTGTTATAGAACTTTTTAATGTGGTGTCTATCTTTTTGTAAGATTAACTATATCTAGAGTGCACGTAATGATATATAGATAATTGTTTGAAGATTCATAAATATGTTTATGTATAACAGAACTATGTATATTAAATAACATTGTATTACACAGTCAGGGTGCATGATGGGTGTATAATATGTATCTCCCTGCTTGAGGGAAAAGAATTCTGCTTGAACAGAGCAAAAGGGAGATTTGTTTTGGAACATCAAGGAGTGAGGTGACGGATGTATCAAGGGGTGGGGTCAGTTGGGGTTTTTTGGGACTCTCAAAAGGGGATTGGAAAGCTCAAGAGGTTCAGTGAGAAATGTTTAGGAGCCTCAGGGAGGCAGTTGGAGATTTTTTGCGAGCCTACCATCAGGTAGAAAAATGCACCCCCTCAAAAATCAATGATGCTAAGGGCCTTATAGTATATGTGCAACCTAAGAGGGCATAAATTATTCTAGATAGGCCTCCATAACTCCATGATTAAATATACGATTTGTCATAGTATATAGAAAATACATTAAACATATATGGGGCAATCCATGCAGTATGTTGTAATAATATACTATTTTTGGCCACTTTTTAGAACCTTCAGCCACTTTCTCATGCTTTGTAATACTGGCATGTATAACCCACCCTAAAATTGTGTTCATTTTTATAAAACCCCCTTATAATGCATACATCTATAATACTTAGTATACGTATTGTTTGGCTGTACTTATTCATTTACATCTAAAAATTTGAATCTGTAAAAGTAACAAAACAATAGCACTGCTGGTTTTTCATTGGAATCCTGTCAAAATCTACCAATAAATGGCTGAATAATTAATGCTGCCTGGTATCTACAGCTCAATGAGCCAACATTGTAAAAATCATTACGTAACGCTTAACCAGAGACCCCCATCCCCATGTAACACTTTGTCATGCTAGCCCATAAACCCCTTAACCACCCTAAATATTACATACTTTCTGGATAACCCCTATTATAACATAAAAATTCTAAGAAAGTTAGTTGAACAGTGAATTAATATACTACACAGTTACCAAGCTTCAAAGGAAATAAATAAATACAAATTATAATACAACAATAACCACCGCAGGAATAATGGATACAAAGCAGGATGTATGTGGCTTCAATTTATAAACAGAAAACCAATACTACTCTGATCTTGTAGAATTAAACAAGAAGAACATGACAGAAACTTGGAGAATTGTAAATACCTCAATAAATAAAAAGAAAAAAGGATCTCAATACCCTACTCAGTTTAAAGACAAAACAAATTAAATCAGTGGCAGAAAGTATATCGCAAATAGTTTTAATAATTGTTTTTTTAAATATGGGTTCTGCACTAGTTAAGAATATACCTAAATGCAACATTAACTTTAACCATTATCTGAATGAAAAGATAGAGGAGACATTATTCCTTAACCCTGTGACTAATGATGAGATACTATCACTAGTAAATAATGCTAAAAGCAAAAACTCAAAAGATAATGATGATACTGACATGTGCCTAATACTGGTAATACCATATATTCTAAAACCTTTAAAACACATATTCAACAATTCGCTACAAAAAGGAGTTTTTCCTGATAACATGAAAATTGCTCATGTTTTCCCTATATTGAAAACTGGTGATGCACAAAGAGTTCTCAAACTGCAGGCTGGTATCAGTATTACCTCGGTTTTCAAAAATACTGGAAAGGATATTTCATAGTAGACTCATGTAGTTTTTGTATGTTAAGCAAATACTGTACAATGGTCATTACGGATTTAGAAAAAAACAGTCAACATCAATGACAATATTGGAACTTGTAGAAGAAGTGATGGATAACTCATAGCATTCAATAGCAGTATTTATAGATTTAAAGAAAGCTTTTGATACAGTTGACCACAGCATTCTGTTAAGCATTAGAAAATTAAGGCATTAGAGGTCTAGCATATAGCTGGTTATACAGCTATCTGAACAACAGAAAACAGTATGTCTCTATAAATGGCACAAATTCAACTTGCCAAAGTATAAGATGTGGTGTACCGCAAGGTTCTATACTAGGACCTATACTATTTGTCCTGTATATTATTGACATGTATAATATTTGCTGATGAAATGTATAATATTTGCTGACAATATTGTACTTTTTGTACACAGGTGATGATATATCAGAAATGTGCAAAACCGGGTTTAAAGAATAGGATAAATTAAGCACATGGTTTAATGCGAACAAACTATCTTTAAATCTTTCAAAAACAAATTTTATAGTAATAAGTAGTAAGAAGATTGTCAATAATCCCACAGTTAGCATAAATGGTGAAAGAGTATATACTACAAAATTCCTTGGTGTTCACATTGACTATCTATTGAAATGGACTGACCACGTTAAGAGGATAAAAAAAAATTGCTAAGAATGTGTCTGTCATGAATAGAGTTAAGTATCTGTTGAATAGCAATGAGTTATATGCTTTGTACTGCACTCTTATCATGCCATATCTGAACTACTGGTGTGAAGTACAGGGAAGTACTTATAAGAGCACAATACAACCTCTCCATGTGCTACAGAAAAAGTCTATACGAATATGTAAACATAAAGGGTACTTGTCACACTCAAGACCAATTTTTTAGTCCTTTAAAACTTTATGTGTATATGATATGATTGACTACAACAATATGGTATTCATGTTTAAGGTCCATAACACTTTGCTTCCTGATCATCTACTGAGTTACTTTAAAATTGACACATACCTCAGACGGGCGGGATGCACATAGATAAAAGGGTCGGACTCTCGATAAGCCAAAAGCCTTCCTTGTCCACCTGCCACCTAGAGTTAATTCTCTGGGTGGCAATCTTGTTAAATCTTGTTAAGAGAGTGTGTGATAGTCACAATCATAATACTCGCAAAACAACAATAAATACAAAATAAAATATAGTAGAACTGCTTGTGTTGGCATTAAAGTCCTGCAGGTAGGCAGAATGGTTTATCAGTTTAAAAATAATTACAAAAGAATTCTCATTCAAAAATATGAAAGTTTGTATTAATTATTACCAATAAACAATTTAGTTATTTGTTATGTGGTGTATCCACATACACTGTACTGAAAAAACTATTGGTTGATGTATAATTGAATACACTGTATATAATATACAGTAAGCAACTTACAGGAGAAGGTTGCTAAACTAAATATTGTCAATTGTGTTTATTGATTGTAAGAAATAAGATGGTCAAGTATTAATAGGGAATGCAAAATATAAGTTTTTATAACTTTATGCATTTCCTTTCAACTTATTTGTAAATTGATTGTATAGAGTTTTACGTATTCACAGCATGCAGATGCTATGTTTGGTTCAATTGTGATATGTTATGTATGGCTGAATCTATGTTTGAATAAAATAAAATAAAATTCAAAAATTTGCATGAACGTATTTTACTCACTAGGTGATGCCAGTGTAGCAATTTATTTTCCCTGTGATATATGATAACAAGCCCACAAAATATCTTGGAACTTTGACAAATCAGTTTTGATAAAACTATGAACGCACTACACCATGTGCACGAGAAATGGCCACACTGCTTGGGGCTAAGTTATCAGTCAGCCATCTTTAAGCTTGTGCCACAAGATGGTAAATTACCATGCAATGCTTGTGGAAGGAATTACAATTAAAGTAACAAAGCAAGACCAAATGTTGCGATGCCATGGTGGTTAGCATATATATAGACCCACACCTACACCTACACCCATGCACCTGCAATAATATAAATGCACACGCACACATGCATATGCACACCCACAAACACACACCCACAAACACACACCCACAAACACACACCCGTAAACACACACCCACAAACACACACCCATGCACCCGCACCCACACCTACACCTACACCCATGCACCTACACCTCCACCCACACCCACACCTACACTCACACCCACACCTACACCCATGCACCTATACCCACACCCACACCTACACTCTAACACCCACACCTACACCCATGCACCTACACCCATGCACCTACACCCATACCCACACCTACACCCATGCACTTACACCCACACCTACACCCACAGCTACACCCACACCTACACCCATGCACCTACACCCACACCTACACCCATGCACCTACACCCACACCTAGACCCACACCTACACCTACACCCATGCACCTGCAATAATATAAATGCACACGCACACATGCATATGCACACCCACAAACACACACCCACAAACACACACCCACAAACACACACCCATAAACACACACCCACAAACACACACCCATGCACCCGCACCCACACCTACACCTACACCCATGCACCTACACCTCCACCCACACCCACACCTACACTCACACCCACACCTACACCCATGCACCTATACCCACACCCACACCTACACTCTAACACCAACACCTACACCCATGCACCTACACCCATGCACCTACACCCATGCACCTACACCCATGCACCTACACCCATACCCACACCTACACCCATGCACCTACACCCACACCTACACCCACAGCTACACCCACACCTACACCCATGCACCTACACCCACACCTACACCCATGCACCTACACCCACACCTAGACCCACACCTACACCTACACCCATGCACCTGCAATAATATAAATGCACACGCACACATGCATATGCACACCCACAAACACACACCCACAAACACACACCCACAAACACACACCCATGCACCCGCATCCACACCTACACCTACACCCATGCACCTACACCTCCACCCACACCCACACCTACACTCACACCCACACCTACACCCATGCACCTACACCCACACCTACACCCATGCACCTACACTCACACCCACACCTACACCCACACCTACACACACAACCACACCTACACCCATGCACCTACACTCACACCCACACCTACACCCATGCACCTACACCCACACCTACACCCATGCACCTACACCCACACCTAGACCCACACCTACACCTACACCCATGCACCTACACCCACACTTACACCCATGCACCTACACCCACACCTATACCCACACCTACACCTACACCCATGCACCTACACCTACACCCACACCCACACCTACACTCACACCCACACCTACACCCATGCACCTACACTCACACCCACACCTACACCCATGCACCTACACCCACACCCACACCTACACCCACACCTACACCCATGCACCTACACCCACACCTAGACCCACACCTACACCTACACCCATGCACCTACACCCATGCACCTACACCCACACCTAGACCCACACCTACACCTACACCCATGCACCTACACTCACACCTACACCCATGCACCTACACCCACACCTACACCTACACCCACATCTACACCACAGACCATACAACACACGCACAAGACACAGAAAAACCCTACTTACTTTTTAGTTTCACTTGTAGTTCATCGTGTAATTTTTCAAAAGTGTTATAACTTGATTTATCCTCAGGTATGATGTGTTTTTTATTCCACGACCCGCAGGCATACTGAAAAAAATCGTCGCATGGGTCGGCTTTGTGGTCGATGGACTCAAGCAACTGGGCAGCTGCAGAAACAAACATGACAGAGTTACGGACACATCTCATACCAAGACAACCGCAACAAAAACAGAATTCAAGCATTTTTTCTTTACATTTGCAATGGATCTCGGTTTTAAACCTGGTCAAAGGCACTAACAAGATAAGACTAAGTTAATTTAAAATAAATTGTACGAAAAAAATATATATATATTTAAAAAAAACAAGTAAACATAAGTCAACTAAATAAGTTAAATAAATTAGTCAAATGAACAACTAAACTAAGTATATAAACATATAAATTTTGCAGATAAGTTCAATAAAACAAGTTTAAAAGTAAATAAATAAAATGTCCTAGTCATTAACATGTCACTTTGGAATATGTACAATTGCTGTATGCGACAACATTCTGATGAAATGTGAATTGGTTGCCAAGCCACATCTGTTACTTAATATTTGTGCAGTAATATATGTTTTGGCAGATTAGTATTCAATGAACGCTCAATATAACATATAAGGTTCCATCACACAAACAACTCACTGCAAAAGATGTCCCCTGTGAAGTTATATTATTGTGATTAATCTGATAAAGGTGATATAATAAAAATAAAACAAAAATAAAAACTACAATAAAACAAATCAAGCTAATCTAGAATACTAATCGGGGCCAAAACAAAACATTACTTCACTACGTGACACAGTGGAATCTGCTGTGACAACAATAATAAAAAATATACAGAATACATTTGCTAACATAAAACAAATTCCAATAAATCACATCGTTTGTTATTTATGAAGCATAATAAAAACATCTCATTTCAATTTGGACCCACGTGAGCTTTCATGTTGTTTTTCGTCCTGGTTAGTTGACTTTCATCAAACATTGACAACAAGTTTTACACATTCCTGGTTGAATTTTTATTTCTTTATCCAGACATAAGCATTTAAGTTTGATGGAGTGATTCAATGCTGTCAATATGTAGTTGGCAAGCAACAAGACTGAACAATTACAAAAATCCCAGATGGCAAGTGGGCAAAGAAAGTCCAACTTTGTTGTTTCTGTGTGTAACATATCTGAGATATTTGTTAGTTTTGGTTTTAAACATATTCACACTGCTACAGTTTACACGAGCAGTAGATAATTTGTTCGATTCAGTTTTTATTTTCATATGACCCATTTTAAATTACCTCCTCTGTTTAGTTTTTGTCTTATTTAGCTGCTACCTTAATTTATGTAACTTAATTTCTTACACATATATTGCATAATATATGTGTTTATAAAATTATAAATATTATCTAGAGGTGGGCAACAACAGAAAGAGGAGATCAATAACACAAAGAGGAGGGCAACAACAGAAAGAGGAGGGCAACAACAGAAAGAGGAGATCAATAACAGAAAGAGGAGGGCAACAACAGAAAGAGGAGGGCAACAACACTAAGAGAGTGCCAACAACAGAAAGAGAAGGGCAACAACAGAAAGAGGACAGCAACAACAGAAAGAGGATGGCAATAACAGAAAGAGGAGAGCAATAAAAGAAAGAGGAGGGCAACAACACAAAGAGGAGTGCAACAACAGAAAGAGGAGGGCAATAACAGAAAGAGGAAGGCAATAACAGAAAGAGGAGGGCAACAACAAAAAAGAGGAGGCAACAACAGAAAGAGGAGGGCAACAAAAGAAAGAGGAGGGCAACAGCAGAAAGAGAGGGCAACAAAAGAAAGAGGAGGCAACAACACAAAGAGGAGGGCAACAAAAGAAAGAGGAGGGCAACAGCAGAAAGAGGAGGGCAACAACAGAAAGAGGAGGGCAACAAAAGAAAGAGGAGGGCAACAACAGAAAGAGGAAGGTAACAACAGAAAGAGGAGGGCAACAAAAGAAAGAGGAGGGCAACAACAGAAAGAGGAAGGCAACATGAGAAAGAGCACAACAACAGTTGCACCAGTACAAGACCTAACCTTGACCCCTCACAAGGAAGAAGAACAAAAACTGTTGCCATTGAAGATGCTTAATAATGTAAAGTGAATACACTGAGAGTCACAGGGGGGGGTCATTTACTGCAACTGGAGTGAGATTAAGTAGCATGCACTTGATCATTGCACTTGATTAGTCACACATGAAAAGTGAGAAGGTGTGTCCGGCCAATGAATTGCAGCTCTTTCATGGAAATATTGACACAAAGTCAAGGTGCATTGAAGGATTGTTGAAACAGTCACACCTATCATGGATCAAACCAGTCTTATCACAGCATTACAATACATTGTTCCAGCATAATTATTAATGTATGGTGATTCTGTTATAGCTCTGTCTTGCTAGTGCACCCTGGATGGAATCAATGATGGAATAGTCTCCATCAGACTATCAGTGAATATTTTGTCTTTCAACCAACTTCAAAAGTACATATGATAAATAATTGTGCAACTGCAAATTATCATGACAAACAGATTGAAAAAATGTCACATCCGTCAATTGTATATATTATGGTCTACATTCCCATGCTTTTTATCTTATGTATTAATGATACTGGCAAATTATAATTAGTATTATCTACATACTTTAACATACGTTAACTTTGAGATAACTGTATCTGTTCCCAGGAGCCGAGTTCCATTTGCCTTTCTCTATGCTCATTCGCATCCTTCGACCATTGGCCTCTGCCAACTGGCATTGTATTTCCAACAAAATGCAAAGCTAGTTATTTATAACTAACGGTACTAACTGGTTTCAGTGAACAAATTGAACATTCAGCCATTCCACAGGGGGGCACCACAGTTTGTAGCTCCATGGTGGGTGTAAGTTAATTGTTATTACTACATTTTACTACAAAACTACTTGATTGATTGATTGATTTATTGATTGATTGATTGCTTGATTGACAAACTACATGTGAAAATTAATATAAATGAAACTGTCTATTTCTCACAGGGCATTTCTTTGGCGATATAAATACTGATACAAAAATAATTTTGTGGCCTCACCTGTTCTCACACAGTGCTCCGATAAACACACACCTGGAACATCTGAAAATATAAAACAGAGTTTTTAATATGTAGTTTTTGGTGAGAAGGTCAATATCAAGATCGTGTGTGCTTAATTAAAACAACCATGTCAATTTCCACATTTAGTAATACGATGTTCTTGATACTAGAATAAATATGCTGCCCACCAAATTGTATAAGCTTGACATTTGTTTGCAATTTGAATGTTTTGTCCAGGAAATGTTCAAATTGAATACGAAACATTTAAATAGTGAACACCTTATAACGAACACAGGTGGGAGGGACTACAGCAATCTCCTGGAATTGCTCTTTGATGTTGCCCGGTTCCCACAAGTCTAGCAAAGACAGCAAGTGGGTGAAAGTACAACAGTTTCGTTTCAGTTTCATTTGGCAATATATACCTGGGGTAGTGCATTAACGCTCCACTCCATCCCTGGCTCAAAGGGATGATACCGTATAATGGAACAGACAATGTGAGATTATGGAACATGACAAAGATGTCCGTGTGTGTGTGCATTATCCTCCTGCAACTCTTTACTCAACATGTCAGTATAAAGCACTTAGTAATAAAACACTCTAACAGACTTTATGAAGCCTGCTAAATTATTCTCATGAAAAACGTTTTGATAAGATAAGCCATGAATTAAGATAATTTGAGTGTTCTGTTTCTGTGCACTTAGACTGCTACTTACTTGAAGGGAGCGCGGATACAGAGACACATTCATTGCCAAATACTTGCCGTGGTAAAGGCATTATGATATTCTGGGTTCTGGTTGAGTGATTTAGTCCATGGAACACTTCTCCACTCATCACTTCCTACTTCTCTCTCTCTCTCTCTCTCTCTCTCTCTCTCTCTCTCTCTCCCTCCAGTACTGCTTCTTACAGACTCTTCATCCCTTCCCCTGTGCATCATGGCTCCTAGTCTTCCATCATCCCCTCTTGCAGTCTAGTCACATATTTTTTTTCTGGTACTACATTATTTTTTCTGATTCTCACCTTACCTGTCTCTCTCCCCTTCTCTCTCCCTCCCTCACGCCCTTCTAAATAAGAGGCTCAATCTCTTTCCATATCTTCCTTTCTTCCTCCATCCATTTCTTTCCCTCTGTCCACCCCACTTCCTATATCCTGTCTCACTCCATCTCACATCCACTCTCATCCTCTCTCTAAACCCTCCCTCCCTCCATCCCCCCATCCTTCCATCCATCCCTCTCTCCCTCCATCTCTCTCTCTCTCTCTCTCTCCCTCCCTCCCTCCTACCTCCACCCTTTCCCTATCTCTCTATTCACACTCCTCCCTCCCATATTGATGTGGGACTCCAGATGATAAATGTGACAAAATAAACGAACCTATTTCCATGAGTGGATTTTTAGTGTTAGATCATATTAATAACAAACATTACATGACGCAGGAGCTGCTCCTACTGCAGAAGTGGATCACACATAGGCATTATTATACAGAGTTTATCATATTTCAATGATCAGTCTGCACTGCCATATTGCTCTATGTCCATCAATTTGTCTCATAAACCTTCTTCTGGAAAAGCCTCCCAATGTTAATGCCTGGCAAGCATATATTCTTTGTCAAGACCGGCAAAGACTGTTAGTCTATGACAGTAAATCACCTGTATTATCATTGCTG
>CM034532.1:48383126-48447573 GCA_020002185.1 Paraescarpia echinospica | reverse complement strand
AATTAAATATAAATATTATTGAAGTTGGACTGCTCAAATACTATAAAATGTAACCGCATTTAAATAAATGACTTTACAAGTATTTAAATCCTGAAAAATACTTGTTTTACGATACAGTCAATAGCATACAACAACAACTAGTCATATCTGATATAATTAGTTATTGGCATATTAAGTAGGTTCACATCAGTCAACTAAAGTAGGCCTAATACTAATTTATGTGTCTCAAATATTGGCTTGTAACAATGGACCCCGAATTGATGCTCCAGTTTTGAGGCGACAATTTAGCAAGCATGCTATATCATACCAAGTGTTTTCCTAATATAGATTGCATGACTGCAAACACCAATGTATGCTTTTAATAACAAGGACATTGTATATCATTTATTGACTTTTGAATGTAAGCCTAACAAGAAAAAAAGGAAATAACATCACAGGAAAAAGAAGCCACAAAGATTAATAAATATATATTTTTTATTTACAAAGCTCAAATGTTAAACACATTTGAGTGCACATCCATTTTAATCATAAAAATTAAAGATAACACATATATCCATTAAAAAGAAAACGTTGAAAAAGTCACTTATAAATCGCACTTGTGCTCCAATTTTAATGAATATTTGCAAGATTGTGTCATTTTGTTCATAATATATGACGGAAGTATCCAAACAACCATAGGGCCTAATACCGAGCACAAGCTTTGAAGGATCCAGCGAAGGATTTAGCATGCGAGATGACATCGTCCCTCATGGTAGTACAAATGTCACTTGTAGTGCTGCCACGTGATCGACTTATAGTGTCGAAACATGGAAGCCAGTGGTCGTGTCGCCAGTGCGACATTTTGTCGATGCAGTAGTTAATAAAGACAATATTGTTGTTCCATTGAACATTCACCATGACCATGGGCATGCAACCACAGTTGCCATCGCAGTCCAGCACGCCTTCTCCGACTGACCATGGCAGTTCTGTCACTGTAGACCCTTCGGATGTCCCAATCTCACTATCGCCATCTTCAGACGATTCTGTCTGCAACAGTGAGAAGAGAAACATTGAAGCGAGTGATGCAGAATATTTTGTAGCATGTGACAGCGGTATCACTGATGATGACTCAAGCGGTTCTTACACTAATGGGAAAGAGAGAAAGTTTGTCAGTTGTGAAAAAAACATCATTTCACTTTTCTGCACCTGCTAAAACACCAAACTGCAATAAACCACTTGTATCAAAGCCTAGCATCACAGTGACTGGGTTTGCAGTGGTTGTGACCACATAATGTGTTGATGGCCACTCGTTCATGTGGCACTCGCAACCCAAGATTGGTAACATTTATAAGAGTAACTTGTTGACACCAAGCATCCTCTTCCTGACTGGACATTCATTCACTGTGTACAATTTGGTCAACCTACTGAACCTATGCGCCTTGTCACCCCGCCAGTGTTACAACATACAGCCGGCATACATACTGCCAGAGATAGAGGACATGTGGACATGCCATTCAGAGGCCACCATGTCAGCTCTGGCCGGACAGGGCGTGGTCGCATCAGGCGATGCAAGATATGACAATCCAGGACACAACGCTACATTTGGCATTTACTTCACCATGGACACTGACAGCCAACTGATCATTGCTCAAGAAACTGCTCAAGTCACAGAGGTCAAGAACACTTACTGGATGGAAGTGGAGGGCCTGAAACGCTGCTTAGACAACCTGACTGACCATGGGGTGAAAATCATCACACTTGCCACTGACAGACATCCCAGCATTAGAAAGACTTTGTTAGAGGACTACCAAGAAATAAAGGTTGTTGTCTGCCAAGAAAGTTGAGGTTGTCCCTTCGACAGGCGGAATTGCCAACCACCTGTGGTATTGCGCATCAGCTTGTGGTGGTGACCCCCGCTTGATGAAGAAGATGTGGATCTCGCTCCTCCATCACATCAGGAATTCCCATGCATGGACAGCGGGCGCAGAGTTGTACCGGAAGTGCAGTCATGCAATGTATAAACAACAAAAAGTGAAAACAACACCGTGGCTCACTGAAGGTACAGAAGCCTTCACTGTCCAGAAGGTTATATTGGATTGTCGCCTACTGTTCGATATAGAGAGCGTTACGAAGTGTGTTAACACTGGTGAACTGGAGAGCTTACAGACCCTCTTCCTCAAGTATGCACCCAAGTGGAAGAAGCTCAGCCGTCTAGGCATCATAGCCAGACTCCACTTGGCCACCATTGACCACAACACAAATACACAGGTAAGGTTTGTGATATTAACAGTGTTAACATTTGATGTTACAAAATAATGTATCAGTTGCTTGACAAAGCTGCACACTTTAGAAATCCAGCATTGCATTAGGAAATAAACTGAAATGACTGAAAATCCCTGCCTGTACTCAATAGCGAAACAATGTTAGGAATACAGTTTCAAAAATACAATCTCACTGCACAAGAGTATGCATGCAAACAACAGATAAAATAATTATAATTGAGGACATTTGTTTATTGTTACTTGAATTGTTTAATTATATATAAATGGAATTGGAATGGTATGCTTCGGAATTGCTTATTGAAATATAAACTATAAACATCATTATATTTAAATAATATATATATATATATATATATATATATGTGATTCAATAATAAATATTTGAATGTATTATGGAATTGGAATTCACTGGAAGTTGAAATTGAAAAGGATGGCAGAATTCGGAACCGATTAAAAAATGACATTAGCCGTTTGATTTCAAGGGAAAGAGCATACAAGCAAGATGTTTGGTTTACTTTGTGCATGTTACAGCTATAGCCAGTTATTCTCCATTGTTATACTTATTTTATATTTATGATTTGTCCAATCAGCAGGAAATGATGAAAACAGCAGAAAAAAGCTACGGTATCAGCTGCAGTATTCAAAGTCTGCTGGGTATGAAGTGAAGAAAGTGATGGCGTCAAAGGACTATGGCTTCCGAGGAGAAATTCTAGAGGGCATTGCAGCTAGATGCACGAGTGGCCCAAAGCTGTGCCCAAAGCTGTGCTCCAAGTTGCGACATCGAGTAAGGAGGTAACTCTATCAGAGCATGCTGGCATTGAAAAACCAGGAAAACAGGAGCCTGTGGCAAAGCAAAGAACCCGCTTTACGGAAAACTAGTTGTATCCATATCAATTTGGTTTAGTGCCACCAAATTGATATGCCATCCAATTTCAAATGACAACAGATTTCTAGGCTTAAATAACATTGTTTGAACATCACTGGCAGAAATAGAGAGTTTTAGGCAAAGTGGATTCTCACTACTGTATAGGACCTCCAAATGTAAGGAACACCCACTTGAAAGCTTGTATCCTATTTGTGGTATGCAATGTGTTTTATTATACACTATTCGAGGTAGGGAACTTTGGGTATATGTAATTTATTGGAATAGTTTAACGAAGTCCAAACATGTTACTTATAGTGAGTTTATTTCAACAGACCACCATTTCTCAAACATCACACTGAACTGTACATGTATTTGTTCATATGACTCACTGTACATGTTTAATGTGGCTTCTAAGATGTGTGTCACAAAAATGATAAGGGCCATTGCCATTACAACTGGATTGTTGCCATCAAGTCTAGTAAAAGTAAAGTGCCATCTTACAACAAAATATATATATATTTTTTAATTTGTACGTTTAGCCAGTATTATTAAAGTGTACTACAAAGCAGCAAAGGATTCAGCTAGAAGATTTTTTAAATATATATTCATACTTCATTGTTAGTATTATGTTTGACATTATCACCAAATAACATCTCAAAAAGTACTTAATAATAATAAGAACACGTATATAGTGCCATAAATCTAGATAAATCCATTTGGAGGCACTGGATAGATTTTGAAACTAGTACTACAAGTTTTGAATCTGTATCTTGAATAATAAGTACTTGTTTTCTTGACAGATACCCCTAGTGTTGAAACCCACAAATGTGTAAAACTGGAACTGTAATGGAATGTTTTTATGTATTAATTTTGTTGGTCACAATATTTGATTATGATGATGGCCCATATCACCAATAAACGTGTTACTTATTGATGTACTATATGTGCACAGGACTGGCACAGACCCAAATTGTAATACAGATAGATTAAAATATGTCAGTGTGAAGTGAATTAACTGAAAGAAACATTGAAAACTGGTGAGTTAATTTGACTAATGCATTGGCACAGTCTGCCATGTAGTCTTATTTATTTGTGAATTGTTTCTCCATATGAATAAACTGTTCATATATTTCATGTTGGCTTCAGTATTACAAATCAAATTATGAACGGGGACATGCAAGACACTACAGATCACATTGTTGTTGCAAAAAATGGGATAAGAAGGCACCGAGTAATTCATTCTACCTTTTGGTCAATCTAATCTTACTTGTTCAGGGATTTTATTTTCAATGTACACTCACCTGTATAGTGCAATGTCAATAGCTTAAATTTTCATAAACCCCATTCGCTTCTGGAAACAGCGCAGGCTGGTATAACACGTCTGTTGCCTTTTCCAAATCTCCCCTTGACCACAACGTGAAGTGACGATATGCGGTTAATCGAATCATTCGATATGTTCTGAAAGTTAATTTATTTGCATTAGTTGATAATAAACAACCGTTATCTTCTAATTATTATTATACTGGCAAAACTGTGTGTTTTATCAATATCACATCATGAATTCAGTGAATTGGTTCATTTGTTTGTGAAGGGCTGTAATAATTATGATTGTAAGACTACATTTCATGATGTGGTCTTGATAACACACACACACATAATATAATATGTTTATTATATTAAAAATTCCACTTAAAATATTTTTGTATCAATAATAAATTGCACAATGTCCTGATTATACATCTATTAGTGCATGGTAGTGTGCAATTTGTCTACAATTTATATAAATTAAGCAAGTTGCTTGAATACTTTTAAATAGGGAATTAAACAACTGTATAAAAAGAATGCACACGTCCTGTCAAGAATACAAGTATGTTTATTAAGAAAATGATCAAAAATGGTTTGATGAAAATCATAGACATAGTATTTTACGAAGATAGAATGAACCTGAACATTTGTGGTGGGAACAAGTATAATTGCTCTATTTAAGTTTGAAATAGTTATTGCTAGAATAATTATTCGATACCTGTTGAACCACATAGTACTTACCTACTAGCTATTGGTCGAATCAACGAATCTGCACTCAAATCATACAATGACAACAGACCGATTTCCAAGTTCCAATACCGCCCTATTGCCCGTGGCGTTGGTGCAAACCGTTTTGAAGTCGTCATACACATAGTCAGTCGGTAATGCAGGCATCTGTAAGGTCTGTCATACGGTGCTGTACGGCAGCTATCTCCCTACAGCACAGCGACTCGATGTGCGTCGACATTGGCACGCAGTGTCCACACAAACACCATGCGAAATTATTAAGTCGCGTTGTATTGAAACATTTCGTCTTGAAATATATGGTAGATTTTCAATTGTGCGCATGCGCGGTGCCCTATATGGGTCATATTGAGTCACGTGCAAATTTCCCGGCAAGCTTACTGAAATATTCGGTCGTTGGATGTTGCAGCGTGCCCAGGTGACTGTAAGTTCCGAATGATATTGGAATTACCATTTGCATTGGACTAATGTATTTTTTACATGTCCACCTGCAGGGTTAAAGCTATGGTTGGACGTGGTCGCTGTACCCATCTGATCTGTCATTCTGTGGCCTACACACGGATAGCCTAGGGCTAGGGCCTAGGCTCTAGCGTGTTCACTGACACTGTCAGTGTCACTGACTGACACTTGCATGACATCCATGCCCCCCCCCCCCAGCTGCAACACTTCTTCCATTTTGTTTAGGTTTAGCCTTAGGATTAGGCTGAGTTTGAGACTAGTCTTAATCTGACACTAAGACTGCCTGTTATGCCCGCAATGCCTATAACCTATGGCTATGTCATGGCTACAGCTATGGCCTATGCCATGGCTATGCCTATGCCATGGCTATGTCCCTATGGCTATGTCGTGGGCATAGGGACATAGCCATAATTATGCAATTAAGGTCTAAGCCTATAACGTTTAGCATACTCGACATCAAAGTAAAGGTACGTTCTTATATAGTGCATTGTCCGGACCAGTCCTCAGGACTGCTCAAGGCGCTTTACACTTTACTCCCCTGGCAGACCTGTTCAATTGAACACCATCTCAACTTCTGTGGGAAGCATCCAGCCACGTTGCAATTGATGTGCGAAGACTAATCGTACACAAATATCCACCACTGTCTATAGCCAGGTACTCATTCATACATCTGAGTGAACTGATCGACACGGCAGCCCAAGACTCTACTCCTGAGCCACTGCGCCCTACATAGACGTAGTCATAGCTGCCATAGCCAAGCCCAAGGCATAGCCATTGGCCATGGCATGTGCATAGGCATGGACATGGTTATTCTATAAGCATACCCATAGGCAGTCTATGCTATTTACACCTGACGACGATCAGCACGAACAGATAGATTTATATACAATGCAAGTGTAAATACAAACATAGTGCTACCTTAATTATTTCCAAATAACCTTTAGAAAGGCTAAACCTAACCCTACACTTCCCCCCTGGCATATGGAACAGTTACGCCTCATGTTTTTGGTGACCAATAATGGTTAGCTAGTCCGCCAATTTAACATTGACCGTGACAGTGTGAATAGTCGGTCCAAAAACTAAAATGCTATAAGTTATTGTACTGTACACATAACTATTGAGCCAGAATATGGTTATAGTATACTATAGCTTGTAGTAATACTATTTGCCATGTTGCCCATGACATGGCATACCCATGTGTAGGGTTGGCGATTTAAATCAAGCTGATTTAAATCACGATTGAATGTTTCGTCTAAGTACTGAAACCTTGTGCGCATATGACTTCTGCGCCGACCAGATATTTCAACGACGAAGCGTTTTGTTAAAACATAATTCATTGTGCTTTATTTGTTCTATACCTTCCTTTCTTTTTTTATAACCTTTCGGTTTTGATGCATTGCTCATAGACAAGGGTATTTATCTATGAATTTATTGCTGACACATTTCACATGTTTTAGGTTGCGGCAGGCATGCGAGACCACAACACAAACATCGTGATATCTGGTGCCAGACAATTTGAGAAAATTGTCATCTCTGTAAGTTACAAGAATAAGGATAAGTGATCTAATGGCAGTCGTTACTTTGTTTAACTCAGTGCATTACGTCTTACTAGCACCTGGATTGTGAAGCTTTTAAGGTGAAAGTAGAAGATATATGCTTATTATATAATATCGCTACAATCTTTTAAAAGTGCTGTCTCTATACAATGGCTCGTCAAATCTAACGTTCTTTTGCGCCGAACTCTGTACTATTTTTAAAATAGCCTATTTTAATTTCATAGTCAGAATAATGAAGGTGCACGAGCGGATGCAAAAATCTGCATTTCATTGACATATCACTAACTTCAAGTAACAAATTCATTAAGCAACACATTTGTAAGGGAGGTGTTATTCTAACACTGATTCCTTGGAGACTACTTGTTCGATTTAAATAATGCAAATGGGAAATAGTGCAGTTTTGTTATGTGTTAATTGTATGTATCTTCTGTATCAGGCTGTACATGATTTCTGTTTACATATGTTATTCATTCCATTGTAGTGCATCGTACAAGAGGCTTGTTATAGAGCCGTTTCTGTTTGGGCGAACCCTTGAAGCCCTCGGCCTGAACGAAGAACAAGCCAATGCAATTGTAGGTTAGGCAGGTGTGACACCGTCAAGGAATCTTCAACGTGGTGTTGGCCCACAAGACATTGGGGTCCGGCCTCGCTGGAAGTCGATTACACAGAGCCTCGCTTCCGATCTCCGATCAAAACAAAATGGCTCAGTGACGTTATCGTGGAACGGACTGGCCACGTGTCATTCAGTCCACGTTCGCCTCAAGGATGGGAGAGTAGTGCGTAGACTCATTGACCATGTGAGGAGTCATTGTGTGATTGGTGACAGCTCGGTGCCGGAGAAGACGATGGGAGAGTAGTGCGTAGACACATTGACCATGTGAGGAGTCATTGTGTGATTGGTGATAGCTCGGTGCCGGAGAAGACATCATCTTCTGAACTGCCTCTTGAATTGTCTCCCAAACTGCCTCCGGAGGAACCTGTTCATGCAGAACTGTCTGACGTACCGCTTGTCGTACCACGTGACGTACCGCCTGACATACCACATGACGTACCACGTGACGTACCGCATGACGTAACTCAGCCAGATATGGAATCTCCCCACACATCTGAACAGAACTGTACAACCAGTGCAACTCTTTGTAGATCAGGAAGAAACCGCAGAACACCTGAGAAACTGAACTGATGAAGTGACATTCACGATCACTCGTAAGAAAGTGATTGGAAAAGAAATTGTGAACGTTGGTAGTGGCATGTTGAATAACTTTAGTTAGAACTGAACGTTTGGTATAGATATGCTTTTAGTTAATCATTATTCTTGTTGAGTACTAGAACTCCACGAACATTGCGTTAGAGAACTCCAGGGACATTGAGTTATAACACTATAAGGACACTGAGTCATATTTGTTTAGCAAACCAGTTATACTATTATAATCAAGATGGTGTGCATGAATAAACTGTGTGACAATTGATTTGACGTTTACATCTACTCAATTAATGCACTCACAATCTAGGCTAAATATGATCAAATCTAAACATGTATCATTGGGCATAATAATAAAATTATTATGATTACAGGTAGATTAGATTTATGAAAGCAATTTTTTATAAATTGTTCACATTCATTCATGACTAATACATACACATATTCTCTCCCAATTCAATTGTCAGTACAAAACAAACACCATCAGACGGTGAATCTATACATTTTGCCCAGTATAGTAATTATAATATCCTAATAGTAATACTATCCTTAGTAAATTCATTATTTGTTATTATTATCAAAATTATTTGCTGCATGCAGCCTACAACTTTTAACTTAACTATGCACAATCGTGTGCATAATTACAGTTATCAACTTATAATGAACACGAACTATATAACAGCAAAAAACAGTCGTTCCCATATTCTTAAATGTATTGCAGTGACATTGGCCCCAATTAATTATTCATGCATTAATAACACAGTTCATGTATGATATTATCAAAAGCAAGCTTGCATTCACAGCGACAACTGGCAATGTAACAGTCAAATGTTTCAGACCAAACGTTTCGTGTATGTAGCCTAATGAAATATTTGGTATATTTGTTTCCTCTCGTGCGTTTCATCAATACACAATACGTAAAGGTCATAGGTCAAAATCTACCAAATATTTCAGCGACCAAATGTTTCGCTTAAGTAATGAAATATTCGGTTATCTATTTCCGCTCGTGCGCATACGACTTCTGCGCCGACCAGATATTTCAACGACGAAATGTTTCGCTACAGCGTAACGGGGTCAGCACACTGATAGTTTTCCCATTGGCGACCATGTTAACGTTTTGTCTGATTGTAAGAAAACGTGACCTGGAAACTGTATTAAACTTCTCACCTGCCGTTGTCATCATCTCAATTTACATTGACATGCTGGTCTAATATTTCTAGCTCTTACAAAATGCCTGTATGTATGACAACCGTCAATATTTACAAATGGATGCAGGCAGTAATCCGGCTAAAGTGTCAACTAGCCAAGTTGCTGCCAAATACCCTTCCGCTTAGTAAAATCAGCTAAAAAGACACCATTTTACTGTCAACAGCTTCTACAATCACATCTAGAAATCTGACTACTCAAATGCACTTATGTCAGAGCAAGTGAATATTGTAAAAAATAATTTCTCAAAAATATACTGCACTTTTTTTCGTCTGTAACCAAGCAGGAAGTCTAACAGTGTCCTAACCCCTAACGTCTTCGTCGTCGATAGACCAACTGTCACTGTCCGACTCCCACAACTGACCCGGCGCCGGACATATCGGACTGTGGATCGCACACTGGCCCTGGTGAAACCCGTATGGCACAGGCCGTTTGTGTGTGTCAATCGTACCAACCGTAATTTCTGAGTGACAAGTCAAACTAGAGTCTTCATCTGTCGTATCCATTTTCTCCAAAGTGATACGGAAGTTTTAAAAATCACTTAATAACTCGTCGAGCGACCAAAATCCTTCGACGTCTTTGTCAACAACAGATGAAAAATAGTCCCGGTATGCGCGCGCATCCAATATTCTGACCTTTTCTTTGAAAGCCCCGCCCCCTTCTGGCAGCGAAAATCTTCGTTCGGGAAGTGCGACTTTAACAATGTTTTCATTGGTTATAAATCGTTGCCATTTAATTTCACCTTTTTATTTTGAACGCGTATACAACTTATTTGTTGACCTATAGAACACCTATCGTGTATAATAGGGCACCATATCTTTGTTTTCGCACAGAAATGTCTACTAATGAAGTAAACCGAAAAAAAACGAAATTTAACATTGATTAGATAGGAGTAAATCAAACCACTCGTTTGGAACAAAGATGGCGATACGCAGTGCTCTATGGTGACGTTTTAGGCATCGAACAAAATCGTTTTTTCGGTGTGTCTTATAAATGAGTACGTTTCTGTTACCATTAATGTATACTTATATAGTATATATTTAAATATGTAGCACGAAACAGCTGCATTTCATTTCCCCTTTAATAAGTTACATTGTGTTAATTACAGCTGTCAAAGTGCCTGCATGGCCAGTCATACCCAAATGTTTACGTCTCTAGAGCATCACCGCGGGAAAGACGGCGCCAGTGAATAGCCAATAATCATCCAACGAACTTCTAAATTTACAACACACAGCAGGAAACATTATAATTATTACTAACAGTCAATGACAAAGTTAAATTGTTGTATTCAAATAAAACCTTTGAACAAAGATATGATAGTTTTATATTGCAATTACAACAATTATAATACTCATTTTAAATTCTTCTAAGACATTTTAAATGATATTCTTAACTTTCAAAAAACATAACTATTTTATGTAATTTAATGGTTCTACCTAACGACATCTTAATTTATTTATTTCATTATATAATTCTACACCTGTAAATTGTATTAATGTATAGACGCGCATTAATGACACGGATATTTGTGGGCCGCTGTAATTGCTGTTGACCGACAAATGCACACAAAATAATAAGCTCACAGTCATCAGGAGGCTGGTAGTAGTCAAAGTTGTAACATTGTACACAGGCACAGCATTGTCATCCTCGCGCACCAGTGGTCGCTGCTGCTAATTACGTCATTGTAAGCCAGCAGTACCCCCTGGCTGATCGCTTTGCGAAACTCTGAATTTAAGCTCAGTCTATGAAATCGCTCACTAGGTCAGTGGTTGGCGATAGGTCATGTGGTCATAATAAAACTATTTTCAACCAACCGTGGCTCGTGTTACATGCAATGTTTAGGAAGTAGAAGCAATTATTCGAATACACAATACCGCTCAGCCGCTCGTGCTAGTGGGCGATCGGGTCATTATATACTGGGATTCCCAGAAGTTGTTTATCCGTCTTCAAATTGGGGCGGGTATTTGTGCTGTTCTCACGGGTGATGCAGTCGCGACTGCGAAGTCAGTTATTAGTTTGACTCAGCTAACTTCCGCACTTCGCGTAGGGGATCAGCCAGGGCTAGTTTTACATGGCAAACTCTCCTGGCTCGCGAGGATGCTCTTTAGTAAGCCCAAGTCCTACTCGTGCCTGAGGGCCGAGCCTAAATGAAAATGCCAAATGGCAACATTGTTTCTAGCAAGTTTACACAATAGTACAGCATATGTACGTATTCCTTAAGCTAAACATAACATGATATACATACTTATTGTGAAACGGTCGTAACAAATGTACGTCCCAAATCATATGAAATGCGTGTGGACTAAGTTAGGAACTCTTGTTTGAACACAGGCACAGCGTCCGCCGCTGTCGGCGAGGTGCCTGCACAGGCTCAGCGCTCCCGTTTGTTGTCGGCTGTTTGTTCCCTTACCAAAAGCGGAAAATGAACCAAACTTGTACAGCAGTATTCCAGTATCATATCTTTCAGAAGTACCCGTATGTGTGTGTCAAAGAATAAGAATGTCGGACGGGCAAGGTTATCGCGCAAAGAGGCATATACTGCTGCGTACGTGCCTTCGTGCTGAGCGGAATTCAACTGATACATATATTGGACAACACAATACCACATATAGAGTCAATCTATCGCGAACACCTGCGCCGTATATGTGTCTCGGTACATGTTTATTAAATATCATCGACATCGCATCTGCCTCGCTACAAAATGGGTCGTCGACATTCAATCGGTCGTTTTAACAGCACACATAGGTCTAAACACATCAATACTCTGTGTGTGATTTTATAAGACTTTCCAACGAACTGCGTGCGAAATAAAGACTGACGGTGGACAATAGGTAACGCATAGCATCCTCGCGCGCCAGGGTCGCTACTGCTGATTACGTCAGTGCCAGCCAGCAGTACCCCCTGGCTGATCGCTTTGCGAAACTCTGAATTTAACCTCAGCGTATGAAATCGCTCACTATATCAGTGGTTGGCGGCAGGTCAGGTGGTCGTAATAAAACTAATTTCAATCAACCGTGACTCGTGTTGCATGCAGTGTTTAGGAAGTAGAAGCAATTATTCGAATATACAATACCGTTCAGCTACTCATGCTAATAGGCGAACGGGTCATTATATATTGGGATTCCCAGAAATCATTTATCCGTCTTCAAATTGAGGCGGGTATTTGCACTGTTCTCATGAGTGACGCAGTCGTGACTGGCGAATTCAATTACTAGTTTGAATCAGCTCATCCTCGCAAGCCAGGGCTGTTTGCCATGCAAACTAGCCCTGGGTGATCCCCTACGCGAAGTGCGGAAGTTAGCTGAGTCAAACTAGTAATTGACTTCGCCAGTCGCGACTGCATCACCCGTGAGAACAGCGCAATTACCCGCCCCAATTTGAAGACGGATAAACGACTTCTGGGAATCCCAATATATAATGACCCGTTCGCCTATTAGCATGAGTAGCTGATCGGTATTGTATATTCGAATAATTGCTTCTACTTCCTAAACACTGCATGCAACACGAGTCACGGTTGATTGAAATTAGTTTTATTATGACCACCTGACCTGTATACATCTACTGATCTAGTGAGCGCTTTCATAGGCTGACCTTAAATTCAGAGTTTCGCAAAGAGATCAGCCAGGGGGTACTGCTGGCTGGCACTGACGTAATCAGCAGCAGCGACCCCTGGCGGGCGAGAATGACGCAGCTTCGCGTAGGAGATCTGCCAGGGCTAGTTTTGCATAGCAAACAGCCCTGGCTTGCGAGGACGCCGCATAAAAAAAATGCCAAATAGAAGTCGTCCACCCGTGTTGGTTTTGAGGAAACTAGTAATTAGCTCTATGGGCCGTGTATAGCAGGGCTGCCTACCTGACAAAAACAATTTCCGTAATGACCCCCCCGTCGCAACCCCCGTCGCATCCCGCCCCGGTCCACAAGGTTGTCAATCAAACCTTTCTCTGAAGTAGATACAGTGACCAGCCCAGCCTGTTCACGGTGCCCGGGAATCCAGGAAGTTACTAATTTAATCATCAAAAGTAGATATACTTTATTTCAACATAATTATTGTGTTGCTACACTGTAACTCCTGCCGGCAGTTAAGGCCGTTGGTTAGCACTTGAAAGGGATGCTTGTTTAACAACGTCCAATAAGTTACATTGTGTTAATTACAGCTGTCAAAGTGCCTGCATGGCCAGTCATGCTCAAGTGTTTACGTCTCTAGAGCATCACTGTGGGAAAGACGGCGCCAGTGAATAGCCAATAATCATCCAACGAGCTTCTACATTTGCAACACACATCAGGAAACATGATTATTATTACTAACAGTCAACGACAAAGTTAAATTGTTGTATTCAAATAAAACCTTTGAATAAAGATACTTACTTAGACTTAGTTCCTCCTGTTCCTTTCGGGACATCGGGCGACGAGCTTTCTCCATCTACTACGGTCTTTCGCAATTTCTTTGGCCTCATTCCAGGTGATTTCCATCTCTGCCAGATCTTCTTTAAACGTCTTGCGCCAGGTCTTAGTCGGCCTTCCTCTCCTTCTATTTCCACCTTCAGGCACCCATTCCATTGCTACATAAGCTCATCATACTGCGGACGACCTTGTTCTCATCTCGTCGTTGCACATGGCCGAACCATCGTAGACGGCCACTTCGCATGACCCCATCGATTGGCGGGAGGTTCAGTACCTGTCTTATTTCTTCATTTCGGATGTGATCCAACCTTGATACTCCGAGGATCCCGCGAAGCATCCTCATCTCTGTGGTGCCAACTTTCCTCTTGTTGTTGGTCTTCATTGCCCAACATTCACTCCCGTACGTTAGGGCGGGGCTGATGATGACCTCGTACCCCTTCGATTTGAGTCTTAGGGGCATCTTCTTATCGTATGTACCCCGGTCACTTTCCGCCAGCTCGACCACGCGTTCAGTTGTATATGTTCGGCGGTCTTCCTTGTTGTCAGATATTCTGTTTTGGCATCGTTAATCTTCAGCCTATTGTCCATCAAAATATTGTTCCACCGTTGGAGTCTATATTGGACACCCACCACTACCGTGTCGTTGATTACCAGGTCGTCCGCATAGAGTAACCCCCCTGGTGGCTTATAGCTCACTTCCTGAGATACCGTGTCAACCAGCATGATGAATATGAACGAGCTATGCGCTGAACCTTGGTGGAGGCCAATGCCGACTTCGAATTTTTTGAAGTCGGCATTGTAATGGATGATGTGAGGAAAAATATAGATATTGGTCAGTGTGGGTACTCTTCCGGAAGATCAGAAGTTTCACCTCCCCCGATTCCTTTCTGTCTAGAATATGTCTAAAAATGGCATCTTTCCTTCCGCTTCCTCTTCGTGTGTAGGTTTTATGCTATTAGTTTCATCCACTGTGTTAAGATGGTCGGTCAGGTGTTGTGTCATCCCTGTCTTTATGACTTCGAGAATGTCATCGACATAGCGTTTCCACATTCTTGGTTTGCATGTAACAGGGGCTGTGGTGATGACCTCTTTCTCAAGATGTTCCATGAAGAAGTTGGCGATAATGGGGGACACAGGGTTACCCATGACTGTGCCAAATGTCTGTTGGTATACAGTGTTTCTGAATGTGAAGTAGGTTGTGTTCAGAACAAAGTCCAGTAGTCCCATAATATCTTCTATTTCCAGTCTCCTCCGGTCTGCTAATGTGGCGTCATTCTGTTGTCTGGTCTTGATTATCTCCATAGTCTTCGCTGAAGGCTTATCAACGGTGACTCTTCTATTTGGCACTTGCCGTTCCTAATCGACTGACGCCACCGTCTGGATATTTACTTTCGTGTCATGATCTCGGACCTTTATTTGAACACTAATGAATATCAACGCACAGATTGATCGATTTCACTTTGACGTCATTTCGCAGCGTCTGTTTCGGCACTCCACCAATGTCTCGAACAGAACTCCCATCGCGTGCGCTCGGCGCTGGTCTTTCTCTCTACAGCGCTCTAATTTGTCGTCGGCGCCAGATCCAGCGACGCATCATTAATTTTTGTTCAGGAACAGCGTTTCAACAGTTCGCCGCCAACCAAAACGTGGCCACGTCAGCCACAAGACCGTGACAGTTAAAGGGAATAAAAACATATATGGCTTGAATTCATGTTATATTACATCCTGCTATCTATTTCCATGTCCACCAAGCCAAAAACAATCAAAAAAATCAATGAATTAGAAATTCCACATTTAATGCTGTACATCCGGACATTTTCGAATATGCATATTTTTGACGCGCTTTTCGGGATGCCGAGATGTGACGTCACTTATGACCCACACTCGCATCAGGCCGACCCTTTCCATGCATTCAGAGCATGTTTACAAGTATAGCTTTTGGGTCGAAACGAGCGTCAGAATGAGTTATTGTGCAATACTCCGATGAAATACAAACACT
Organism: Paraescarpia echinospica; assembly: GCA_020002185.1. NCBI lineage: Eukaryota > Metazoa > Annelida > Polychaeta > Sabellida > Siboglinidae > Paraescarpia > Paraescarpia echinospica. The sequence continues at coordinate 48,431,576 of CM034532.1, read as the reverse complement.
AGTCATCATAGAGGAACAAGCAGTTATCTTACCGTTCCACATGAATCGAATTTTATTCAAAACAATGAATGCGAATGTGCCTACAAGTCGACTAGTCTAGGTTTCGCCGAGCTTGCGCTCGTTTTCAGAATAATTATGTCGAATGCAACCAACAAGAGATACTCTACACCAATAAACATACATAGCAAACATATATTGTATCCAGCTACAGAAAGTAACATATAATCTCATAATATCACTAGAATATCGATGTATGAAGGAGGAGTTGTATCATAACAACTTAAATCAGTGAGTGAATTTCTGTTGGCCCTGCTAGTTCAGTTAGTAAAGGTGTTGGTTCCTTAGCATTTACTTTGCAATCGGGTGACGCCGATTCTAACCCCACACCAAACCGTTGATTTTTTGACACTTTTTTTGGTTTATGTTTTCGCGAAGTAATATAAACCAAATCATTTTTATACTATGATGCACTGTTTGTAAATATTTTGGTAGTAATTATTTATTCGCCACAAAAATGAAAATATGGTAATTATATATAACGCGATGTTTCTAAATTTTATTTATCCAGACAGATCACCATTTGTTTTCACATATATAATTACAATATATTACCGTACAATATATATACAATTAATAAATTATATATCCATTACATTATATTTGTTTGGATGAATAAATTTAGAAAAATCGTTATATAATTCACATATTTTCATTTTTGTGGCGAATAAATAATTACTACCAAAATATTTATAAACAGTGCATCATAGTATAACAATTATTTGGTTTATATTACTTCGTGAAAACATAAACCAAAAAAAGTGTGAACAAAATCAATGGTTTGGTGTGGGGTTTGAACCGGCGTCGCCCGATTGCAAAATAAATACTAAGGAATCAACACCTTTATCAACCGAGCTGACAGGTCCGATAGAAATTCACTGACTGATTTAAGTTGTTATGATAAATTGAACAACTCCTTCATACATCGATATTCTAGTGATATTATGAGATTATATACGTTACTTTCTCTAGCTGGATACGATATATGTTTGCTATGTATGTTTATTGGTGTAGATTATCTCTCGTTGGTTGCATTCGATATAATTATTCTGAAAACGAGCCCAAGCTCGGCGAAACCTAGTCGACTTGTATAGGCACATTCGCATTCATTGTTTTGAATAAAATTCGATTCATGTGGAACGGTAAGATAACTGCTTGTTCCTCTATGATGACTAGTGTTTGTATTTCATCGGAATATTGCACAATAACTCATTCTGACGCTCGTTTCGATCCAAAAGCTATACTTGTAAACATGCTCTGAATGCATGGAAAGGGTCGGCCTGATGCGAGTGTGGGTCATACGTGACGTCCCGATACTACGTGATCGCCTAGCTAATTAAATTTTATTTTCCGCGGGAATCGCTACACAGACGGGTTTAAAATCAAATTTATGGTACAAATGTATTTTTCTGTATTTTTTTTAGTGTTGTCAAATGTTACATACAAGGTTAAACTGTGGAAAAAGGATTTTAGCTAATGCCTTATTTTTATTTCCTTTAACCATAAACGTATGCGGTCGTGTGGTTATATAGAAAGTCGCCAGTGTAAAGTGTATTAAATGGGTATCAACATAATACGATTGAAGTGAATCGACTAGACAAACCACGGAGAAAGCAGAGGAGGCAAACAATCGTATAAAGCTCGCCGCCCACCGCCCACCGCCCACCGCCCGATTGTCTACGCTGCGACGCATCTCCACCGTCGCAGCGTAGACAATCGGGCGGTGTGCGGCTATAGCTTAAGGTCAAAGGAGAGGACTTAAGCAGCAGTGTATAAGCGAAATGTAATCTTTGCAGTCCATAGTAATGAATGATGACATAGCAGTCACAGATGAAGAGGACGTTCTTGTGTTTGGCTCTTCTGTGAGAAATTAAGCCTATTTGTGCAGCGAATCCTTTGCGACACTCGACACAGAAAACTGTGGAACATTTTCAAGAACCCGAAAGGGCGTGCCAACTATCGTGGTCATGCTGCTATTTCTGAGCAATTTCACGCGCATGGCTTTGGGATGTCTATTTAGTGCATTTTATGAGCGAAATCGTGGTCTGCCATGGAGGCGTTTCGCAAAGAAATAAGTAGCAAGTACGATCAGAAAACAAGACTCATCAAAGATTCCATTCAGACGAAAACATCGAAGAAAGGGCAACTAAAAGGAACACACAAAAGAAAGTATATAATTAACTGATACATTTAGGAATACTTCGGGAAACCGCCTTTATGTGAGTATGTACCGTCTTCCGAAGGATAGCCAGTTTTGCTAGTGTGTTTAACCAAGTAATAATAATAATAATTTGATTTATAAAGCGCCGTATATCCGGAATATAATTCTGATCAGAGGCGCATAAAAATACAACATTGTTAAAATATAAATATACAATTGTTTTAGCTTACATGATAAATATATTACATAAGATACATAAAATATTGTGTTAAAAATGTAAGGCTTCTAAAACTCGTAATGTATAAGCCAACCTTATCCATAATAAATTAATAGTAAAGTAAAATAATATAATAAAATATGATAAGTCAATAATTAATAATAAAATAAGGTAATAAATTAATATTAAAAAACCTCTAATTATGACTAAGATAAATGCAATATAGTACATACTACAAGTTGTCGACAAATGCGGCTTTAAAAATATGTTTTCAAATGTGACTTAAAATGTTCAAGAGAGTCTATCAGGCAGACAGTCCGGCAGATCATTCCACAGCACGGTGCCGTTACTGAAAAACCACGCCGACCATATCGTTCTAAATTGTGGCGGTGTACTCTCAGGAGTCGGCTTCCGGCGGAGCGAAGCTGGCGGTCCGGCGTGTATTCAACAATCATGTCATCGATGTATTCGGGCGCGAGGTCGTGCATCGCTCGGAAAGTCAACACCAGTATCGTGTATGTTATACGCCACCGAACGGGCAACCAGTGTAGTGCGATCAACACAGGCGTGATGTGGAGGTGATATCGGCTTCGTTGCTGCGTTACTACACGCGCCGCTCAATTTTGCACCCGTTGCAATTTTTGTAGCATTCGCTCGTTGCTGCCAAACGACACTGCATTACCGTAGTCCAGCTTTGAGGTCACCAGAGCATAAACGATGGTTTTACATGCATCAACGGTCAAGCAATGTCGTATCTTGGCGATGTTGTGCAGCTGGAAATATGCGGCCTGGCACGTACGAGCAACTTGCACCGACATATCTAGCCCACTGTCCAAGAAAACGCCGATGTCTCGTACTGTCGGCTGAGGCGTTATGTCACACCCACACACGTCGGCTCTCGTAACCGCAGGTGGCACTTTGGTGTTAGGTGCGTAGAAGACAATTGTTTCGGTCTTTGCCTCATTTAGTAACAGTTGATGGTTCGCCATCCAACGTTTTATGTCGATGGTGCATTGTTCGATACGGCGGGTAGCATTGTCTGCATCAAAGGGCTGATCACGTGGGAAATCGACATAGAGTTGAGTGTCATCGGCGTACATGTGGTATTTCAAGCGGTGTTTAGCGAATATGGCAGTGATTGGCATACGGTATATTGTGAACAGTAAGAAGGACCAATTGACCCTCACATAATAGGTATAACCGAATCATGGGCAACCACCGATATATCAGATGCCGAATTGGGACTGACAGGATATGTAATGTTTAGGAAAGATAGAATAGGAAGAAGGGGAGGTGGAGTTATTTTATATATTAAAGAATCTATTCAGGCCGATGAAATAAAATTAGACAGAGAAGCAGATTGCGAAGAAGCTGTTTGGTGTAACATAGTTACAGGAAACTCAACGTTAACGGTTGGATTAGTTTATCGAAGTCCAAACATAAGCATAGAAGAGAATGAAAAAATACAAAACGCTATAAGGGAAGTGAGCAAACGGGACTGTGTTATTATGGGGGATTTTAACCACGGGCATATAAAATGGAAATCTCTACAGAGTATGGGTAGTGAGGACCACAATTTTTTAGTTTTAGTACAAGATAGTTTCCTTTCTCAACATGGAGAGAGAATGTGTTAGATTTAGTTTTGTCCTCACAGAATGAATTAGTTGACAATGTTAAATTATGTGAGCCTCTGGGAAGTAGTGATCACAACCAGATACATTTTACCATCAAAGTAAAATCAGAAAGAAATAATAAAAAGCAATTCAGGAGAAATTTCCACAAAGGAAGATATAAGGAAATGAGGAAATATTTAGCAAAGATAGACTGGAATAATACACTGAAGAATAAGACAACAACAGAATGCTGGAATATCTTAAAGAATGAAATAGAGTGCATCGTAAATAAATTTGTTCCCTTCAAAAAACAAGGGAAACGGACCAGAAAGAAATACTTATCGAAAGAAGCCATTTGAAAAATTAAGTATAAACAAATGATGTGGACGTCATATAGACGTACTGGCAATGACGAAGACTACAACATTTATAAAGAAGCACTAAACCAAGCTACATCTGAAATTAGACATTCAAAGAAAAGCTATGAACATAAATTAGCTTGTAATATAAAACATGACAGCAAGAGTTTTTATGCGTATGTTCGAAGCAAACAGAAAGTTCAGGATAAGGTCGGTCCTCTAGAAGATAGTGCTGGAAATATAATATCAGAAGGATTCTTAATGGCAGAAGACCTAAATGAATATTTTAGTTCAGTGTTTACCAGAGAAAACACTAGTTCACTGCCAGTACCAGAGGCTAAGTTCAAGGGGGCAGAATCAGACTATTTAAGACAGTTAATTGTAACCCCAGAAATGGTAGCTAAGAAAATTAGGGCTATGAAGGATAATAAATCACCTGGAGTGGATGGTATTCCACCCAAACTACTAGTGGAAATTGTAGAACAAATTAGCATACCGCTTGCAACAGTTTTCAACTTGTCATTAGAAGAGGGAGTGGTTCCTTTAGAATGGAAAGAAGCAAACATTATACCGTTATTTAAAAAAGGTTCGAGAAACAAGTCAAATAATTATAGACCAGTTAGTTTAACATCGGTGATTTGTAAATTATTAGAAAGACTAATTAAAGATCACATGGTGGATTTTCTTGTTAAACATAACTTGATAAACCCATCTCAACATGGGTTTCTAAAAGCGAGGTCATGCTTAACAAATATGTTATGTTTTTTGGAAGATATCACTAAGTGGGTAGATGATGGATCACCAGTAGATATCATCTACTTAGATTTTCAAAAAGCTTTCGACAAAGTGCCACATCAGAGATTACTGCTTAAACTAAAAGCCCATGGCATAGGAAATGGTATAATTAACTGGATAGAAAAATGGCTGATTGACAGAAGACAACGGGTAGTTGTTGATGGGGAGGCTTCAAACTGGAAATCAGTTTTGAGTGGGGTTCCACAGGGATCAGTACTGGGACCTATATTATTCTTAATATATATAAACGATTTGGACGATGATATAGCTAGCAAGGTGTTGAAATTTGCAGATGATACAAAAGTGTTTAGAAGGATTAAAAGTGATGGGATAGACAGCATTTACAAGATGATCTTGACAGGTTGATCAAATGGTCTGAAAAGTGGCAAATGTTGTTCAATTTTGGGAAATGTAAATGCCTTCACACAGGACATGGGAACGAATATGTAGAATATACAATGGGGGGAACTGTACTAAGTACTACTGTAAAAGAAAAAGACTTAGGGCTGACAATTAGTGCTGACATGAAGGTTTCAGAGCAGTGTGGAATTGCAGCTTCAAAAGGAAATCAAATCCTTGGATTGATTAGGCGAAATATAGCATATAAAGAAAAAGAACTAATAATACCGCTGTACAAAACAATAGTTAGGCCTCATTTAGAATATTGTATACAAGCGTGGAGGCCATACCGCAAGAAGGACATAGATATGCTAGAAAGAGTACAGAGGAGAGCGACTAAAATGATACCAACACTGAGGGATCTTAGTTATGAAAAACGCCTAAAAGAATGTGGTTTAACAACACTAGAGACCAGGAGATTGAGAGGAGATCAGATAGAAGTGTTTAAAATATTGAATGGTTATAAAAATATTGATAGAAATATGTTTTTTTCAGTTAAGAAAGATAGAAAGACTAGAGGACATGAAGTTACATTAGTAAAGGAGCAGTGTAGATTAGACGTGAGAAAGTTCTCATTTTCACAAAGGACTGTGAATGAATGGAACAGATTATCTGATGATTGTGTGGGTGCTAGTAGTGTGAATATGTTTAAAATAAAATCGACACATACCTCAGAAGGGCTGGGTATATGTAGATAAAAGGGTTGGACTCTCGATAAGCCAAAGGGCTTCCTTGTCCACCTGCCATCTAGAGTTAATTCTCTGGATGGCAATCTTGTTAAATCTTGTTAAATCTAAACCGATCCCTGAGGCACATCATAGCTTAACCGTTGCCGGTGAGAAATGGCATCACCGATTTTTATCTCCAGTGTTCTGTCCGAGTCACGGATGCCGATGGATTTCATTTGCCTGAGTAGTATAGCGTGGTCTACGGTGTCGAAAGCAGCAGTAAGATCAACAAGGACGAGTATTACTCCTTTTCGACAGTCGAGTGCCTGCATGATATCGTCGTGAATACGCACGAGTGCTGTTTCGGTGCTGTGGTGCGGACGATACGCGCTCTGGAACGGGTCAAGCAGTTTGTTTTCGTCAATGTAGCGGCGAAAGTCAGCCCCGACACGCCTCTCCAACAACTTTGACACAAAGCTGAGATTGGATATAGGGCGGTAGTTCGTAAAGTTATTTGCGTCAAGACCAGTCTTCATAAGGAATGGCGTGACCAGCGCATGTTTCATTTCAGGTGGCACCGTCGCAGATTCCAGAGACATATTGATGACACTCGCCATAATTGGTGCCATGATATCGATGTTTGTCTTCAACAGTGCTGTCGGCCAAGGGTCGAGAGAGCAAGATTTGCAAGGGCATTTGTTCATGAGTCGAACGTTAGCTGTCGGTGTAAATGCTGATAGAGTACAGAGGTGGTTGTGATTGCTGTCGATTGGCAGTAACGGTGGTGGCGCGTCACGGTGATTCAGTGTATGGCGGATCTTCGTAATCTTCTCGAAGAAATATACAAGAAAATGTTCCGCCAAATTCTCATGCGAGCCGTTGCATCCGGGAAGCATTGGTAGTTGTTTGCGTCCGGTGATGTAATTCGTAACACGGTACATAGCTTTCGGGTCACGGGTAGATTCTTGTATTTTCTGACAGTAAAACGCGGACTTTGCCGTCATAAGTTGTTTTCTGTAGATGTCTCGCATAGCTGTGAAAATGTCTCTATGCACAACTAGCCGCGTCTCCCGCCACCGCCGCTCTGCTCGCCGAAGTTTGCATTTCGCATCTGACAGCTCACTGTTGTACCAGGGTGTCTTGGGGCGGATGGTGATAACACGGCTAGTGAGCGGTGCATGCTTGTTGATCAAATCTGCGATAGTGGTGTTGTATTGAAGATACAGTTCATCAATGCTGTTTCTAGGGTCGGTTAGCAGTCGCGAAATTGTCAGGACTGCGACAAACTCAGCATTGTTTATTGCCGCGTATTTCCTGTAGCTGACCTTTTTTCGGCCGTCTCGGCTTGACCGTTACAAGGTCACATTTGATCACATGATGGTCACTTAACAGAATTTCAACTGATGCGGCAGATACGATACAATCGGGCGTGTTTCGTGCTATCACGAGGTCGAGTATGTGACCACCCAGTTCAGTCACGTGCTGTTGGAATTCAGTCTCACGGAGAAGTTCAGTGAGATCGCGAGGATCGTTGGCACGATCATCGCCGTAATGCACGTTGAAGTCACCGGCAATAACACACTGGGTCTGCTGTGTGGTTGCATGTTCCAGAACACGTACTTTCCTTTCAGCTCACTCGTGACTTCAAGCAACAGAGTTTTGACGATGTAGCCATAGACGTGAAGAATGCAAAATTGAAGCATAAAGCGTTCGTATTGCGATTATTTTGCACACGTGTACGTGATGGTGCGTTTTCATGTCCGTGTTTGTGACTGTGTGCGTTTTCATGTCCACGTTTATGATTGTGCGCGTTCGGAAATCCGAATGATACGCGTGTTTGTCCGGCTGACGTTGGCGCGTATTTGTACGGTGATATGGTGATATAAACACGTGTATGTGTGGATAACAGTGGCGCGTGTTTGTACAGGTGACAGTGACGCGTGTTTGTACGGGTGACGTTGACGCGTGTCTATATGGATAACAGTGGCGCGTCTTTGTACGGGTGACGTAAACACGTGTTAGTACGGGTGACTTAGCCACGTACTTGTACGAGTGATATAAACACGTGTACAGTATGTGTGGATAACAGTGGCGCATATTTGTACAAGTGACAGAGACGCGTGTTTGTGTGGGTGACATAGACGTATGTGTGTTTGTACGGGTGACACAGACGTGTGTCTGTAAGGGTGACAGGGACACGTGTTTGTACAGGTGACACAGACACGTCTTCGTACTGGTGACAGTGCACTCGATGCCACTGAAGAATCGATCACGAGTCATTACCGCGGTCGATTCGGTAACTAATTAATTAAGTACGATTCGCCAACTCCCGTTACGCTTGAGTGAACACAGCAGAGTCGGTCGCGTGAGACGAGTTTCGTGAAGCAAGGGAGCAGATCAAAACCACCTCAGCGGATCGCAACAAAACAATTCGAGTTTCTTCCCTGATACATCAATGTGAACATCTCCAACAATTAAGCCATTAGCGATGCTGTATACGACAGTCTGGGAACGCGTTTTTGTTCAGCAAGTACTTTGATTTAGATATATTTTCGAACTACCGATATACAGATTTAGGCCAAGCATTTGTAGATGATATGAGAATTGTTCGTGGAAGCGCCACCATATTGCACTCGATTCATCGAGATATCACCGCCATGTCACGGTGCACTCTCCTTGGATGCGAACGCCCCAACGCCCAGACTGGATGGGCCGTGACAACCCCGTTCTCAGACAACGCAACCAACAGACAGAGAGCTTCCACACACACACTGCGCAGCAATAGGCTCGACACCGAAGCTTTTATAGCAGGCAGCTGTCACAGTGCGTGCCAAAACGCATGCGTTAACAAATGTTAATCCAACGACCACCCGTAACGAGCTGTTCCTAGACGCGTCACGGTGCGTGCCGACAACGCGCACCTGGCTACTGGCGCCAGTCGCCGACTGAAGCGTGAAGTCGCTCATGAATAATCGGCGGCGAGAAATCAAAGTAACCACGCGACGCGACGCGACGCGACGCGACGCGTGCTTCGCCAGGTCGTGCGCTCCACTATTCCAACTCCAGCAAAGCGGCGCCCCGCATCTTCCTCGTACTTCCCGGAACCACGGACAGATCCGGTCAATTATCCGCACCGCGAACCAAAGCGACGGTATAAATCTCATACAATACGCCAACCGCGTCGCCACCCAAACACAATAAAACCGGCGTCTTCCTCGAAATTTCTGGCCGGTTCTCGGAATTACGAACAGACCCGGACAAGACACAGATCAATGCAATTAGCTTCCATGAAATCGGCTCGGGACCGATGTGTGCGTTTGCGGATGAGTGACGTCAAATACAGTGATGGTATCCTCAGTGGCATGGGCGTGTGATGGTATCCCCAGTGGCATGGGCGTATGATGGGATCCTCAGTGGCATGGGCGTGTGATGGTATCCTCAGTGGCATGGACGTGTGATGGTATCCTCAGTGGCATGGACGTGTGATTGTATCCTCAGTGGCATGGGCGTGTGATGGTATACTCAGTGGCATGGACGTGTGATGGTATCCTCAGTGGCATGGGCGTGTGATGGTATCCTCAGTGGCATGGGCGTGTGATGGTATACTCAGTGGCATGGACGTGTGATGGTATCCTCAGTGGCATGGGCGTATGATGGTATCCTCAGTGGCATGGGCGTGTGATGGTATCCTCAGTGGCATGGGCGTGTGATGGTATCCTCAGTGGCATGGGCGTGTGATGGTATCCTCAGTGACATGGGCGTGTGATGGTATCCTCAGTGGCATGGGCGTGTGATGGGTTCCTCAGTGACATGGGCGTGTGATGGATCATCAGTGGGCGTGTGATGGTACAGTGGCATGGGCGTGTGATGGGATCATCAGTGACATGAGCATGTGATGGTATCCTCAGTGGCATGGGCGTGTGATGGGATCATCAGTGACATGAGCATGTGATGGTATCCTCAGTGGCATGGGCGTGTGATGGGATCCTCAGTGACATGGGCGTGTGATGGGATCATCAGTGACATGGGCGTGTGATTGAATCATCAGTGACATGAGCATGTGATGGTATCCTCAGTGACATGGGCGTGTGATGGTATCCTCAATGACATGGGCTTGTGATGGGATCATCAGTGACATGGGCGTGTGATGGGATCATCAGTGACATGGGCGTGTGATGGTATCCTCAGTGGCATGGGCGTGTGATGGTATCCTCAGTGGCATGGGCGTGTGATGGGATCATCAGTGACATGGGCGTGTGATGGTATCCTCAGTGACATGGGCGTGTGATGGTATCCTCAGTGGCATGGGCGTGTGATGGTATCCTCAGTGGCATGGGCGTGTGATGGTATCCTCAGTGGCATGGGCGTGTGATGGTATCCTCAGTGACATGGGCGTGTGATGGTATCCTCAGTGGCATGGGCGTGTGATGGATTCCTCAGTGACATGGGCGTGTGATGGGATCATCAGTGACATGAGCATGTGATGGTATCCTCAGTGGCATGGGCGTGTGATGGGATCATCAGTGACATGAGCATGTGATGGATTCCTCAGTGACATGGGCGTGTGATGGTATCCTCAGTGTCATGGGCGTGTGATGGTATCCTCAGTGGTATGGGCGTGTGATGGTATCCTCAGTGGCATGGACGTGTGATGGTATCCTCAGTGGCATGGGCGTGTGATGGTATCCTCAGTGACATGGGCGTGTGGTGGTATCCACAGTGGCATGGGCGTGTGATGGGATCATCAGTGACATGAGCATGTGATGGTATCCTCAGTGGCATGGGCGTGTGATGGGATCATCAGTGACATGAGCATGTGATGGTATCCTCAGTGGCATGGGCGTGTGATGGGATCCTCAGTGACATGGGCGTGTGATGGGATCATCAGTGACATGGGCATGTGATTGAATCATCAGTGACATGAGCATGTGATGGTATCCTCAGTGACATGGGCGTGTGATGGTATTCTCAATGACATGGGCTTGTGATGGGATCATCAGTGACATGGGCGTGTGATGGGATCATCAGTGACATGGGCGTGTGATGGTATCCTCAGTGGCATGGGCGTGTGATGCTATCCTCAGTGGCATGGGCGTGTGATGGGATCATCAGTGACATGGGCGTGTGATGGTATCCTCAGTGACATGGGCGTGTGATGGTATCCTCAGTGACATGGGCGTGTGATGGGATTATTAGTGACATGGGCGTGTGATGGGATCATCAGTGACATGGGCGTGTGATTAGATCATCAGTGACATGAGCATGTGATGGTATCCTCAGTGACATGGGCGTGTGATTGGATCATCAGTGACGTGGGCGTGTGATGGTATCCTCAGTGACATGGACGTGTGATGGGATCATCAGTGACATGGGCGTGTGATGGGATCATCAGTGATATGGGCGTGTGAAGGGATCATCAGTGACGTGGGCGTTTGATAGGATTATAAGTGACATGGGCGTGTGATGGGATCATCAGTGACGCGGGCGTGTGATGGGATCCTTAATGACGCAACATATTTGCGAAGTAGTCTTCAATATGATGTTGCCAGTGGCCGTATACACTTGCCTGGAAATAATTACGTTCTTAAACAAATCATTGCTAGATCATTAACACATCTATAAATCTATAACACATAATATATATATATATATATATATAATATTAATACGGTAACTTTGATTCATTGTAGGTAAGTGTGTCTCCTCCGAGACACCGACCTCCATTTGCCTCTTTCTATGCGCGTTCGCTTGACAACTAGCTTCCGATATTCCAACTGACGAAACATTTTAGAAAACATAACAATAGTTATTTACTTACGTATATTTGATATGCATGGCTTTTCTGGTGGGCTTTTTCATACAGTTGAGCGGTGATCAGTTCGCCAGATGGCGACACCACTGTAAAGAAGTTTAAGATCAAAACACTTGAAATCGTAATGATAACAATTGCTGCCTTTGGTTTGTTGCTTTGCTGGTTATTATATTATATTTACAATAACTAGCACTGTTATTTCACTATAAAAAGATGCGTCAGCCGGGAGTCGAACCCGGATCGACTGCTTGGAAGGCAACCATGCTAACCGTTACACCACTGACGCGACGGTGTCAAATCACTAAGACAACACACGTGCAAGTCGCCACTGACAGACAAACAACAGACTCGTGAAAGTGTCTTATTGTGACTGTCTGACGGGACGGGGAGACCGAATGAAGCGCGATGTCAGACAGACGGAGGAGTAAGACATGTAATAGGGGAAAGCTGGCGGTATAGATCAATGGCAATACAGATAAACCAGCTAAATCAAGCAGTGCAGTTACAACTAACCCAAATTCCAGTTGTTGTACTTGCTTGGCGACCCAAGGATCAAACAATTAACGTGCGCGCAATGGTTAAAGAAGAAACGTTACACATTGTTAGTTTGAACACAATAGCCGTCTCCAAGTCAGCGCCGTTCATTGGATTATAATCTATTTATAATCGACACTTACGTAGGCCTATTTATGTATTCGGGTAGTTCAATGTTTTCCTCTTAGACGGCTCGAACCTCGAGCGCCAAACTTTCACGGATTAATCTACCACTCCTAGAATAGGACGTAAGACGAATACCGTTACAAAATACCCCATATATGTCAATATTCTCACCTTTTATAAGTTAAATCAGTTGTTCGCAACATAAAACGTAATGTGTGCGTAATACAGTACGTGAAACTTAATCTAACACTTCAGCGTGCGCGGCAAATACTTCGGGAAAACGGCCCCTGCGTCATGGATTTGGCAACATGAAGTAAATGCTGACACAATGATGCTTATGTCTACCCTCATGACAATAGCATAGCAATGCGAATAGTATTTGACAATTATACACTAGTACTACTAGGGCCTATCGATGGACGTGGAGTTCACATTATCTCCAACCTTTTTGAACATACAACGAATATTTCCGAGCGCGTTTATATTTGTATTTATGTAACGATGCCGTGTGTTTTCTAACATTTGGTAAATATTACTATCACGACTGTCGAACCCAGATCAAGGCTTCCCGTCAGGTGACGGGCATTTGTTGCTAGTGCAAAGAATAGACGCAGAAAACAAACATTTTGACAATGTTTGAAACCAGTAGACAATATTAAATGTGCATGGACGTTTTAAGTAAAGACGTGAAGTTTTGAAAGCTTTGATAAGGACTAGCTGGTAATCGGCACCGATTTTCACCCGGAATCAAACAGAAAATTACTTGCCTCTTACACATTGCACACAAAACAAAACAATTTACACCAACTTTGCTGTTTGAAAACGAACACATTTTGGTAGGGCGAAGACGCCAGTCACGGATTTTATTTTCGGGCAAATTAAAATAACCAATATAATTCGACATTAGGAATAAAAGATGCGTCAGCCGGGAGTCGAACCCGGATCGACTGCTTGGAAGGCAACCATGCTCACCGTTACACCACTGACGCCACACACGCACACAGAGGCATGTCTCGATGGACAGACGACGACAGTGAAAACAACACGACATGGACCATTCACCACACTGGAATAGAAATCCTGTGAACAATTACTATGTTGCACGTGTTTTGTAAGATAGGTATTTCACGAGTGGTTCATTTATGTAAATTAACACTGGACATTTAAGAATATTTGTTTTGAAGATTTTGTTCACAGTTGGCATCATTTTGCCTTTCAAAAGAATTTTTTTTATTTCTATACGTCAACGAATCACTTCAACTCACGAAACAAATAAACAGTTCCATTTTCACACGGAGGTCCAATAGGCGGATCCAGGGGGACCTGGGGGCACGTGCCCCCCTAGACCATAGGAATTTGGCGTGCCCGCAGACCTTTTATAATGGGCCCACGCGACCGTGTCCCCTAGACCGTTTGACATGTTCATGTTATAATGATAACGCTGAAGTTACGGCAACGCGGCGGCGAATATTTTTGAACAAGCAGCTTATTACTTGTAAATATTGAGTATGAATAATATGACCGCGGTGCTTGTACCGATTACAGGCATGCACGCACACATACACTTACGCACGCACGCACGCACGCACGCCCACAACACTCGTATGTCTGTCTGCCTGTCTTTCTCTCTCTCTCGCACAGTCACACGCATGCATACTTACATTACATAAACACATTAATTGTGGCTTTGGTGCACATTAAACCCACGTTTATATCTGGATGTGATCGCATATATTATGCCTTGTAATTAAACTCAATAACCTATTTCCCGTATTCTTCTTGTCAACATTCGCAGCTCGTGGTTCTGTTGTCAATTCATTGACGAGAGATCTTCGTCGACATCACAGAACGCACGGACGAATGCATTATCAACGCGCCAAGTTTCATTCTAATCCCTATATGGTATTTCCTGCTAACGAAATATAAACCGATGCTTGCAGGTGCAAGTTCACATTTGACACTAATTGTGAAAAGTCCTTACTTTAGGCAGAGTGGGAATACTTGGAACATTTTATGTCACGTTCGTTCAACATCGATAAGTGTATAGGTCTAATTACACTTACAACATGTGTGTTCGTGCGCTCCTGCCGACTGAACTATCTCCAGTACATAATGTAAAGTGAACATTTCTACCTCTTATCGTCCTCGCTAGGATGTCCAAATGTAAAGGTTCGTCGACCCTTAATTTATATTTGTTGTTTTTCTCATTACAGAATCATTGTAACTCTTGCGATTAATCAAACCCACAACGTGTTATATTTTGTTTGATGATTTGCGAAATTGTGTTTTTGTGGAGAGGTTTGGTAAACATAGCTCCGCCTCCACCTATACAATAACATAAGGCTATTTACACTTTACACGTACACGTACACGTACACGTACACGTACACGTACACCATAACGCCATCACGTACACTCTCAGTAGAGGTCAACCAGTTCTTAACATCGGAACGTGGAATGTCCGTGTACGATGGTATAAACTAAGAAAGGAAGCCGATTAACTGGATGTGGGAAGATACAAACAAATAACTCTAAAAAGGCGACCACGACGAAGATCCACGTAGAGCTTATTGTCTGGTTGCAACACGACACTGCAAAGTCAACGTGAATCATACACTATAGGCCTACGTCATATTATTTACGATTTTAGCATTATATTACGATACGTCCAATAACAAACGAGGACGTTTCCAACAATGACACTACACAACCCCACACACAGATGAGCAACCGAGAATGTAATACACTATAAACTCATCGATCAGGCCATGGGTGTGTCCGGTTATAAAAGACTTCCGACTGAAGTCAGTCGTCGACGTGGACAAGTGCCGGCAGTAAAACATAGCGCGTGTCGACGTTGTGTCAAGCGACGTTTTCCGCGAGAGTTATTACCAAGACGAGTTCAACCGGGCTAAGTCGCCGCGGTCATCGGCAGCTGTGATGTATGGTGATGGCCGAGTACGGACATCACTGCTTCCTGCTGAAGTTTGGCAACGCGATGGAGTGATGACGCGAAGCAATGAAGCCATCGCTCCATCGTATAGCGCCATTGCATCTTTGCTTCAAATTCACCACACAACAACGAAGGCCCTACTTGGCCACAACGAGAAACAGCACCACACAACAACGAAGGCCCTACTTGGCCACAAGGAGAAACAGCACCACACAACAACGAAGGCCCTACTTGGCCACAAGGAGAAACAGCACCACACAACAACGAAGGCCCTACTTGGCCACAAGGAGAAACAGCACCACACAACAACGAAGGCCCTACTTGGCCACAACGAGAAACAGCACCACACAACAACGAAGGCCCTACTTGGCCACAACGAGAAACAGCACCACACAACAACGAAGGCCCTACTTGGCCACAAGGAGAAACAGCACCACACAACAACGAAGGCCCTACTTGGCCACAAGGAGAAACAGCACCACACAACAACGAAGGCCCTACTTGGCCACAAGGAGAAACAGCACCACACAACAACGAAGGCCCTACTTGGCCACAAGGAGAAACAGCACCACACAACAACGAAGGCCCTACTTGGCCACAACGAGAAACAGCACCACACAACAACGAAGGCCCTACTTGGCCACAAGGAGAAACAGCACCACACAACAACGAAGGCCCTACTTGGCCACAAGGAGAAACAGCACCACACAACAACGAAGGCCCTACTTGGCCACAAGGAGAAACAGCACCACACAACAACGAAGGCCCTACTTGGCCACAACGAGAAACAGCACCACACAACAACGAAGGCCCTACTTGGCCACAACGAGAAACTGCACCACACAACAACGAAGGCCCTACTTGGCCACAAGGAGAAACAGCACCACACAACAACGAAGGCCCTACTTGGCCACAAGGAGAAACAGCACCACACAACAACGAAGGCCCTACTTGGCCACAAGGAGAAACAGCACCACACAACAACGAAGGCCCTACTTGGCCACAACGAGAAACACCACCAGAACAACTTGTGAATATAGGTCTAATTGTAAATTACATATGACTGCCTAAGTCTCGTTTTTGTTATATCATATCTTACAACATTAGGCCTCTCCACGGACCGATACTACTTCTAGTAGGTGCAGAGTGCACATAGCAATATTGTCACTCCCGTCACCGGCCACAGACAACAATATTGTCACTCCCGTCACCGGCCACAGACAACAATATTGTCACTCCCGTCACCGGCCACAGACAACAATATTGTCACTCCCGTCACCGGCCACAGACAACAATATTGTCACTCCAGTCACCCACAGACAGCAATATTGTCACTCCTGTCACCGGCCACATACAGCAATATTGTCACTCCAGTCACCGGCCGCATACAGTAATATTGTCACTCCAGTCACCGGCCACATACAGCAATATTGTCACTCCTGTCACCGGCCACAGACAGCAATATTGTCACTCCCGTCACCGGCCACAGACAACAATATTGTCACTCCCGTCACCGGCCACAGACAACAATATTGTCACTCCAGTCACCCACAGACAGCAATATTGTCACTCCTGTCACCGGCCACATACAGCAATATTGTCACTCCAGTCACCGGCCGCATACAGTAATATTGTCACTCCAGTCACCGGCCACATACAGCAATATTGTCACTCCTGTCACCGGCCACAGACAGCAATATTGTCACTCCTGTCACCGGTCACATACAGCAATATTGTCACTCCAGTCACCGGCCACATGCAGCAATATTGTCACTCCAGTCACTGGCCAAATACAGCAATATTGTCACTCCTGTCACCGGCCACAGACAGCAATATTGTCACTCCTGTCACCTGCCACAGACAGCAATATTGTCACTCCAGTCACCGGCCACATACATCAATATTGTCACTCCTGTCACCGGCCACAGACAGCAATAGTGTCACTCCTGTCACTGACCACATACAGCAATATTGTCACTCCAGTAACCGGCCACATACAGCAATATTGTCACTCCTGTCACCGGCTACAGACAGCAACACTGTCATTCCTGTCACCGGCTACAGACAGCAACATTGTCACTCCTGTCACCGGCTACAGACAGCAATATTGTCACTCCAGTCACCGGCCACATACAGCAATATTGTCACTCCTGTCACCGGCCACAGACAGCAATATTGTCACTCCTGTCACCTGCCACAGACAGCAATATTGTCACTCCAGTCACCGGCCACATACAGCAATATTGTCACTCCAGTCACCGGCCACATACAGCAATATTGTCACTCCTGTCACCGGCCACAGACAGCAATATTGTCACTCCTGTCACTGGCCACATACTGCAATATTGTCACTCCAGTAACCGGCCACATACAGCAATATTGTCACTCCTGTCACCGGCTACAGACAGCAACACTGTCATTTCTGTCACCGGCTACAGACAGCAACATTGTCACTCCTGTCACCGGCTACAGACAGCAACATTGTCACTCCTGTCACCGGCTACAGACAGCAACATTTTCACTCCTGTCACCGGCTACAGACAGCAATATTGTCACTCCTGTCACCGGCTACAGACAGCAACATTGTCACTCCTGTCACCGGCTACAGACAGCAACATTGTCACTCCTGTCACCGGCTACAGACAACAACATTGTCACTCCTGTCACCGGCTACAGACAACAACATTGTCACTCCTATCACCGGCTACAGACAGCAATATTGTGACTCCTGTCACCGGCTACAGACAGCAATATTGTCACTCCAGTAACCGGCCACATACAGCAATATTGTCACTCCTGTCACCGGCTACAGACAGCAATATTGTCACTCCTGTCACCGGCTACAGACAGCAACATTGTCACTCCTGTCACCGGCTACAGACAACAACATTGTCACTCCTATCACCGGCTACAGACAGCAATATTGTGACTCCTGTCACCGGCTACAGACAGCAACATTGTCACTCCTGTCACCGGCTACAGACAGCAACATTGTCACTCCTGTCACCGGCTACAGACAGCAATATTGTTACTCCTGTCACCGGCTACAGACAACAATATTGTTACTTTAGTCACCGGCTACATCTCACTTATGCGATTCATCAGTCATTGATGGTACACGTTATCAAGAGGGAATACGGTTTGTTCGGGCGACAAATAACGAGGTGCATATTGCATGTTTATTTTCTCGAAAACAAAATGGTAGGATTTGATGAAAACACTGTTTCAGGTATGTGACAGGGCAAACATTAAAGTGCTCAGTTTGTATTAAAACAGAACCGTAACTTTGCGCACGTTGACCTTTAGCTTTGGTTTCAACGGAAAAACCAATAACGTACTACATACATTCTATCAAAGTTAATACCCATAATCGCAAGGCCTACACTACTTTGGTGTTACTTTATTCACTGCACTAATACATTTACGTGTTCAAATTACGTTAATCAATCAGTTGTACCATAGAACATCCACATGTAGGGCCTATACCCTTATGAAAACTTTACACGCACCCGCGCTCGCACCACTCATCTATATGTACATAAAGTATGCTTTCTTCAATAAAAACGCATGATTCAGTTAAAAATCATTCTCCGAGTGTAGCCAATTAGTTATTCCGTAAGAATGACAATATGCACTAGACTTCAATGCGAACAACACACGGCATCGTAGTGAAATACTCGAGAATGATAAGTATGCGGACTGCAATGCCTGTAGCGACACTACCGCAGTCCAGTCGCCGCACAGCTTAGGCCTAATAATTCAAGAATGTGCGATCGGGTGCGGAATTGTAAAATAAATATTATTCATCGATGGGTGCGTCAAGTCATAAACCAGAACCGGTCATAAATATAGACAAAATGACTCAAATAAAACATAACGCGTGCCGCCGACGCTGTATAAGACGTTTGTTATTTCGTGAATCATCCTCGGATTTGCAACATGAAAATAGAGGTTATGTCCAATGTCGACATCGATCATTCGTTCCTTGGCCACTGTCACACGGCAACGAAAGTGAAGCTACATTAGACGATGCAATAGGATGTAATCTGTAGTCATAGGTGTCAGCGTTTATTAGCGCCAGCGCCTGCGAATTTATTGTCGTTTGTTTTGGCGCGCTGCCAGATCAGAAGTCTTCGATCAACCGTCGTCTAATCGTGGCTATAGACGGCTGCATCAATGCATCAATCTATGAGACTGACGCACCGACAGACAGGCAAACGACAAACGGCCCCGTCGCTCTGTCTAGCTGCAGTCTGGGTCGCACGCCATGCGAATACGCAAGATGTCAGAACACGACTCGCTGACGGGCAAAAAACGTCCGCAGACGCTGATGTCGCCAACTAGCGATGCGTTAATTAATTGCACGTAATGATCGCCTTGCTCACGTTTGAAGATGCCGCATAAGCCGATATTAACTATGTAGTGACAAAAAGTCGAATGTCAAACGATGAATGAGGTTTTCGTTTTATTATTAGATGCATCTATTCATCAGTCTACGGTCGTCACTGTTAGACAATGGATGCATTGATTATACCTCGATGTCCATTAAACACGACTTTTTTAAATAGCGGACTGAATTAAGATGAATGATTACTATCACTGGTTTCAAATTGGATACAAGATTGGAGGGGATGGAGAAACATAAACAAATGTCGAGGACGTCATGACTGACAGAAAAATATCGCAATTGAAAATTTAGGGAAGAAGGTGCATTTTCGGGTGCAATTTTGATGGGTGGCTGGAAATATGATTACCCCCAATTATTTAAAGGGGCCCTGTATAGATTGCGCTATTCCACGGCAGAAGTATTTTGTCGGCCGTCACTTGGCGTCTATTTATAGAACAGTTTCGTGCAGGCGATATGTTTGTCGTCGTTAGTTCTCGGGAACACAAGACAAGCGTGCGCTGCATCTAGTGATTGTGTTGTTGATAAGGATTTATTTATTTAGTGTTGTTAGTTTGCAACAGTATATGTCATAAATAAATCCTAATCAACAACACAATCACTAGATTCAGCGCACGCTTGTCTTGTGTTCCCGAGAACTAACGACGGCAAACATATCGCCTGCACGAGACTGTTCTATAAATAGGCGCATACGTCAAGCGTCGGCCGACAAAATACTTCTGCCGTGGAATAGTGCAATCTACAGAGGGCCCCTTTAATGAAGGGGTGCAATTGTTTTTGTAATTTGAGTTTTTTTGTGAGTAGGAAAGTAGTTTTTAACGAGCCTCAAAGGGGTGCTATTGGACGTTTTTGGAGAGCCTGAAGGTGTTTTTTGGCTAGGGGTGGTGGTGGTGGAAATTGAGGTTTTTGGAGAGTTTGAAGGTGGGTTTTTTGGCAAGCCCCAAGAGGCCACCAAAATCAGTACCTTTTGGCTGTCCTTTGGCGACTACATTATATTAGTTAGCAGTCCGTTGCGCGCGACATCGATTGTACTTTCTTTAGTTAAATTTGTCCTTGTTTTGTACTTCTATCATGCTTATTCACACTTAGTTTTTTGTTTCTGCTCGACCATAAAACAAGAACGTCAATACGAAATAGTTGACAGCCACGAGAGCTGTCACCTAGTGAATATACATGTGATTAAAAGGCACTAAACTACGAAAAAAGTTTAATGTCAGTTTCTTTTGTGTGTGACATGTTTCAATATAAGTTTAATGTTTAATGGTTTTATTGTATAGTATTATCTGATAAAAGTGTATCCTTATTTAATTTGTTATTTCACAGTTGGCTTGAGAGCCAATCATCGTCTCTACCCGAATCTGGGGTAAAGCACCCTACCGGTAACATTGGCAGAGTCTTAATGTTCCAGGCAGTTGAGGGGCGGAAAAGTGCTGCCGCCTCGCGGCGCCTGGGTAATCGAGGCTAGTTAGAAGCCGGTTGACGTGAACAGGCAAATAAGTGCCGGTTTAGGTGAGTCGACTACGAAACATTGGCTGCACTCGATTAGTCAGGCCTGAGACATCCCGACTTCACCCTACCACGTGATCGGTCTACTTGTCAGTCGAGGAGAGGTCGGAGTGCGGTACAGGTGTGTTTGGTAGATGGAAAGAAAAAGAAAGACTTTGTGGACTATGACCACGGTGATGTTGAGAATGACAATGTCAATCAGGTTATGATGCAGCCTGTAGGAAATGTCGTGATCCCAAACAACCATGTACTTGATGGAAGAATCAAGAGGATTAACAACACAAACAATCTGTAATCAGAGGTTTAAGCGTCATCATTACTTCTGGTCACCCCCTCTACATTACATCTGTTCGTTTGATGATGCAAATTTATGGACAATTCGTATGAACTTTGTTTTATTCTTTATATCCTTCAATGGCAGACAGTTTTATTTCATTTTTATTCCATTGCCCAGGTGTACAAGCACTAAAATGGTTTTTAAGTGAAAAAATCCAAGTAGCAGTCTTTTTTTTCAACACGGTGATGTAAATAACCGTTGTTGCTTTAAGTTTTGATGATTGACTGCCTAAAAGCAACTGAAAGTAGTTTATTGTGGCTAGTTATATGATAACATAGAACTTTTCATTTTGCAAATCCTAAATGTGCAAAAAGTTTTTTTAAAAGGAGTGATGTACAAAAACAAAAAGGCTGTGACAAAGCAATATATTTTTATACTTTTATTATGTCAACTTGTTTTTATCACGAAAATAAATTCACTAGAATAAATGCAAACTTGTATTCTATTCTATAGTCAACTAACGTCGCCATCTTGGACCGCATGACACCCTCCCAAACTGGACGAGCAATCTGTGCTACACCGGATTGATGCGTGCGCAGTACCGCTGGGTCAAACAAATGCTAATCGAGTGCAGCCACTGCTGCGGCGGTGAAATAATTGTGAATGGAAGACCGTGTTACGAGGGTGAAGACAGGGAGAAGGGTTGACAAAAAAGAGACTGAAATGTCCCCGAGATAAGTTCTTATATAGCGCAGTATCCAGTCCCCAGGATTGTTCAAAGCATTTTACACTTTATTCCCTGGCAGACATGTTCAATCGAACACCATCTCGACTTCTGTGGGAAGCATTCAACCACACTGCAATTAATGCAGGAAGACTATTCGTACACAATTATCCATCACTGTCTATAGCCAGGTACTCATTCAAACAGCTGAGTGAACTGAAGCAATGCAGAGTAAACGAACTTGCCCAAGGTTTGACACCGCCACACAGGATTCGAACCCGCGCGTTCTCCAAGTCGAAATTCCGTAGCTCTTACCGCTACGCTACTGCGCTCCACAATGTCGCAATTGTTCACGCCAGTCTCTGGCCTTACAATGTTTCTATCCGCTAGTAGTAATACGTACAAACCGGAAAATGTCGACGGGTTACATACTTTTAATAAGTCTTGACAGTCGGCAAAATATTAATCGAATCGGTCGTTTCATATGGTTGATTATGGGGATGGTTTGGAACCAACGTTACGATGATGGGGAGGCGTTCGCCGGATAGCGGATTAATCGAGTGAAAACCGTGTGAAATGCGTGAAAATTACGAGTCACGTTTTCAGAAAAAAAACCTGAAGCTAACATCCCTAAATTTTGACCTAGCCCGGTGACTTGTTTTCGCTGTGGATCATTGTTGATGGGCGGTCAGCTTCTGTCCGTTGCTAACGAGTGTAAGCTTTAAATGTAGTAGGTTCTGACAGTATTAACTTTATGCAAATTAACTCTTACAATTCACACACCACAAAGAATCATATATTCACATAACATTTGTTATCGTTTTAGCAGTACTGACGGTGGAGTCCAAAAGGTGGTTTATCTTTGAAAGCGGCCGACAAAGGTTAGCCAACCTTCTTTCGGCAGATGGCGCGACCAATTCACACTACAGTCGTGGCGCTCACAATCCACCACATGGCGCCACTATCGAGACCACGCACGCACACATATACGCACACACGCAACAAGACACAACTAAACTAGGCGATCCTTGATCACATTAAAATAACACATTATTGTCTGACAAAACAAAGTAATTCTCGGTCAAAACATATACATTTATTTCAGTTACATGAACATACAAATAGAAAAACACCTGTCAATGGTAACAGTATTAGGACACCAATCAGTCCGTAGGAGGTGTCACTGACGCAAACTCCCCAAATGAATTTAGCTACTGTATTCCAACATTTCACACTGTATGGATTTCACACACCTGGTATACAGTACAGATTTATAGGATTTGGGGAGGCTTAGGGCAATATCCTGTTCTAATACTGATTAGTGTCAAATGGAAAAATCGTGATAAACTACATAATTTCTTGTGTTCACACGAGTATAAAATCGAATGACGAACTTATTGAGAAATAAAATCAAATGACATACTTATTGCTATTTTTAAATAAGGTACTTTTGATGTTAGACAGATTCCGGATAAAATCTAGCGGATCAGCTCGACAGATGGTGTCGGCACTTCATAATTATCAGCCGCGAAACCTAGCACATTTTTATGTAAGTATATTTCATAGCCTGGTAGGTGGCGCCACTTGATCAGAATAAGAATGCCGTGGTCCGGTCAACCGACGCAAAATGTTACACTGATTTAAATGGAATTTTAACTAAAAAATGCAAAGTTCAACCCCAGGATGTGGCAGTTTTGTGAAATTGTCATTGAGAAGTTCACTTGGGTTTTGTGTGCATAACTTTATTCTCCAGAGCTAGTCGTCGCTTCCTCTCCTCGTGTGCTTTAAGCATCGCTTTAATCGCACGTGCCCGCATCTCCAGTTCTAGAATCTCCCGTTGAGTTTTAGAGATCACGGGAGAGGTCTTCGTGTTTCTCACAGGACCCTGGCTGCCTTCTGCAGCAGACGACTCGTGATTCACTTCACTTTCTAATGCCACAGACAGTGTGTTGGAGTCAGCAACAGTTGTCTCAGGTTCTGACTTGAGAATGTTTTTCAGGGTCCGCTGCACTGGTGACACCACCGGGTGAGAGCGAACGGTACTAGCACATCGGTGTCGGTCGTCGCTGGGGAGTTCACCGTCTTCTAGTTCTTCGTATAAACTCCGGTCATGAACCTGAATCAGAGCAAACGGCAGTTTTATTGGCAAGAAATAAGTGCTTATAATGCAGGGTATCCAGTTCTTAGGTCTACTGACAGCACTTTACGCTAGCAGACCTGTTCAATCCAACATCTCTGGAAAGCATTCAGCCATGCTGCAATACTTACTTCACATACATTTATATCCACTATATCCAGGTACTCATTTATAAAGATGAGTGAACTGTGACAATGTCATGTAAACAATATTAATCTAGATTCAAAGTAGTTAGCAAAAATGACTAAAACCGTTGATCCTTATAACATATTGAATCTGGTTTGTACAAAACACATAATTCTAACTAAATGGTAAGAGCTAACGTAAACCACGTGAAGTTAAAAAAATCACAATGCCGACTAATTCACAGAATATTACAATATGCACTGCTGGCATATTTATAATATACATAATCTGCAGGTGTTTAGATAAATAAAAACGTTTCTCATTCATACATTCAATAAATTATCAAATGTCCGTAAAAGTAGGATTGTTCTTAAGGTTATTCACAGCATTCATACATGGTGACATGAAGCCATAATGCTTGCTTTACTTTGTTTGGGTTATACCAGTTTTCCTTGGCAGATATGATCTGTCCAATATCTACACAACAACTGTTTATCTTGCCAAAATACTCCCATAAACCAAGAGACATCCTGAATTCAGGTCAGCCTTTGAATTCTATGACATATCATCATGAAAATCGTACTTATTAAACAAAATCACCTTTCTTGCATGGATTACATGGATGACTGATGGAACAAATATACCATCTTGATTAGATGCAGGCATTATGCATGTATCGTCACATGTTTCTAGAGGATGGTGTCTGTTTGGTCCAAGACCTTGTCAGTAAAACAGAAATATATCCGTAGAGGAAAGAGGGGGAGGTGGGAGCGAGATATATATCAGAATCTCCAAGGAAATAGGCTGAGTTCGTCCATACACCAGCCAACTTAGATACGATCTAGAGAATACAGCAATGAAGACAAAAAAGTAGTTCATGTTTGCCAAAATAATTGGGTAAGAAGAATTGTTGCAGTGAAATGTCGACAGGCAAAAAATGGAAGAGCTGTGGGAGGAGGCTGGTGTGGGAAGAGGTTGGTGTGGGAGCAGGTTGGTGTGGGAGCAGGCTGGTGTGGGAGGAGGTTGGTGTGGGAAGAGGTTGGTGTGGGAGCAGGCTGGTGTGGGTGCAGGCTGGTATGGGAGGAGGTTGGTGTGGGAAGAGGTTGGTGTGGGAGCAGGTTGGTGTGGAAGCAGGCTGGTGTGGGAGCAGACTGGTGTGGGAGGAGGTTGGTGTGGGAGCAGGCTAGTGTGGGAGGAGGTTGGTGTGGGAGCAGGCTGGTGTGGGAAGAGGTTGGCATGGGAGGAGGTTGGTGTGGGATGAGGCTGGTGTGGGAAGAGGTTGGTGTGGGAGCAGGTTGGTGTGGGAGCAGGCTGGTGTGGGAGGAGGTTGGTGTGGGAAGAGGTTGGTGTGGGAGCAGGTTGGTGTGGGAGCAGGCTGGTGTGGGAGCAGGCTGATGTGGGAGGAGGTTGGTGTGGGAAGAGGTTGGTGTGGGAGCAGGTTGGTATGGGAGCAGGCTGGTGTGGGTGCAGGCTGGTGTAGGAGGAGGTTGGTGTGTGAGCAGGCTGGAGTGGGAGGAGGTTGGTGTGGGAGGAGGTTGGTGTGGGAGCAGGTTGGTGTGGGAGCAGGTTTGTGTGAGAGCAGGCTGGTGTGGGAGGAGGTTGGTGTGGGAAGAGGTTGGTGTGGGAGCAGGCTGGTGTGGGAGCAGGCTGGTGTGGGAGGAGGTTGGTGTGGGAGGAGGTTGGTGTGGGAGCAGGCTGGTGTGGGAGGAGGTTGGTCTGGGAGCAGGCTGGTGTGGGAGGAGGTTGGTGTGGGAGCAGGCTGGTGTGGGAAGAGGTTGGTGTGAGAGCAGGCTGGTGTGGGAAGAGGTTGGTGTGGGAGCAGGCTGGTGTGGGAGGAGGCTGGTGTGGGAAGAGGTTGGTGTGGGAAGAGGTTGGTGTGGGAGCAGGCAGGTGTGGGAAGAGGTTGGTGTGGGAGCAGGGTGGTGCGGGAAGAGGTTGGTGTGGTAGGAGGCTGGAGTGGGAAGAGGTTGGTGTGGGAGCAGGCTGGTGTGGTAGGAGGCTGGTGTGGGAAGAGGTTGGTGTGGGAGGAGGTTGGTGTGGGAGGAGGTTGGAGTGGGAGCAGGCTGGTGTGGGAGGAGGCTGGTGTGGGAGGAGGCTGGTGTGGGAGGAGGCTGGTGTGGGAAGAGGTTAGTGTGGGAGGAGGTTGGTGTGGGAGGAGGTTGATGTGGGAGGAGGTTGGTGTGGAAAGAGGTTGGTGTGGAAGGAGGTTGGTGTGGTAGGAGGCTGGTGTGGGAAGAGGTTGGTGTGGGAGCAGGCTGGTGTGGTAGGAGGCTGGTGTGGGAACAGGTTGGTGTGGGAGGAGGTTGGTGTGGGAGGAGGTTGGAGTGGGAGCAGGCTGGTGTGGGAGGAGGCTGGTGTGGGAGGAGGCTGGTGTGGGAGGAGGCTGGTGTGGGAGGAGGTTGGTGTGGGAGGAGGTTGGTGTGGGAGGAGGTTGGTGTGGGAGGAGGTTGGTGTGGGAGGAGGTTGGTGTGGGAAGAGGTTGGTGTGGGAGAAGGTTGGTGTGGGAGGAGGTTGGTGTGGGAAGAGGTTGGTGTGGGATGAGGCTGGTGTGGGATGAGGCTGGTGTGGGAGGAAGTTGGTGTGGGAGGAGGTTGGTGTGGGAAGAGGTTGGTGCGGGAGGAGGCGGGTGTGGGAGGAGGCTGGTGTGGGAGAAGACTCGTGTGGGAGGAGGTTGGTGTGGGAGGAGCTGAGGGAGGAGGTTGGTGCGAGAGTTTCAGAAGAAAGCTGGTGAGGAGTCTGTGAAAGTGGACTGGACATGTGGAGTGAATTGAACTTGAAGGTAAACAGTTAATTAACAGAGCAGATGCATTCAGAGTGGAGAGAAGAAGACTAACTGAAATGGAAGGTTAACGTGGTCAAAGATTATGCAGAATTTGGAGAGGAATGGAGAATGAGAGCGAGAGATAGGGAGGGGAGACGGCTAGTGGAGATGGCAGTGAAGTGGGATCAACGACGGACAGTACAGGAAAAAAACCAAGGACCTGTATTGATGTGACCCTGGACTACAGGGAGAAAGTGTCACCCTGGACTACAAGGAGAAAGTGTCACCCTGGACTACAGGGAGACAGTGTCACCCTGGACTACAGGAAAAAGGTGTCACCCTGGACTACAGGAAAAAGGTGTCACCCTGGACTACAGGGAGACAGTGTCACCCTGGACTACAGGGAGAAAGTGTCACCATGGACTACATGGAGAAAGTGTCACCCTGGACTACAGGGAGAAAATGTCACCCTGGACTACAGGGAGACAGTGTCACCCTGGACTACAGGGAGAAAGTGTCACCCTGGACTACAGGGAGAAAGTGTCACCCTGGACTACAGGGAGAATGTGCCACCCTGGTCTACAGGGAGAAAGTGTCACCCTGGACTACAGGGAGAAAGTGTCTCACTGGACTACATGGAGACAGTGTCACCCTGGACTACAGGGAGAAAGTGTCACCCTGGACCACAGGGAGAAAGTGTCACCCTGGACTACAGAGAGACAGTGTCACCCTGAACTACAGGGAGAAAGTGTCATGCTGGACTACCGGGAGGAAGAGGAGCAACAAGAATCTGCAAAGATCTACACATTTAAGGCAGCTCTGAAAACATCTCTTGAAAGTGAACTAAAAATAAGATTTTGCTGTAGAATGCAGACATACTGAGATACTGACCTTTGAATATATTAATGTTCTTTCTTAAATATTTGTGGTAATGAGTTTGGACACTTTCTGATACTGGTTAGAGACTATTTATGGAAAATGTTTTTTATAGATTATTTATGATATCGGTCTTAGAATAGGAATTGATTTTTAGAAATCATATCCTGATTCTATAATAGTTTGATAATGATCTTATAATATGGATTGATTTTATGTCTATGACATTAATTTTATAATATTTATGACATTGATCGTATATTTATGAAAATGATATATAATAATGGTTTATTACAGTTAATTCAATTATTATAAAATTGTCACTGCATTTGTAGGCAGACTCAGTTGACTTAATGGTTTAATTTAGAGCAAGCACCTCGTTTGGTTGATAACGGTGCTACACAAGATGTCTTAATCATTGTTATTACCTCTAGTGTCAGTATTGGACTGTGGTCAGTGGATGAGTAGTCGTGTGTTTGTCGTCGCCCCTCCTGCTCCTGAGAGCCACCCTCCTCTGCGGGGCTCTCGACTTCCTCAGGCTCCCCCTCACTGTAAAACACCAAACAGCAGAGTAAAGGTAAGTTCTTATTCAGCGCAGTATCCAGTCCTCAGGACTGCTCAAAATACTTTACACTTCACTCCCTGGAATATCTGCTCAGTCGAACACCATCTCAACTTCTCTGGGAAGCATTCAGCCATGCTACAATTAATGCACAAAGACTACCGAAACCAAATACCCACCACTGTCTATAACCAGGTACTTATTCATACAGCTGAGTGTACTGGACCAATGCAGAGTGAACGAACGTGCTCAAAGTTGAACACGGTTGCACAGGATTCAAACCCAGGTTTTCTTGAAGGAGAGTCCGATGCTTTAGTCACTATGCCACTGTGCTCCACTCCACACCATCCATATCACAAAGTCACAAGATGTGGGTAGCCACTACATTGTACCTGAAAACGGCCATATCTCTGTAAATACTGAACATATCTTACCCAAATATTGGAGTACTAATTAGATAAATGGATATTATTTGATATGTGGAATATGGGCTCATTTGCTTGTGTGTTACCATGGCAATGAACGTTTCTAGTGTGACAGAGGGGCTGCATCCTTGAAAATTATTCTGAGCTAACAACTGTATGTGTGATCATGTAGTTGTCAAGAATCATTAGCCAGAATGCTCCTCTGTCAGATAAGGTGGTTTTGGGCAAGGAAGTTTGACTGCAATGACTGTTGTGAGATGAGACTTTAGGTTTGAGCATTTTTCAAGGGGTCTTGAAAAATTTATGATTCTTGACAAATGCATGATCACACGTACAGTTGTTAGTTCAGAATAATTTTCAAGGATATGAAAATCCATCTCACTAGAAATGTTCATTCATTTGGTTAAGATATGTTCAGTATTAACGGAGATGTAGCATATTGATTATATGGCCGTTTTTGGGTAGTGGCTACCCTTAACTTAAAGTTGCATTCTGTGATCGTCCTTCCTTTAAATACAAATTTCCAGTGAATCAACATGTCACATACACTACATAACACTTTCCTCAACTGCACAGGAGCTTTTCTAACATAATATGTAATTTTAAGATACGCAGGCACAAAAGAAAAAAATGACATCCATGTGCCATAGATTTATTATTCAACTGACCAGACTGGTGACCAGTAATTTTGCAAAGCATAATTTATCGTTGTTGTTGTTGTCTCGATTAACGCAACGCATCACGGGAAGAGGTGCGCTAGACACCTCCAGGGATGGGACTTTCTCTAATAATAGACACATTTTTTAGGACACTAAATAAAAGCTTGCGGATCTCTTGGCTTAAAGCACCACATAACCGACTAAAGGTAATGGACACGCTACGTTATGTAACAAAAGCATACTTTATTATTATTGTTGTTTTGTGATGATACCTGGACTTGTGGCTTCCCCCCGTCTGCCGCGTGGTGAGTCCGAGGGATTCATTCCTTTGGTCTGTCCACTCCCTCAACTCCCAGGTTGTCTGGTACGTGGAATCAGCCACAGGATTTCCCTCTCGGCTCCCATCCACGGGAGCTTCTTTCTTGTCTGAAGGGAACAACAACATCTGGGGTGTCAAGATGATGAGGAAAATCCACCATTAAACAGATTAGGTTGTTATATTAGAGATTTTTTTAATGCAACAAAACACCGCTGTTTCACAGAGGACACTATTTCTGTGACACACTGGTGAAGGTGTCACAGTGGCGCACCCTGGTGTTGAGAGTTTTGAGTATACAAGATCATAGATAGATGTAAATACTGTATTCATTCTATTATGCATATAGTATTCTTGCGGTCTGCTCAGTTCGGTAGTTTGAGAGAATCACTACAACTCCACACCTGTAAAAAGGTGTAAAGCTGTTTTAATAGCAGAGTCTATGTAACAACATGTGGCTTTACCAGCCAGTGCCAGGACTCTGTCCAGTACATGTACAATACAATAGATACAAGAAACAACTGCTACAACTGTATCAACGCCTTGTATCAAACACAGAACATATTAACTAAAACACTTGTAGACATAGTGTTATTGACATATCTGATAGGTGACAATTAGTTATTGTCAATGGCTATATAACTAATATAACAAGTAACAATTAAACGCAACATATATTTCAAAATAACGTATAAGTAGACTATGCACTTTTAGTTTACAATAACATAAAGGTAAATAATGTAACATACCTGTAAAAAGGTGTAATGCTGTTTTAATAGCAGAGTCTATGTAACCAACCACATGTGGCTTTACCAGCCAGTGCCAGGACTCTGTCCAGGTTGACACCTCAATCCCTTGATGGCTAATGTGTCAAGTATACCCTTTTACTAAATACCTGCCACAGTGTGGCAGCTCTATGACAACTATAGTGTTTAACTACAGTATCTGCCACAGTAAGCTTAACTAATAGTTGAAAAGAAAATGTATGTCAAATGTTGTGTTCCAATAAGTGTACAGGGGTGTACACCCGTTATGTGGGGTTCCATGGAACAGCCATCTCGGCAGTCGTGACTGGCAAGCTGTATAGGCATCTCACACATAGCAATAAGATACCAGAACACTGTAAAGTCTCATCATTTACTTGGACCTTTCAATACTTTGTCATCACTGAGTTTTGAATCTAGTGTGACTTTGGTAGAAATAAAATTACAACGATGGATTTAACAGTGAAGGTTGACTTTGGAGGTGACTGTCACAGTGTCAGATGCTGCTAAAAGGAGGTGTTTGCTAATTAGGGCATGTAAGCTTAATAGAACAAAAACGATATTCACATACCCTAAGACTGTTTAGAAACAGGTTTGCACAATAATTAATTGAATGAAAATAAAAAGACATCTAGATTCTAGATAAAAAAATTACTTGGATCCGACATTGCATAATTATGATACTGAGGCTACACAGCTGCGCCCTCTAGTGGTGATCAGAAGTCATCTGATGGAGGTGTTCGTTGATACCGTGGTGATTAGTGAGATGAAACAATAGAGCTGTAACAACTTACTTTCTTTCTCGTCATCTCCGCTGTCTTCAGTGCCCGACGACGAGATGGTGTCAGGATTGTCACCTGCAAACATGCAACAAATTGTGTAGACAGGGTGGGGAAGGGTGTGGGGTGGGTAAAGCTGGGAAGGGCATAGCTTGACCTTGTCATAGAGGGCATTGTGTCCTTTGCAATATATCTACCATGTCACAAATAACGCACTCTGACAGTTACGTAACGCAAGATGAAAACGGGTATTAACAAACATGCTCTGCAGGAACGTGCTTTACTTATGTACTATCATGAATTAGAAGAACACATTTAAATAGTATCTGCTTCATCAGAATTATTTGTTTTTGTTTCAACTGCATACATTCTCGATAACATTTGCGCAGTTAAAAGGTCCTATCCAAGGTAATCTTTTTGCCTGTCTCATTTACAACACATTTCACAGAAACGTCAGCCGTACCTAGAATCCACTACGACATGTTGGCAAGTCTGTACAACTGTTTCTGTGAAATCATTGGGGATTAAACTATTTCTGATTATATCCAATCAGAGTGAGAAAAAGACATAGTAGAAATGGCCTGGCTCTATACAAAAGCGTAGGGCTAACCACACTTTCACAAGATACCCGATAAACATCAGCTCATTCTTTCGATAATTTTAATAAAACTATGTACTCTGTCATTAAACCAACTACAGTATTCATGCTTCAAATTTTAACATCAGCAAACTTGATTCACGACAGGAAAATCAACTGAAGACGGATTTTTCAGGCAGCTCCATTGATAAACCTTTAAATCTACAAAAACTACCTTGGTAACATGATCTAAAAATAAGAAACCAGTTCATGGGAGTGTATCAAATAAATAAAATAAATTTATTTTGCAACAACAACAACATACACAAAACAACCGTTTAAAAATAAAGTTGCATTGCATGGTGGTCACATGGCATGTTATATGCCGTCTTCCTGTGACCCCATAACCATATATTTCTAATTATATTTACACATACGTATACGATGATTATCATAAGTGTATGATATCTTCTGTGTGACTACGGACTGGGGATGCGATGGAGAAGGAAACGAATTAGTGTAGGAAATTACTGTTAGAAAACAATGATAAGAAATTTGTGCGGATCCAAACATAGATCTAAAAAGTAACCAAATATTTAACTGCACTCCGCACATCTGGGATTTAGGCAATGCACGTGGCTAAGATAGTTGTCTAGATATTGATTGGATAATAACAATTTGAATTTTTGTCTGGATTTGACGTTTTGTATTTTATAATCGAGATTATTCCATAGTTTTACAAAATGGTGTTTAGATAATTTAGATGAAAAATGTGTTCTGGGCTTCTCTGTATATAAGAGGTTACGTTGTCTAGTAATTCTGGTGTTGGTGGCTATATTCTTTTTTGGTATATAATGTTTGAAGAATTTAGGCAGTGGATTATTGTGATAGTCATACATAAATAGTAACTGATTTCTGCACGCATCTAAATGAATGTGTCTTAAAAACCTGGACAGGAAGTCAGGATTTCCTGTGTTTACAAAACGTTTTTGTCTTTTCTGAAATGTGTACTCAAAAGAAAATCATAACCTTCTTTCTATGTTTAATATGTTTAATATGTTTAATATGTTTAATATACTCTCACGATTACAGGTCTTTCCTGTTTTGAGCTTTGAATACAGCTTTTACACACGCAAGGCTGGCCTTACAAACACAACAAAAGTGACAGGAAACTATGTACAAGTTAGCCAATTATTTATGCAACTTTTCCTTGATTAACACACAATATGTGAGTCTGGAAGTCAAACCTGCATGAACATTTTGTGAATGTTTTAGATGAGATTTTGGACGGTTGTCATTGATTCAATTAGTGATTAATATTACTGTTTTTGAAGTTGCATTCTGAGATCGTCCATCTTTTAAATACACATTTCTAGTGATTGAACTCGCTTCATATACCAGGGGTAAAACTTCAGCATTTATTTTACTGGACAGCAGGACTAATAAAGACAAAAGTTTACTAGTCCGTCAAAAGGTTTATTTGTCTTGCAAATATCAAAACATAACACAAATTTAAATTGCAAATTTTTTATTTCAACCACAAAAAAACAGTGTCATTTAACAAGATTTAACAAGATTGCCACCCAGAGAATTAACTCTAGGTGGCAGGTGGACAAGGAAGCCCTTTGGCTTATCGAGAGTCCGACCCTTTTACCTATGTGTATCCCGCCCGTCTGAGGTATGTGTAGATTTTATTTTTAAACATATTCACGCTACTAGCACCCACACAATCAGCAGGTAATCTATTCCATTCATTTACAGTCCTTTGTGAAAATGAAAACTTTCTTATATCCAATCTACTCTGCTCCTTTGCCAATGTAAGTTCATGTCCTCTAGTCCTTCTATCTTTCTTAACTGAGAAAAAAATATTTCTATCAATATTTTCATAACCCTTCAATATTTTAAACACTTCTAGCTGATCTCCTCTCAATCTCCTTGTCTCTAGTGTTGTTAAACCGCATTTTTTTAGGCGTATTTCGTAACTAAGATCCCTCAGTTTTGGTATTATTTTAGTTGCTCTCCTCTGCACTCTTTCTAGCATATCTATGTCCTTCCTGCGATATGGCCTCCACGCTTGAATACAATATTCTAAATGAGGCCTAACTATTGTTTTGTACAGCGGTATTATTAGCTCTTTTTCCTTATACGTTATGTTTCGCCTAATTAATCCAAGGATTTGATTTCCCTTTGAAGCTGCAATTCCGCACTGCTCTGAAACCTTCATATCAGCACTAATGGTTAACCCTAAGTCCTTTTCTTTTACAGTAGTACTTAGTACAGTACCCCCCATTGTATATTCTACTTCTTCGTTCCCATGTCCTGTGTGGAGGCATTTACATTTCCCAAAATTGAACAGCATTTGCCACTTTTCAGACCATTTGATCAACCTGTCAAGATCATCTTGTAAATGCTGTCTATCTCCATCACTTTTAATCCTTCTAAACACTTTTGTATCATCCGCAAATTTCAACACCTTGCTTGTTATTTCATCATCCAAATCGTTGATATATATTAAGAATAATATAGGTCCTAATACTGATCCCTGTGGTACCCCACTCAATACCGATTTCCAGTTTGAAGCCTCCCCATCAACTACTACACGTTGTCTTCTGTCAATCAGCCATTGTTCTATCCAGTTTATTATACCATTTCCTATGCCATGGGCCTTTAGTTTAAGCAGTAATCTTTGATATGGTACTTTGTCGAAAGCTTTTTGAAAATCTAAGTAGACGATATCTACTGGTGATCCCTCATCTACCCACTTAGTGATGTCTTCCAAAAAACATAACATATTTGTTAAGCATGACCTCGCTTTAAAAAAAACATGTTGAGATGAGTTTATCAAGTTTTGTTTAACAAGAAAATCCACCATGTGATCTTTAATTAGTCTTTCTAATAATTTACAAATCACTGATGTTAAACTCACTGGTCTATAGTTCTCTGACTTGTTTCTCGAACCTTTTTTTGAATAACGGTATAATGTTTGCTTCTTTCCATTCTAAAGGAACCACTCCCTCTTCTAATGACAAATTGAAAACTGTTGCAAGCGGTATGCTAATTTGTTCTACAATTTCCAATAGTAGTTTGGGTGGAATACCATCCACTCCAGGTGATTTATTATCCTTCATAGCCCTTATTTTCTTAGCTACCATTTCCGGGGTTACAATTAATTGTCCTAAATAGTCTGAATCTGCCCCCTTGAACTTAGCCTCTGGTATTGGCAGTGAACTAATATCTTCCCTGGTAAACACTGAACTAAAGTACTCATTCAGGTCTTCTGCCATTAAGAATCCCTCTGATATTATATTTCCAGCACTATCTTCTAGAGGACCGACCTTATCTTGAACTTTCTGTTTGCTTCGAACATATGCATAAAAACTCTTGCTGTCATGTTTTATATTACTAGCTAATTGTTGTTCATAGCTTCTCTTTGAATTTCTAATTTCAGCTGTAGCTTGGTTAAGTG
Source organism: Paraescarpia echinospica (assembly GCA_020002185.1). Classification (NCBI taxonomy): domain Eukaryota; kingdom Metazoa; phylum Annelida; class Polychaeta; order Sabellida; family Siboglinidae; genus Paraescarpia; species Paraescarpia echinospica. The sequence continues at coordinate 48,395,522 of CM034532.1, read as the reverse complement.
CTTCTTTATAACTGTTGTAGTCTTCATCATTTCCAGTACATCTGTATGACTTCCACATCTTTTGTTTATACTTAATTTTTCTAATGGCTTCTTTCGATAAGTGTTTCTTTTTGGACCGTTTTCCTTGTTTTTTGAAGGGTACAAATTTATCGACTATGCACTTAATTTCACTCTTTAATATATTCCAGCATTCTGTTGCCGTCTTATTTTTTAGTGTCTTATTCCAGTCTATCTTTGCTAAATATTTCCTCATGTCCTTATACCTTCCTTTGTGGAAATTTCTCCTATACTGCTTTTTACTATTCCTTTCTGATTTTACTTTGATGGTAAAATGTATCTGGTTGTGATCACTACTCCCCAGTGGCTCACATATCTTGACATTGTCAACTAATTCATTCTGTGAGGACAAAACTATGTCTAACACATTCTCACCCCTGGTTGGTTCTAGCACATGTTGAGAAAGGAAACTATCTTGAACTAAAACTAAAAACTTGTGGTCCTCACTCCCCATACTCTGTAGAGATTTCCATTGTATATGCCCGTGGTTAAAATCCCCCATAATAATACAGTCCCGTTTGCTTACTTCCCTTATAGCGTTTTGTATTTTTTCATTCTCTTCTATGCTTATGTTTGGACTTCGATAAACTAACCCAACTGTTAACGTTGAGTTTCCTGTAACTATGTTACACCAAACAGCTTCTTCGCAATCTGCTTCTCTTTCTAATTTTATTTCATAAGCCTGAATAGATTCTTTAATATATAAAATAACTCCACCTCCCTTTCTTCCTATTCTATCTTTTCTAAACATTACATATCCTGTCAGTCCCAATTCAGCATCTGATATATCGGTGGTGGTCCAGGATTCGGTTATACCTATTATATGAGGGTCAATATCTTCTACCATAATGTTTAGTTCATTTCTTTTGTTTACTATACTCCTTGCATTTAAACAAACACATTTATATCCAGCTTCAGAAGAGTTTTCCACACTGTTATTTGCTGATTTATTTGTGCTGTCTTTATCTATGCCTCCATTTTCAGGCTTTTCTGTGAGTCCCCCCTGCGAATCTAGTTTAAATAGATACAACCTGTCCCACTGTCAACAGATCGCAGCAGGTTCTCTGAGAAAACTGCTGCCCCCTTTCCACTAAGATGGAGGCCATCTCTCATGTACATATCTTCCCTCCCAACAAAGTATCCCCATAAATCTGTGAATCCCACCCCCTCTTCGTCACACATCTGCTCAACTAGTGCGTTGATCGCCATCCTTTTACAGTTTCTATACGTTGCCCCCCTTCCTCCCATTACTGGCAAAATTCCTGACAGAATAACCTGTTCAACTCTCGTCTTCTGTAGCTTCCTCACTAACTGTCTATACTTCTGTACTATCGCAGTTGTTCCCTCCCTGTCTGCATTATTTGTTCCTACATGTACCAGTATAGACCCCCCCTTGCCATGTCCCAATACCTTCTCTACCCTGTCAGTTACATGTTCAATCCTAGCCCCCGGTAAACAAACAAAGATGTCCTTCCCCTCGCTCAGTGCCTTGTCCGTCTTTCTCATAATGGAGTCGCCCATAAACACCCTCTCTTTCCTCATTGCCCCCTCTATCACTGCCTTAGAATAGCTCCTTCTTCGGTTTGCATCTGTCTGCTTGTTGTCTTTCCCCCCGTCGTCTTCTCTCCTGTCACATTCTCTTCCAATCCATTCTTTCCTGTCGCTTTTTCTCTTGTCACCTTCCCTTTTATCGACTTCTCTTCTATCACATTTTCTCTCACTTCCTTTCGTCCCTTCTTCGTTCGTCCCATCTCGTTTTCCTCTCTCCTCTCCCTTCCCATCTTCCCTCCCTCCTTCTCTACGGTCACTTTCTTCCCTGTCACCTTCACGCTTGTCACGTTTTCTGTTGTCGATTTTCCAATTTCTTCCCCTCCAATCACCTTCCCTCCTCTCAATCTCCTTTCCTCAGTTTTCTTGCCACTGCTATTCTCCTTCAGTCTTGCAGTATTCTCACCTCTCTCCCTGTCGTCTCTCTCCATTCGACCTGCCTCCTTGCTAATTCCCATCTCCATTCCCTTCACAATATCTGTCAACCTAACTATCTCCTTCTGCAGACACTCCACCTTCCAACACCCAATGCACTGAAAGGTGAATCCTTCCTCCATGGTTTCTGCCCATGACTTCCCACAGCCGGACAATGCAAAATCTACCCAGCTGTGGCAGTGATCGCACACCAAGTGTCGCTTTGCCTTGACTTGCCGCTTGCAAGGCGCCATATCCCGATCAGAATTTATTTAATAACTTAACTAACTTAGTCTTTATAAAGACTGTTTCCTGTGTACTACAGCACACTTTAGGTTACAAATTTCAATTACACAGCCAACTATTTATCCTGACACGAACGCTAACATTACCGGTAGTGACCTAATTTAAATACAATCAATTACGTTACGTTAGGCTGCTTTATTTATTTAGGTTACGCCGCCCGACTATCGCCCTTGCTTAATTTTAACAACAATGCTACCTAATCAAAATATCTAGCAAGTACTGGCTTACACAGATATTATCTTATGTAAGTAGTTTGATGGTTGTTACTTTATCTCCTATATATTCTACCACATAATCAGGTTTGTTAAATCTTGTTTACAAATTATCGAAGCCTAAGTGAGTTACCCTATTATCACTCACTATACTAAGGTATTCTAAAATACTATAACTAACTAACTTTAAGCACAACTGCTACTCAATATATGTTTATTGCAACTTTATGAATGATATTAAGGCAAGAATAATACTTATCAATCAGTAATTCCACTTGTTTATCAACTTTTCTGCACCACCAATTTCTACGATCTATCTCCGCCAAATATAGCCTCGATCATCCAGGCAATGCAACCTGCTGATTTTTATTAGACAGCCGGACTAGTTGGTAGGCAGGTTTACTAGTCCGCTGTAATCTTTATTAGTGTACGGACTAGCGGACTACTGGGTAGTTCTACCCCTGTATACTATATAAAACTTTCTGCAACTCCATTAAACTATGTTTCACATAATAAGCAAGTTTAATGTCGCAAAAGATATATGTTTATTTTTCTGCTGGCAGGACTTGGAGACCGATAATCTTGCAAAAGCATAATTTATCAAATTCCATGGCAGCAAGTAGTAGCATATAGTAGCAAGTACATTCAAATAAGTAAATACTGTCCGTGTTGTACATACATTAAAGAAAAAACAGATTAACTCAGAGTGCCACTTTAATATGAAAATATCACAAATAAAATGACTTCTCATTTACTTCTAGTGTAACTTGAACTTGATGGAATCTGAAATCATACTTGTAGCTAATACTAGCTATGCACATTACACATTTTATAACAAATTTATGTAAAAAAAATACTGAAATATGGTTCATTTTTACTCATGCCAGCACATTAATAATAACAAAACTTCTATTGTGCCTAAATCCTCGTAAACCTGAGCTGAGAGGTGCATCCAAACAAAAGGGTTAGGCAATTCCAAGATCAGTGTATATACAGTATTAACATAATCAAGTTCTGCATAATTATGTTTACTTATCCCAGAGATAACTGTTGACAAGAGATAGAACTACATAATTGTTTCTCATGTTGATCACTAGGTGGCAGCTCTGGAGACTAGAGTTATCTAGCCCAGCTGTCTGAACCTGCATTGTGTGGTAGGTATCGCATGCAGTGGCTTCATGATTTATATTTACAAGTTTGCCAGCTAAACTATGCTGGAATGAGAGGGGAGACCACAGCACCAGGCAGTCAGTGAGCTGCTTAGGCCTACATAATCTTAGCAACTCTGCCTCAAATATCTCCGTATCTAAACTACTTTAAGAAAATACTGTTTCAGAATCACTTCTCATGGTGTCGCACCACAATAAAGAACTGCATTTCCACAGGAAATCAGAACCTCAGGAATCCGCTGACAAAGTTACCCGCATGTAACTTCCTAAATCGGTTTAGTCAGGGTAAATAGACAGACAAAAATGGCAATAATTCCGCCTTTGTGCACCGAACATAATCAAGTTATTTCTATAATCTAATAGTGCATACAACAGCAGAAAAGCAGCTGTGTTAATCACTGTTATTCAAATTTATGATAACCATGTTATGGATGGACAGTGTTGGCTTTGCTGGAGACACACTGGCCGAGCCCAGCATTTGAAATAATGCCATTTTATGCGATGTCCAACCATTAATGCTTCCGTCTTGCCACTCCGCCGTAAATCACTCGCTGTTCAAACCGTATGCATAATACGATTTCAGAAATCATAAAACATTTACAGCCACCATAAAACCGTCAACCTGGTTACCATGGTGACAAAATTATAAAATACTGCGGCGTGGCAAATTTCCTTTACAGCTTAATCTGGCTTCCCTCCATTGCTGATTTACCGCCGAGTAAATACTGGAAAAAGTATGTTTTATTGCTGCACGTATTAATGACCTGAAGTGGATTTTCCTGGATAAACTTCACATTAATTTCCTGTACGGCCAGTGCAATAGAATGACTCATAAGTGTCGAAGTGAAGCAACTAAACAAGTCGCCGCCGCACAGAATTTCATGTTGTGGGGAAAAGCATGTCCTTTTCCAACAAACGACACAAATATCACATTTATGTGAATTGGTTTTACCGCATGCTACAGCAAAAATATGTCCATTATACACATGTGTACATAATAGAGATGTTTAATAAGGACAGGTGATCGCCGCACACAGGTGACCACTAAATCAGCATTTACCAGTGGATAAATGCAATAAATACATATGTATAATGCAAATGCACAGGCATGATCTCACACAATAGCCCTACAGACCACGTATTTACATAACGCACGGCTTCATAAATGTTCAATACATGTCAAGTCATGTGTGCTATACATGCAGAGGCCTGTACCAATGACATATTGCAATTCTAGTTTGCAGTGAATTTTAATATGTAAATATTGTACCTGCTTCAATTGTTCGGAATGCTAATGCACAAACTATATAATAGTTCATATCCTCTGAACACATACATCATTTTACAATTCGTAAATAATGGAGGACTGGAGCATACCCGATAAAAATGAGAAGTTCATAAAGGAATATTAATAGTCTTAGTAAGTACTGCACTTTAGATGGAAAGTTTTAGGATGACCCGGCTTGAAAGAAGAATAAAGTAAGACTGCAAGGCAATGACTTTTCATCATTCTGGTGTGCTATAAATTTGAGTGGCAACTATGACAGCGACCTTTCTAGACTTCTGGATTTCCTGCCCATAGCTAATTTTATATACATTGTTTATAAGTGTAACATTTTGCTGAATGTATGATTGTTTTTTTATTTTCAATGGTTATTTAATCATGTTTTGTGTATACATTATTTTGTTGCCAATGTCACTTTGAATTGTTGCTGGGACAAGTACACTATTCTTGTTGCTTGGGAGGGAGGGAAGGGGGAGGGGGGAGGGAGGGAGGGAGGGAGGGAGGGAGGGAGGGAGGTAGGGAGGGAAGACGACGGACTGTTGGAAGGGAGGGAGGGAGGGCTAGAGAAGGGAAAGACGGAGGGGTGGATGAAGAGAGGAATGGAAGAAGGTAGGAAAGAAAGTAGGAAAGGATGGAAGAAAGGAGGGAAAGACAATAAGAACGAGATGGGAGCTACTGCCAATACAGTGTACATAAAGAATTGCATCAGGGCGTCCAGTTGCCAAGACTGACCAGTGTCTTATTGACTCAAGTTGGACACCATCTGACCCTGACAAGCTACAAGACAAACAGTGGCAAGGCAATACTTGCCCAGTGTAGTCAATTAGATGGGCTATCACAACCAGATGTAAATGTAAGGAAGTCCAACACGCAAGATGTCTGCCTCGGCAAATGTTTCCAGAAGACACTGCCGGGGATAATTGGTGATGGCCGGCTGGTGGACGTGATGAAATACGACTTCTTAGGATGTCTACTTCGGTGCAGAAGGGCAACTCTCGGCTCGATGGCGTGGGCAACATGCTTTTATTGCAAATGAATAATTATGACAGCATCGCTGTGTGCTCTTTGGCGTATATCATGCCCTCTTTATGGGACATCAATTACTACCGGTGCTTAATTGCCAAAGTGAAAGACATCATGGTCTAAAACCTCAATGGAAATATAATTTTTTGATTAAAACGTCCGAAATTTAGCTACACAGATATGCCATAGGTACGTGTACATGATGTAAGGGGAAGTTGAAAACTGCTGAATCATCATGAGCGTCATACTGTGATGCGTGACAGTTCTAGGGCTGTGTTTACTGACATGTGACCTTTGAAGATGCGGCATAGACCAAAGTACAAAGGTGGGGAGTGCACGTCTCACGTGAATGCTGGACGTGCGTGTGCCCACACAGCATGCGGGCGTTCACCCACACAGCATGCAGACATTCACCCACACAGGTAGATAAGTTAGATCCACTAATGGGCAGAGATCACGAATTGAACGGATAATATTGGGGAAACTGAGAGGGGCATGGAAAGGAAGAAGGTGAAAGAGATGGAAAGAGAGAGGGACGGAGGAATGGAAAAGGAAGGAAAGATCAGAGGAAGACAGGAGGAATGGAAAAGGGGAGAGTGGGATGTATGGAAGAAAGTAGGGAGGGATGGAAGAAAGTAGGGAGGTAGGGAGGGAGAGAAAGAGGGAGGGGGAAGGAGGGAACCAAGGGACAGGCCCTCATCAATTAAATCTCAGACAGTATCCAGTAGCTATGTGCAGCAACAAAGCTTCGGTAATTTCAACTTCCACCAACAAAGGCCGACACATCCAACAGCTCATTAAAACGGTGCTAAAATGCAATTCTCTCGCACAAATCAAATCGGGTGCTGACTGACCATCATTATTTGACCATGTGGTGACCGCAGATGGACAGCTGTGGCTCTGATGCTAATAATTCAAAATGGCCATCCATCCACTGCGAGCAACCTCCCTCATTAGCATGCATATCATCCCCTCAATAATTCTGCCAGATTTAACTGCCCATTTGCCTCAAGCTGACCGCTGTCTGCAACAAAGCCAATCGGATGCACAGATGACCGCTGGAGATACGGAGAAATTCCACATTTCTCATTTGATTTCACATTTCAATTAAGCCGCATGCCCGGTTGCCGTGGCAACGACACCGGTGCCATGAACTCCTCAACCCGCAGAAGTCGACTTACTTCACCGAGAACTGGTTTTTCGTGGAGTCGCTTTTCAAAATGCCAAATTTTATTAACATCCCCGAAACGGCGGTGGTGGTGTGGAACATCGGTGACCTTTCCCGTCGTAGACATGGTAATTATGCAAAATCAATTCCTCTGTGGCCGCTGGTAAATTACGGGCGATATAAAATTATAAAGTGTACGGAGCGTGGCCAACGATAATAAGCAATAACAGGATCCGTAAAATAACTCATGCACTTTAATGTCTGCCTAGAAGGCTTTGGCGCCATGAAATCTAGAAGGCTACCCCCTCTGTCGTGACAAACACATGATATTATGGAACTTTGCTTTAATCTATTCAATTTGAATAATAAATGAGCGAATTGTATGGAATATATTTATGTATATTGTCTGCATCAAAGAAATGATTAAATTGTGCGTCGCCGAAGTCGGCAGTAACTATTTTAGTGTTTTTGTAATGTCAATTTGCTGTGTCACAGACCGTTTGTACTAAATACCAGCAAGTGTATACATATTCGACTTGCAACCACACGGTTGATTACATTCGAGTATGAATAAAAACTGGGTTGTATGGTATACATCTTTATACAAGACACAAAACACATTTTTTATAGTGATTTTGATTTATGCCTTATTACATACTTGTGCGTCATAGGAGTAAAATAATCTCAATACCCATGCAACGTCACATGTAGTTATACTCAATGTTAAGACTTAGTAGACAAACTGGGACATAACAGTCATCAAACGGTCCAGAAAGAAACACTTATTGAAAGAAGCCATTAGAAAATTATGTACAAACAAATTATGTGGAAGTCATATAGACGTACTGGAAATGACGAAGACTACAACATTTATAAAGAAGCCCTTAACCAAGTTACAATTGAAATTAGAAATTCAAAGAGAAGCTATAAAAAAATTAGCTTGTAATATAAAACATGACAGCAAGAGTTTTTGTGCATATGTTTGGAACAAACAGAAAGTTCAGGATATGGTCGGTCCTCTAGAAAATACTGCTGGAAATATAATATCTGAGGGATTCTTAATGGCAGAAGACCTGAATGAGTATTTTAGTTCGGTGTTTACCAGGGAAGATATTAGTTCACTGCCAGTACCAGAGGCTAAGTTCAAGGGTGCGGAATCAGACTATTTAGGACGGTTAATTGTATCCCCGGAAATGGTAGCTAATAAAATATTCCGCCCAAACTAATACTGGAAATTGTAGAACAAATTAGCATACCGTTTGCAACACTTTTCAACTTGTCATTAGAAGAGGGAGTGGTTCCTTTAAAATGGAAAGAAGCAAACATTATACCATTATTTAAAAAAGGTTCGAGAAACAAGTCAGAGAACTGCAGATCTGTGTGCTTAACATCGGTAATTTGCAAATTATGAGAAAGAGTAATTAAACATGGTGGATTTTCTTGTTAAACAAAACTTGATAAACTCATCTCAACATGGGTTTTTAAAAGCGAGGTCCTGCTTAACAAATATGTTATGTTTTTTTGAAGATATCAGTATGTGGGTAGACGAGGGATCACCAGTAGATATCATCTAATTACATTTTTACAAAGCTTTCGACAAAGTGCTACATCAAAGATTACTGCTTAAACTAAAGGCCCATGGCATAGGAAATGGTTTAATTAATTGGATAGAAAAATGGCTGATTGACAGAAGACAACGGGTAGTTGTTGATGGGGAGGTTTCAAACTGGAAATCAGTTTTGAGTGGGGTACGACACTAACATGGATCAGTACTGGGACCTATATTATTCTTAAATACAATGGGGGGTTCTGTATTAAGAACTACTGTAAAGGAAAACGGACTTAGGGTTAATCATTAGTGCTGATATGAAGGTTTTAGAGCAGTGCATAATTGCAGCTTCAAAGGGAAATCAAATCCTTGGATTAATTAGGCGAAATATAGCGTGTAAGGAAAAAGAACTAATAATATCACTGTACAAAACTATATATTGGCCTCATTTAGAATATTGTATACAAGCGTGGAGGCCATATCGCAAGGACATAGATATGGTAGAAAGAGTACAGAGGAGAGCGACTAAATTGATACAAAAACTAAGGGATCTTAGTTACGAAACACGCCTAAAAGAATGTGGTTTGATAACACTAGAGACCAGGAGATTGAGAGGAGATCAGATAGAAGTGTATAAAATATTGAATGGTTATGAAAATATTGATAGAAATATTTTTTCTCAGTTAAGAAAGATAGAAGGACTCGAGAACATGAAGTTACATTAATAAAGGAGCAGTGTAGATTAGATATATAAGAAAGTTCTCATTTTCACAAAGGATTGTAAATGAATGGAACAGATTATCTGCTGATTGTGTTGGTGCTAGTAGCGTGAATAATTTATGTTAAAAATAAAATCGACACATACCTCAGAAGGGCGGGATACAAGTAGATAAAAGGGTTGGACTCTCAATAAGCCAAAAGGCTTCCTTGTCCACCTGCCATCTAGAGTTAATTCTCTCGGTGGCAATCTTGTTAAATTTGGTTAAATCATATTAAATAACTAGTCAATCACCATAGAGGGTGATCGACTGGTCTTGCCTTCATGAGTTGTTTACATGGCCTGACTGATTTGTAAGACGATAGCATTGTTTTGTTTGACCTGATAGGTCGATTATTGTATAAGACGACTGGAATCAAGTCTTCAACTTGGTAGTGGTCCAGTAACCTGGTAGTTCATACATACAGTCGTTAAGGTAATGGTCCAACAACCTGGTAGTTCATACATACAGTTGTTAAGGTACACTAGTTTCCCTCCTGTTTCTTTGCCCTCTCTTTGCCAATCCTTCCCCAATTCATTCCCTGTACATATTCTCCCATCTCAGTTGTCCTATTACCGAAATGTCCTGTTACCAAAATGTCTGTTGCCCAACTGTCCATGGCCAAAGTGTCCTTTACCAAAACGTCTGGCTACCGCAGGACACACAGAGTGAGTGAGGAATAACTGACATGGACCTTGGAAAACAGAGAAGGGTCGAAAGACCACCAATTGAGATGGAAAGGCAGCGTCAAATGACATCTCAAAAGGGCAGGGATGAACGAACAGCTGAGAGCGAGAGTTTTGTTTTGAGAGTTTCGGGATAGGTGGAGACGTATCGTCAATGGCAAGAAGAAGATATCAGTTCCCCTTTGATCAAATCCATAATGATAACACCCGTAACAAAGAACTATTTATGACACGCCTGCCAATTCTGACCACAATGTAACAAATCACACTAACATGGCCACCTGATTGCATTCCGTCTACTAATTAATAGCAGCTGTGAAGTCTTTAATGGGCCCAGATCTACCACAAAGACAATGCAATTAACACATGACAGAATGCTATTGCCTAACTAATTAGAGCTCAGTTTGTGACGATGGAATTCATAAATATACTATTATTTAGGCCATTAGAAGGGCATGTCTGAAAGTCAAACAAGTACTATGTTATAGTGGTGACCAGTCATAAAATTAAACATATCACAGTGTTTCTTTTCTTTTAAAATATGACATAACAACATCTCATTTACATGCAACCTCGAAGGATGTTTAATAGACACCTGTCAAACAGATGATATGATACATGTTCCTTAGAAAAACTTCTATATGAGCAATATATTCTATCTCACAGCAGCTTTTGTTCATAAAGCTAAACATAACCTGGGCATATATGCTTTCTCTGTAGGTGTGCCCAAAATCTTAAACATATTTCCATCACCTTAAAATCATCTGAAACTATACCATCCTTCCACAAAGTTCTCAAAACACTTTTTGTACCTGTTGTATTTTACCCCTAAATCCTGGTCCCTTGTTGAGATGAAAACATTTGCGTCTCCCGGTATGTAATATCATGAACACAGATATCAGATGTTATTCAGTATAGCAGTATCCATAACAGGAACATAACCCCTCCATGCCTGAGTTACAACGTTCTGTGATGATACAAGGAAAACCACATCCTGAATTACAAAATTCGAAATTAAATCCACCCAATTTTGTACTATGGAGACCAAAGGTTTGACGGATATAAGTTTGAAATTTACAACACGTTGGACTGAGTGACAAGATTGCTCAATTTATTTTGATCTACGTTGTGAAGGGATTTAACATTTCCTGGTGTCTGAGAAAGGTTGATAAATAAAGCTATAGCATGCTAAGCCTTTTATTAGTTTTGCATGTCTTTGCAAGATTTATCTTTAATTTAGCATGTTTTTGCAATGTTTAACTCCTAATGCCATCATATTTATGCTAGATTTTCTGAGACGACATCAATCATGCTGATTTTTTAGATGAGAGTTTGATAAATCCAAGTTTTTTCTAGCCTGATAAATGTACAACTACAGCTACAGGTATGTTATAAATGTCAGTATTGGTTGACGGAATCAATGATATTTTTCTGAATTGAACTCCAAACTGACAGATTCAACCATAATATTATTAGTAATAAACAGTCCACTATTGATCCGTCTGAAATTAATAAAAAAGAATATGAGATATTATAGAGAAGAGGCGAATAGTTTTCCAATAACGTTTCGTAACACAATAATATATAATCCATTATTTCCAAGAGCTATTTCCAGCCAACTCAAAGCCAGTGCATCCAGTCTACATGTTTGGAGACAACACATTTGGAGGCAAAACATTAGCAGCTAACACATTTTATGGCCAGCACATTTGGAACTGGCACATTTAGAGCCAGTACGTTCAAAGCCAACACGTTTGAAATAAACATAATTATTCAGGGCTAACACATTTGCTGCCAATGCACTCAGAGTACACACGTTCTGAGGTAACAGATTTGGTCACAGCACATCTGGCGCAAACACATTTAGGACCAACAACTTAGCGTCCAACACATTTGGATCAAACACATTCGAAGCCAGCATATTCAATGGGCATTTTCGCTACCTTGAACTTTAATTGCTAAAACAAACCATTAAATTCTCCCTACTCATGACTGGGTCTAAACTAACTCTAAACACAGCCACGTTTTTCTCATAGCTGCTTTGAAGATCAATAGATTTGTTTTTAAAAAACCTACTCTGCCACTGTGGCCACCAACGGTCACTTTCTAAGAATTCGTTATCACTCACAATTCATAATTATTCATAATCACTCATCTTGCTGTCATCATTTCAACACAATACATGGAAATTGCCATTTATACCAGCCTGCAGGTCTTCATT
>CM034532.1:48272290-48382126 GCA_020002185.1 Paraescarpia echinospica | reverse complement strand
CAAGAAAATCCACCATGTGATCTTTAATTAGCCTTTCTAACAATTTACAAATCACCGATTTTAAACTAACTGGTCTATAATTACTTGACTTCTTTCTCGAACCTTTTTTAAATAACGGTATAATGTTTGCTTCTTTCCATTCTAAAGGAACCACTCCCTCTTCTAATGACAAGTTGAACACTGTTGCAAGCGGTATGCTAATTTGTTCTACAATTTCCAATAGTAGTTTGGGTGGAATACCATCCACTCCAGGTGATTTACTATCCTTCATAGTCCTAATTTTCTTAGCTACCATTTCTGACGTTACAATTAGTTGTCTTAAATAGTCTTATTCTGCCCCCTCGAACTTAGCCTCTGGTACTGGCAGTGAACTAATGTCTTCTCTGGTAAACACTTAATTAAAATACTCATTCAGGTCTTCTGCCATTAAGAATCCTTCTGATATTATATTTCCAGCACTATCTTCTAGAGGACCGACCCTATCCTGAACTTTCTGTTTGCTTCGAACATACGCATAACAACTCTTGCTGTCATGTTTTATATTACAAGGTAATTTATGTTCATAGCTTCTCTTTGAATTTCTAATTTCAGCTGTAGCTTGGTTTCGTGCTTCTTTATAAATGTTGTAGTCTTCGTCATTTCCAGTACGTCTATATGTCTTCCACATCATTTGTTTATACTTAATTTTTCTAATGGCTTCTCTCAACAAGTGTTTCTTTTTGGACCGTTTCCCGTGTTTTTTTAAGGGAACAAATTTGACGATGATGCTTTCAATCTCATTCTTTAAGATATTCCAGCATTTTGTTGCTGTCTTATTCTTCAGTGTGTTATTCCAGTCTATCTTTGCTAAATATTTCCTGATGTCCTTATATTTTCCTTTGTGGAAATTTCTGCTGTACTGCTTTTTACTATTCCTTTTTGATTTTACTTTGATGGTAAAATGTATCTGGTTGTGATCAGTATTCCCCAGTGGCTCACATATTCTGACTTTGTCAACTAATTCATTCTGTGAGGACAAAACTATGTCTAACACATTCTCTCCCCTGGTTGGTTCTAGCACATGTTGAGAAAGGAAACTATCTTGTACTAAAACTTAAAAATTGTGGTCCTCACTACCCATACTCTGTAGATATTTCCATTTTATATGCCCATGGTTAAAATCACCCATAATAACACAGTCAGATTTAACAAGATTTAACAAGATAGCCGCCCAGAGAATTAACTCTAGGTGGCAGGTGGACAAGGAAGCCCTTTGGCTTATCGAGATTCCGACCCTTTTATATATGTGTATCCCGCCCGTCTGAGGTATGTGTCGATTTTATTTTTAAACATATTCACGCTACTAGCACCCACACAATCAGCAGGTAATCTGTTCCATTCATTTACAGTCCTTTGTGAAAATGAAAACTTTTTTATATCCAATCTACTCTGCTCCTTTGCCAATGTAAGTTCATGTCCTCTAGTCCTTTTATCTTTCTTAATTGAGAACAAAATATTTCTATCAATATTTTCATAACCCTTCAATATTTTAAACACTTCTATCTGATCTCCTCTCAATCTCCTGGTCTCTAGTGTTGTTAAACCGCATTTTTTTAGGCGTATTTCGTAACTAAGATCCCTCAGTTTTGGTATCATTTTAGATGCTCTCCTCTGCACTCTTTCTAGCATATCTATGTCCTTCCTGCGATATGGCCTCCACGCTTGAATACAATATTCTAAATGAGGCCTAACTATAGTTTTGTACAGCGGTATTATTAGCTCTTTTTCCTTATACGTTATGTTTCGCCTAATTAATCCAAGGATTTGATTTTCCTTTGAAGCTGCAATTCCGCACTGCTCTGAAACCTTCATATCAGCACTAATGGTTAACCCTAAGTCCTTTTCTTTTACAGTAGTACTTAGTACAGTACCCCCATTGTATATTCTACTTCTTCGTTCCCATGTCCTGTGTGGAGGCATTTACATTTCCCAAAATTGAACAGTATTTGCCACTTTTCAGACCATTTGATCAACCTGTCAAGATCATCTTGTAAATGCTGTCTATCTCCATCACTTTTAATCCTTCTAAACACTTTTGTATCATCCGCAAATTTCAACACCTTGTTTGTTATTTCATCATCCAAATCGTTGATATATATTAAGAATAATATAGGACCTAATACTGATCCCTGTGGTACCCCACTCAATACCGATTTCCACTTTGAAGCCTCCCCATCAACTACTACACGTTGTCTTCTGTCAATCAGCCATTGTTCTATCCAGTTTATTATACCATTTCCTATGCCATGGGCCTTTAGTTTAAGGAGTAATCTTTGATGTGGTACTTTGTCGAAAGCTTTTTGAAAATCTAAGTAGACGATATCTACTGGTGATCCCTCATCTACCCACTTAGTGATGTCTTCCAAAAAACATAACATATTTGTTAAGCATGACCTCGCTTTAAAAAAACCATGTTGAGATGGGTTTATCAAGTTTTGTTTAACAAGAAAAACCACCATGTGATCTTTAATTAGTCTTTCTAACAATTTACAAATCACTGATGTTAAACTCACTGGTCTATAGTTCTCTGACTTGTTTCTCGAACCTTTTTTGAATAACGGTATAATATTTGCTTCTGTCCATTCTAAAGGAACCACTCCCTCTTCTAATGACAAATTGAAAACTGTTGCAAGCGGTATGCTAATTTGTTCTACAATTTCCAATAGTAGTTTGGGTGGAATACCATCCATTCCAGGTGATTTATTATCCTTCATAGCCCTTATTTTCTTACCTACCATTTCCGGGGTTTAATTAATTGTCCTAAATAGTCTGAATCTGCCCCCTTGAACTTAGCCTCTGGTACTGGCAGTGAACTAATATCTTCCCTGGTAAACACTGAACTAAAGTACTCATTCAGGTCTTCTGCCAGTAAGAATCCCTCTGATATTATATTTGCAGCACTATCTTCTAGAGGACCGACTTTATCTTGAACTTTCTGTTTGCTTCGAACATACGCATAACAACTCTTGCTGTCATGTTTTATATTACTAAATAATTGTTGTTCATAGCTTCTCTTTGAATTTCTAATTTCAGCTGTAGCTTGGTTAAGTGCTTCTTTATAACTGTTGTAGTCTTCATCATTTCCAGTACATCTATATGACTTCCACATCATTTCTTTGTACTTAATTTTTCTAATGGCTTCTTTCGATAAGTGTTTCTTTTTGGACCGTTTTCCTTGTTTTTTGAAGGGTACAAATTTATCGACTATGCACTTAATTTCACTCTTTAATACATTCCAGCATTCTGTTGCCGTCTTATTTTTCAGTGTGTTATTCCAGTCTATCTTTGCTAAATATTTCCTCATGTCCTTATACCTTCCTTTGTGGAAATTTCTCCTATACTGCTTTTTACTATTCCTTTCTGATTTTACTTTGATGGTAAAATGTATCTGGTTGTGATCGCTACTCCCCAGTGGCTCACATATCTTGACATTGTCAACTAATTCATTCTGTGAGAACAAAACTATGTCCAACACATTCTCACCCCTGGTTGGTTCTAGCACATGTTGAGAAAGGAAAGTATCTTAAACTAAAACTAAAAACTTTTGGTCCTCACTCCCCATACTCTGTAGAGATTTCCATTGTATATGCCCGTGGTTAAAATCCCCCATAATAATACAGTCCTGTTTGCTTACTTCCCTTATAGCGTTTTGTATTTTTTCATTCTCTTCTATGCTTATGTTTGGACTTCGATAAACTAACCCAACTGTTAACGTTGAGTTTCCTGTAACTATGTTACACCAAACAGCTTCTTCGCAATCAGCTTCTCTTTCTAATTTTATTTCATAAGCCTGAATAGATTCTTTAATATATAAAATAACTCCACCTCCCTTTCTTCCTATTCTATATTTTCTAAACATTACATATCCTGTCAGTCACAATTCACCATCTGATATATCGGTGGTGGTCCAGGATTCGGTTATACCTATTATATGAGGGTCAATATCTTCTACCATAATGATTAGTTCATTTTTTTTGTTTACTATACTCCTTGCATTTAAACAAACACATTTATATCCAGCTTCAGAAGAGTTTTTCACACTGTTATTTGCTGATTTATTTGTGCTGTCTTTATCTATGCCTCCATTTTCAGGCTTTTCTCTGAGTCCCCCCTGCGAATCTAGTTTAAATAGATACAACCTGTCCCACTGTCAACAGATCGCAGCAGGTTCTCTGAGAAAACTGCTGCCCCTTTCCACTAAGATGGAGGCCATCTCTCATGTACATATCTTCCCTCCCAACAAAGTATCCCCATAAATCTGTGAATCCCACCCCCTCTTCGTCACACATCTGCTCAACTAATGCATTGATCGCCATCCTTTTACAGTTTCTATACGTTGCCCCCCTTCCTCCCATTACTGGCAAAATTCCTGACAGAATAACCTGTTCAACTCTCGTCTTCTGTAGCTTCCTCACTAACTGTCTATGCTTCTGTACTATCGCAGTTGTTCCCTCCCTGTCTGCATTATTTGTTCCTACATGTACCAGTATAGACCCCCCCTTGCCATGTCCCAATACCTTCTCTACCCTGTCAGTTACATGTTCAATCCTAGCCCCCGGTAAACAAACAACGATGTCCTTCCCCTCGCTCAGTGCCTTGTCCGTCTTTCTCATAATGGAGTCGCCCATAAACACCCTCTCTTTCCTCATTGCCCCCTCTATCACTGCCTTAGAATAGCTCCTTCTTCGGTTTGCATCTGTCTGCTTGTTGTCTTTCCCCCCGTCGTCTTCTCTCCTGTCACATTCTCTTCCAATCCATTCTTTCCTGTCGCTTTTTCTCTTGTCACCTTCCCTTTTATCGACTTCTCTTCTATCACATTTTCTCTCACTTCCTTTCGTCCCTTCTTCGTTCGTCCCATCTCGTTTTCCTCTCTCCTCTCCCTTCCCATCTTCCCTCCCTCCTTCTCTACGGTCACTTTCTTCCCTGTCACCTTCACGCTTGTCACGTTTTCTGTTGTCGATTTTTCAATTTCTTCCCCTCCAATCACCTTCCCTCCTCTCAATCTCCTTTCCTCAGTTTTCTTGCCACTGCTATTCTCCTTCAGTCTTGCAGTATTCTCACCTCTCTCCCTGTCGTCTCTCTCCATTCGACCTGCCTCCTTGCTAATTCCCATCTCCATTCCCTTCACAATATCTGTCAACCTAACTATCTCCTTCTGCAGACACTCCACCTTCCAACACCCAATGCACTGAAAGGTGAATCCTTCCTCCATGGTTTCTGCCCATGACTTCCCACAGCCGGACAATGCAAAATCTACCCAGCTGTGGCAGTGATCACACACCAAGTGTCGCTTTGCCTTCACTTGCCGTTTGCAAGGCGCCATATCCCGATCAGAATTTATTTAATAACTTAACTAACTTAGTCTTTATAAAGACTGTTTCCTGTGTACTACAGCACACTTTAGGTTACAAATTTCAATTACACAGCCAACTATTTATCCTGACACGAACGCTAACATTACCGGTAGTGACCTAATTTAAATACAATCAATTACGTTACGTTGGGCTGCTTTATTTATTTAGGTTACGCCGCCCGACTATCGCCCTTGCTTAATTTTAACAACAATGCTACCTAATCAAAATATCTAGCAAGTACTGGCTTACACAGATATTATCTTATGTAAGTAGTTTGATGGTTGTTACTTTATCTCCTATATATATTCTACCACATAATCAGGTTTGTTAAATCTTGTTTACAAATTATCGAAGCCTAAGTGAGTTACCCTATTATCACTCACTATACTAAGGTATTCTAAAATACTATAACTAACTAACTTTAAGCACAACTGCTACTCAATATATGTTTATTGCAACTTTATGAATGATATTAAGGCAAGAATAATACTTATCAATCAGTAATTCCACTTGTTTATCAACTTTTCTGCACCACCAATTTCTACGATCTATCTCCGCCAAATATAGCCTCGATCATCCAGGCAATGCAACCTGCTGATTTTTATTAGACAGCCGGACTAGTTGGTAGGCAGGTTTACTAGTCCGCTGTAATCTTTATTAGTGTACGGACTAGCGGACTACTGGGTAGTTCTACCCCTGTATACTATATAAAACTTTCTGCAACTCCATTAAACTATGTTTCACATAATAAGCAAGTTTAATGTCGCAAAAGATATATGTTTATTTTTCTGCTGGCAGGACTTGGAGACCGATAATCTTGCAAAAGCATAATTTATCAAATTCCATGGCAGCAAGTAGTAGCATATAGTAGCAAGTACATTCAAATAAGTAAATACTGTCCGTGTTGTACATACATTAAAGAAAAAACAGATTAACTCAGAGTGCCACTTTAATATGAAAATATCACAAATAAAATGACTTCTCATTTACTTCTAGTGTAACTTGAACTTGATGGAATCTGAAATCATACTTGTAGCTAATACTAGCTATGCACATTACACATTTTATAACAAATTTATGTAAAAAAAATACTGAAATATGGTTCATTTTTACTCATGCCAGCACATTAATAATAACAAAACTTCTATTGTGCCTAAATCCTCGTAAACCTGAGCTGAGAGGTGCATCCAAACAAAAGGGTTAGGCAATTCCAAGATCAGTGTATATACAGTATTAACATAATCAAGTTCTGCATAATTATGTTTACTTATCCCAGAGATAACTGTTGACAAGAGATAGAACTACATAATTGTTTCTCATGTTGATCACTAGGTGGCAGCTCTGGAGACTAGAGTTATCTAGCCCAGCTGTCTGAACCTGCATTGTGTGGTAGGTATCGCATGCAGTGGCTTCATGATTTATATTTACAAGTTTGCCAGCTAAACTATGCTGGAATGAGAGGGGAGACCACAGCACCAGGCAGTCAGTGAGCTGCTTAGGCCTACATAATCTTAGCAACTCTGCCTCAAATATCTCCGTATCTAAACTACTTTAAGAAAATACTGTTTCAGAATCACTTCTCATGGTGTCGCACCACAATAAAGAACTGCATTTCCACAGGAAATCAGAACCTCAGGAATCCGCTGACAAAGTTACCCGCATGTAACTTCCTAAATCGGTTTAGTCAGGGTAAATAGACAGACAAAAATGGCAATAATTCCGCCTTTGTGCACCGAACATAATCAAGTTATTTCTATAATCTAATAGTGCATACAACAGCAGAAAAGCAGCTGTGTTAATCACTGTTATTCAAATTTATGATAACCATGTTATGGATGGACAGTGTTGGCTTTGCTGGAGACACACTGGCCGAGCCCAGCATTTGAAATAATGCCATTTTATGCGATGTCCAACCATTAATGCTTCCGTCTTGCCACTCCGCCGTAAATCACTCGCTGTTCAAACCGTATGCATAATACGATTTCAGAAATCATAAAACATTTACAGCCACCATAAAACCGTCAACCTGGTTACCATGGTGACAAAATTATAAAATACTGCGGCGTGGCAAATTTCCTTTACAGCTTAATCTGGCTTCCCTCCATTGCTGATTTACCGCCGAGTAAATACTGGAAAAAGTATGTTTTATTGCTGCACGTATTAATGACCTGAAGTGGATTTTCCTGGATAAACTTCACATTAATTTCCTGTACGGCCAGTGCAATAGAATGACTCATAAGTGTCGAAGTGAAGCAACTAAACAAGTCGCCGCCGCACAGAATTTCATGTTGTGGGGAAAAGCATGTCCTTTTCCAACAAACGACACAAATATCACATTTATGTGAATTGGTTTTACCGCATGCTACAGCAAAAATATGTCCATTATACACATGTGTACATAATAGAGATGTTTAATAAGGACAGGTGATCGCCGCACACAGGTGACCACTAAATCAGCATTTACCAGTGGATAAATGCAATAAATACATATGTATAATGCAAATGCACAGGCATGATCTCACACAATAGCCCTACAGACCACGTATTTACATAACGCACGGCTTCATAAATGTTCAATACATGTCAAGTCATGTGTGCTATACATGCAGAGGCCTGTACCAATGACATATTGCAATTCTAGTTTGCAGTGAATTTTAATATGTAAATATTGTACCTGCTTCAATTGTTCGGAATGCTAATGCACAAACTATATAATAGTTCATATCCTCTGAACACATACATCATTTTACAATTCGTAAATAATGGAGGACTGGAGCATACCCGATAAAAATGAGAAGTTCATAAAGGAATATTAATAGTCTTAGTAAGTACTGCACTTTAGATGGAAAGTTTTAGGATGACCCGGCTTGAAAGAAGAATAAAGTAAGACTGCAAGGCAATGACTTTTCATCATTCTGGTGTGCTATAAATTTGAGTGGCAACTATGACAGCGACCTTTCTAGACTTCTGGATTTCCTGCCCATAGCTAATTTTATATACATTGTTTATAAGTGTAACATTTTGCTGAATGTATGATTGTTTTTTTATTTTCAATGGTTATTTAATCACGTTTTGTGTATACATTATTTTGTTGCCAATGTCACTTTGAATTGTTGCTGGGACAAGTACACTATTCTTGTTGCTTGGGAGGGAGGGAAGGGGGAGGGGGGAGGGAGGGAGGGAGGGAGGGAGGGAGGGGGAGGGAGGGAAGACGGACGGACTGTGGGAAGGGAGGGAGGGAGGGCTAGAGAAGGGAAAGACGGAGGGGTGGATGAAGAGAGGAATGGAAGAAGGTAGGAAAGAAAGTAGGAAAGGATGGAAGAAAGGAGGGAAAGACAATAAGAACGAGATGGGAGCTACTGCCAATACAGTGTACATAAAGAATTGCATCAGGGCGTCCAGTTGCCAAGACTGACCAGTGTCTTATTGACTCAAGTTGGACACCATCTGACCCTGACAAGCTACAAGACAAACAGTGGCAAGGCAATACTTGCCCAGTGTAGTCAATTAGATGGGCTATCACAACCAGATGTAAATGTAAGGAAGTCCAACACGCAAGATGTCTGCCTCGGCAAATGTTTCCAGAAGACACTGCCGGGGATAATTGGTGATGGCCGGCTGGTGGACGTGATGAAATACGACTTCTTAGGATGTCTACTTCGGTGCAGAAGGGCAACTCTCGGCTCGATGGCGTGGGCAACATGCTTTTATTGCAAATGAATAATTATGACAGCATCGCTGTGTGCTCTTTGGCGTATATCATGCCCTCTTTATGGGACATCAATTACTACCGGTGCTTAATTGCCAAAGTGAAAGACATCATGGTCTAAAACCTCAATGGAAATATAATTTTTTGATTAAAACGTCCGAAATTTAGCTACGCAGATATGCCATAGGTACGTGTACATGATGTAAGGGGAAGTTGAAAACTGCTGAATCATCATGAGCGTCATACTGTGATGCGTGACAGTTCTAGGGCTGTGTTTACTGACATGTGACCTTTGAAGATGCGGCGTAGACCAAAGTACAAAGGTGGGGAGTGCACGTCTCACGTGAATGCTGGACGTGCGTGTGCCCACACAGCATGCGGGCGTTCACCCACACAGCATGCAGACATTCACCCACACAGGTAGATAAGTTAGATCCACTAATGGGCAGAGATCACGAATTGAACGGATAATATTGGGGAAACTGAGAGGGGCATGGAAAGGAAGAAGGTGAAAGAGATGGAAAGAGAGAGGGACGGAGGAATGGAAAAGGAAGGAAAGATCAGAGGAAGACAGGAGGAATGGAAAAGGGGAGAGTGGGATGTATGGAAGAAAGTAGGGAGGGATGGAAGAAAGTAGGGAGGTAGGGAGGGAGAGAAAGAGGGAGGGGGAAGGAGGGAACCAAGGGACAGGCCCTCATCAATTAAATCTCAGACAGTATCCAGTAGCTATGTGCAGCAACAAAGCTTCGGTAATTTCAACTTCCACCAACAAAGCCGACACATCCAACAGCTCATTAAAACGGTGCTAAAATGCAATTCTCTCGCACAAATCAAATCGGGTGCTGACTGACCATCATTATTTGACCATGTGGTGACCGCAGATGGACAGCTGTGGCTCTGATGCTAATAATTCAAAATGGCCATCCATCCACTGCGAGCAACCTCCCTCATTAGCATGCATATCATCCCCTCAATAATTCTGCCAGATTTAACTGCCCATTTGCCTCAAGCTGACCGTTGTCTGCAACAAAGCCAATCGGATGCACAGATGACCGCTGGAGATACGGAGAAATTCCACATTTCTCATTTGATTTCACATTTCAATTAAGCCGCATGCCCGGTTGCCGTGGCAACGACACCGGTGCCATGAACTCCTCAACCCGCAGAAGTCGACTTACTTCACCGAGAACTGGTTTTTCGTGGAGTCGCTTTTCAAAATGCCAAATTTTATTAACATCCCCGAAACGGCGGTGGTGGTGTGGAACATCGGTGACCTTTCCCGTCGTAGACATGGTAATTATGCAAAATCAATTCCTCTGTGGCCGCTGGTAAATTACGGGCGATATAAAATTATAAAGTGTACGGAGCGTGGCCAACGATAATAAGCAATAACAGGATCCGTAAAATAACTCATGCACTTTAATGTCTGCCTAGAAGGCTTTGGCGCCATGAAATCTAGAAGGCTACCCCCTCTGTCGTGACAAACACATGATATTATGGAACTTTGCTTTAATCTATTCAATTTGAATAATAAATGAGCGAATTGTATGGAATATATTTATGTATATTGTCTGCATCAAAGAAATGATTAAATTGTGCGTCGCCGAAGTCGGCAGTAACTATTTTAGTGTTTTTGTAATGTCAATTTGCTGTGTCACAGACCGTTTGTACTAAATACCAGCAAGTGTATACATATTCGACTTGCAACCACACGGTTGATTACATTCGAGTATGAATAAAAACTGGGTTGTATGGTATACATCTTTATACAAGACACAAAACACATTTTTTATAGTGATTTTGATTTATGCCTTATTACATACTTGTGCGTCATAGGAGTAAAATAATCTCAATACCCATGCAACGTCACATGTAGTTATACTCAATGTTAAGACTTAGTAGACAAACTGGGACATAACAGTCATCAAACGGTCCAGAAAGAAACACTTATTGAAAGAAGCCATTAGAAAATTATGTACAAACAAATTATGTGGAAGTCATATAGACGTACTGGAAATGACGAAGACTACAACATTTATAAAGAAGCCCTTAACCAAGTTACAATTGAAATTAGAAATTCAAAGAGAAGCTATAAAAAAATTAGCTTGTAATATAAAACATGACAGCAAGAGTTTTTGTGCATATGTTTGGAACAAACAGAAAGTTCAGGATATGGTCGGTCCTCTAGAAAATACTGCTGGAAATATAATATCTGAGGGATTCTTAATGGCAGAAGACCTGAATGAGTATTTTAGTTCGGTGTTTACCAGGGAAGATATTAGTTCACTGCCAGTACCAGAGGCTAAGTTCAAGGGTGCGGAATCAGACTATTTAGGACGGTTAATTGTATCCCCGGAAATGGTAGCTAATAAAATATTCCGCCCAAACTAATACTGGAAATTGTAGAACAAATTAGCATACCGTTTGCAACACTTTTCAACTTGTCATTAGAAGAGGGAGTGGTTCCTTTAAAATGGAAAGAAGCAAACATTATACCATTATTTAAAAAAGGTTCGAGAAACAAGTCAGAGAACTGCAGATCTGTGTGCTTAACATCGGTAATTTGCAAATTATGAGAAAGAGTAATTAAACATGGTGGATTTTCTTGTTAAACAAAACTTGATAAACTCATCTCAACATGGGTTTTTAAAAGCGAGGTCCTGCTTAACAAATATGTTATGTTTTTTTGAAGATATCAGTATGTGGGTAGACGAGGGATCACCAGTAGATATCATCTAATTACATTTTTACAAAGCTTTCGACAAAGTGCTACATCAAAGATTACTGCTTAAACTAAAGGCCCATGGCATAGGAAATGGTTTAATTAATTGGATAGAAAAATGGCTGATTGACAGAAGACAACGGGTAGTTGTTGATGGGGAGGTTTCAAACTGGAAATCAGTTTTGAGTGGGGTACGACACTAACATGGATCAGTACTGGGACCTATATTATTCTTAAATACAATGGGGGGTTCTGTATTAAGAACTACTGTAAAGGAAAACGGACTTAGGGTTAATCATTAGTGCTGATATGAAGGTTTTAGAGCAGTGCATAATTGCAGCTTCAAAGGGAAATCAAATCCTTGGATTAATTAGGCGAAATATAGCGTGTAAGGAAAAAGAACTAATAATATCACTGTACAAAACTATATATTGGCCTCATTTAGAATATTGTATACAAGCGTGGAGGCCATATCGCAAGGACATAGATATGGTAGAAAGAGTACAGAGGAGAGCGACTAAATTGATACAAAAACTAAGGGATCTTAGTTACGAAACACGCCTAAAAGAATGTGGTTTGATAACACTAGAGACCAGGAGATTGAGAGGAGATCAGATAGAAGTGTATAAAATATTGAATGGTTATGAAAATATTGATAGAAATATTTTTTCTCAGTTAAGAAAGATAGAAGGACTCGAGAACATGAAGTTACATTAATAAAGGAGCAGTGTAGATTAGATATATAAGAAAGTTCTCATTTTCACAAAGGATTGTAAATGAATGGAACAGATTATCTGCTGATTGTGTTGGTGCTAGTAGCGTGAATAATTTATGTTAAAAATAAAATCGACACATACCTCAGAAGGGCGGGATACAAGTAGATAAAAGGGTTGGACTCTCAATAAGCCAAAAGGCTTCCTTGTCCACCTGCCATCTAGAGTTAATTCTCTCGGTGGCAATCTTGTTAAATTTGGTTAAATCATATTAAATAACTAGTCAATCACCATAGAGGGTGATCGACTGGTCTTGCCTTCATGAGTTGTTTACATGGCCTGACTGATTTGTAAGACGATAGCATTGTTTTGTTTGACCTGATAGGTCGATTATTGTATAAGACGACTGGAATCAAGTCTTCAACTTGGTAGTGGTCCAGTAACCTGGTAGTTCATACATACAGTCGTTAAGGTAATGGTCCAACAACCTGGTAGTTCATACATACAGTTGTTAAGGTACACTAGTTTCCCTCCTGTTTCTTTGCCCTCTCTTTGCCAATCCTTCCCCAATTCATTCCCTGTACATATTCTCCCATCTCAGTTGTCCTATTACCGAAATGTCCTGTTACCAAAATGTCTGTTGCCCAACTGTCCATGGCCAAAGTGTCCTTTACCAAAACGTCTGGCTACCGCAGGACACACAGAGTGAGTGAGGAATAACTGACATGGACCTTGGAAAACAGAGAAGGGTCGAAAGACCACCAATTGAGATGGAAAGGCAGCGTCAAATGACATCTCAAAAGGGCAGGGATGAACGAACAGCTGAGAGCGAGAGTTTTGTTTTGAGAGTTTCGGGATAGGTGGAGACGTATCGTCAATGGCAAGAAGAAGATATCAGTTCCCCTTTGATCAAATCCATAATGATAACACCCGTAACAAAGAACTATTTATGACACGCCTGCCAATTCTGACCACAATGTAACAAATCACACTAACATGGCCACCTGATTGCATTCCGTCTACTAATTAATAGCAGCTGTGAAGTCTTTAATGGGCCCAGATCTACCACAAAGACAATGCAATTAACACATGACAGAATGCTATTGCCTAACTAATTAGAGCTCAGTTTGTGACGATGGAATTCATAAATATACTATTATTTAGGCCATTAGAAGGGCATGTCTGAAAGTCAAACAAGTACTATGTTATAGTGGTGACCAGTCATAAAATTAAACATATCACAGTGTTTCTTTTCTTTTAAAATATGACATAACAACATCTCATTTACATGCAACCTCGAAGGATGTTTAATAGACACCTGTCAAACAGATGATATGATACATGTTCCTTAGAAAAACTTCTATATGAGCAATATATTCTATCTCACAGCAGCTTTTGTTCATAAAGCTAAACATAACCTGGGCATATATGCTTTCTCTGTAGGTGTGCCCAAAATCTTAAACATATTTCCATCACCTTAAAATCATCTGAAACTATACCATCCTTCCACAAAGTTCTCAAAACACTTTTTGTACCTGTTGTATTTTACCCCTAAATCCTGGTCCCTTGTTGAGATGAAAACATTTGCGTCTCCCGGTATGTAATATCATGAACACAGATATCAGATGTTATTCAGTATAGCAGTATCCATAACAGGAACATAACCCCTCCATGCCTGAGTTACAACGTTCTGTGATGATACAAGGAAAACCACATCCTGAATTACAAAATTCGAAATTAAATCCACCCAATTTTGTACTATGGAGACCAAAGGTTTGACGGATATAAGTTTGAAATTTACAACACGTTGGACTGAGTGACAAGATTGCTCAATTTATTTTGATCTACGTTGTGAAGGGATTTAACATTTCCTGGTGTCTGAGAAAGGTTGATAAATAAAGCTATAGCATGCTAAGCCTTTTATTAGTTTTGCATGTCTTTGCAAGATTTATCTTTAATTTAGCATGTTTTTGCAATGTTTAACTCCTAATGCCATCATATTTATGCTAGATTTTCTGAGACGACATCAATCATGCTGATTTTTTAGATGAGAGTTTGATAAATCCAAGTTTTTTCTAGCCTGATAAATGTACAACTACAGCTACAGGTATGTTATAAATGTCAGTATTGGTTGACGGAATCAATGATATTTTTCTGAATTGAACTCCAAACTGACAGATTCAACCATAATATTATTAGTAATAAACAGTCCACTATTGATCCGTCTGAAATTAATAAAAAAGAATATGAGATATTATAGAGAAGAGGCGAATAGTTTTCCAATAACGTTTCGTAACACAATAATATATAATCCATTATTTCCAAGAGCTATTTCCAGCCAACTCAAAGCCAGTGCATCCAGTCTACATGTTTGGAGACAACACATTTGGAGGCAAAACATTAGCAGCTAACACATTTTATGGCCAGCACATTTGGAACTGGCACATTTAGAGCCAGTACGTTCAAAGCCAACACGTTTGAAATAAACATAATTATTCAGGGCTAACACATTTGCTGCCAATGCACTCAGAGTACACACGTTCTGAGGTAACAGATTTGGTCACAGCACATCTGGCGCAAACACATTTAGGACCAACAACTTAGCGTCCAACACATTTGGATCAAACACATTCGAAGCCAGCATATTCAATGGGCATTTTCGCTACCTTGAACTTTAATTGCTAAAACAAACCATTAAATTCTCCCTACTCATGACTGGGTCTAAACTAACTCTAAACACAGCCACGTTTTTCTCATAGCTGCTTTGAAGATCAATAGATTTGTTTTTAAAAAACCTACTCTGCCACTGTGGCCACCAACGGTCACTTTCTAAGAATTCGTTATCACTCACAATTCATAATTATTCATAATCACTCATCTTGCTGTCATCATTTCAACACAATACATGGAAATTGCCATTTATACCAGCCTGCAGGTCTTCATTGGATATATTTGGCATCTTCTTGGAAGTGGCTATCTGACAAAGCGATGCACCAAAGATCACATGGCGTCCAGACAACCCTGGACAACTGTCTGAGAGATGACAGTCAGTGGTGTCCAGCTGGTCACTTTCCATCTCCTGTCACCAGGAGACCGAAACTTAAGTTCTCATATAGAGCAATATCCAGTCTTTTAGGACTGCTCAAAGCACCTTACACTTTACTCCCTGGCAGAACTCAATCGAACACCATCTCGACTTCTCTGGGATTTTGGTAAGCAGACTATTCATACACAAATATCAACTCATTTATACAGCTGAGTGAACTGGAGTAAACAACCTTGCCCAAGGTTCGAAAAGGCAGCACAGGATTCGAACCCGGGTTCTCTTGATTGAATTTCGATGCTCTAGCCACTGTGCAACAGCATTCCATGAGTTTGCAAAGTTCCCAAACACGTTAAGCATCAGAATAAGGATTAAGGGATAATTGTATTACATATGGTTAGTTGGTGAGAGGAAATTTACACGGTGGAAATAAACTGTTACAGTGGCACCACCTACTGAGTGGAACTAATATGAAATGCGTCATGTTCTTCAGCACTTTGCGAACCGACATTACCCAGAAAAATTATTATGATTACACATATTCAATTACCATCATAGCATCTTCTGCAAGAGGTAATGAGGCGAGCGAAACAAGAAACATTCAAACTGAACTGGATGACAGGGTCAAGCCTCCTGTGCAAGAACGAACTTGCACTCGATGTCACACTCTGTGTTGCCACGCAATGTCTTACTTGATATCTGCACAATGATGGATTGGATGTCTTCCTAATGTTTTAATCAGATCAAGTTATTTATCTGACTAACATCTAATTACTACATAAAAAGGGCATGACTATTGTTACAATCATGCCGCTTGTAAACTTTTCTTATACTGAAATTTTGTTTATTAATTATTTAATCAAAACAAGCTCTTGTGGCTAAACAGTAAATTTGTACCTAGTATGTTATGTCTAACAATATATGCCATATAATCTCACAGAATCTAACTGCTGGGAACAATTGAACATAATCGATGCTGGAGGTTGAATTGTACACACTAGTATAAAAATATAGTTTTTGTATTAAGTACTAATTATGTATTAAAGTAGCTCACCGTTGATTTTAAAACATATGTTATTCAACCGTTTTCAACTTTACGGCAAAGCTGTTAATCACAGTAGATTTTCAAATAAAAAGTCACATTCTACGAAATCAATGAGCAAGCAAAATCACCTCGCAGTGGTAATACATCATTATAAATAAAACAATACATTATACACACCTTGCAAAAACAGGTTTTATTATTAATGTGCTTTAAAATGTTGTGGTTTGGTTGAATGGCCATGAAACATGTCCGAGCCGGCCACTGGAGACAGACAGATGGTACATAAAATGGAACCGATAGAACTGTCTAGTTCATTCATAGTGTCTCCAAAATATCAAACTTGTTCCCACACATTAAACTGAGGAAATAATTGCCATTAATAACACTGATTGAATTTCCCAGCGAGACAAACGTGACATTACACGCTTATGATATATTACCTATACGAAGGACAATTGGGCTCAATTTGTATGAAAAAAACCAGACTATGCATAGATAATATATCATTCATTCATGTTTTCGTACGAGGTGAGTAGCTGAATGCCTGAACCAAGCCATTGATGCTTCCTTTGTGGCCAATGTTTGGTGTCTCATAGTGCAAGACTTGCTCTGCAAAGTACACACAAGCTACAGGGCTATGGCAGCCAGGTGTTCTTGCACCAACAAAGTGGAACTGAATACAAAATACTACACATAAGACAAGTCAACAAACTAACACCAAGTTCTAAACTCCTTAAGACGCATATATTTAAACTGGCTTACCTCCCTGAAGAACTGTGCATTAGGGCACTTCTTACGAACATGTTTATTTATTTATTATACAAATATAATTTATTCATCTGAATATAATTTTATGGCTAGATGTATTTGTTTACTTTAGTATTTAAAAAAACTATGTCTGTATTTTAATTGTTTATTATATCTTATTTTAATAAGCTTATAAAATTACATAAATAACAATAAACAAAACAAAATTCTTAAATACTATGTACATTTTTTTTAACTTCTTATGATTCCATGTATGTTTTATATTGTTTGTACGCGTCTATGAACGGACTGCTACACGGCACTATATCAATGTCAGTAATAATATCATTATAATAACAATACACTGGTGTAGAACGTTTACCAAGACAGAAAGAACATGCTGTTTTTAATATCTCTCAAAAACACATGCTTCCGTTCTTCTTCCCATATTCCAAGCAATAGATGAATCAATATTTAAAATGCAGGTACCCGAGGGTTATTGTAAAATAAACACATTAAAGGTGTGAAATTCAACTGTGCATGTGGTCCCTCATTGACAGAGACCATTTGTAGGCATAGATGGAAAAAAATTAATAGACGCCTTTCCTGCGGTGTGGATACCACGAGCCCGCATTTGGTTTGGCATGAACGCTTGCACAGCCTGCGTGACGCGTTAGAATAAAGAATGACCTAATGACCCCTGCCGTTTCCTTCACGGGGCAACATAAAAAGATGCACACGGTTTAATAAATTCAAGTATCGCAGTGAACGACATGGCTAAGTAGTGGCTTCGTTTTTATACCAGTCATTGTTGACCTTTAACGACATCCACCTTTTTGTGGTGGGAATGATGTCTTTGAAGTTGGGGACAGATGATTAAGTCACCAGGTCCAATCACCCATGTCATACCCAAGGTCACCTGACAAGCTTAAAGTTGCTGACTCAACTGGTTCAGCCCATCACGAATCTGGTTCTGTGATGTCTCCAAACTTAACTTTGGAACAGTGTTAAATCAGTTGAAAATATTACACAATTCCGCTGTCATTTACTAGCTTACCTTTATAACCGTGTTAACCTTGTTGACAACTTGAATACTGCTTATTAGTTGTGGGATTAACACACACTTGTTGTGATGCACCTCTGAGCTTGGTTTCCAAGGATTTAGGCGCAATAGAAGTTATCTCATTATTACAGTTGTTTAAATGGTCGAAAGAACTGACTTTGTTAGTCATTTACATCTGGTAACTTGCCTTAGCCATTTACATCTGGTAAATTGCCTTAGTCATTTACATCTGGTACCTTGCCTTAGTCATTTACATCTGGTAACTTGCCTTAGTCATTTACATCTGGTAACTTGCCTTAGTCATTTACATCTGGTAACTTGCCTTAGTCATTTACATTTGGTTGCCTTAGTCATTTACATCTGGTAACTTGCCTTAGTCATTTACATCTGGTAACTTGCCTTAGTCATTTACATCTGGTAACTTGCCTTAGTCATTTACATCTGGTAACTTGCCTTAGTCATTTACATCTGGTAACTTGCCTTAGTCATTTACATCTGGTAACTTGCCTTAGTCATTTACATCTGGTAACTTGCCTTAGTCATTTACATCTGGTAACTTGCCTTAGTCATTTACATCTGGTAACTTGCCTTAGTCATTTACATCTGGTAACTTGCCTTAGTCATTTACATCTGGTAACTTGCTTTAGTCATTTACATCTGGTAACTTGCCTTAGTCATTTACATCTGGTAACTTGCCTTAGTCATTTACATCTGGTAACTTGCCTTAGTCATTTACATCTGGTAACTTGCCTTAGTCATTTACATCTGGTAACTTGCCTTAGTCTTTTACATCTGGTAACTTGCCTTAGTCATTTACATTTGGTAACTTGCTTTAGTCATTTACATTTGGTAACTTGCCTTAGTCATTTACATCTGGTAACTTGCCTTAGTCATTTACATCTGGTAACTTGCCATAGTCATTTACATCTGGTAACTTGCCTTAGTCATTTACATTTGGTAACTTGCTTTAGTCATTTACATTTGGTAACTTGCCTTAGTCATTTACATCTGGTAACTTGCCAGGCTGACATTTAGCATTCGACTGATATAACTTGTCTGCCAGGTGTGTTTTGAGAGAGCCAGGAAAGTGGACTAGATCAATACAGAAACAGTGCACAGTCGTATCGCACATTGACATAGATGATTCCAATCTGAGAATGACTAGTTTGTTACTGAAACACCACAGAAAAGTTGCACAAACAAGTTAGCATGTTGTAGTGGATACTGCTGTAGGTTGGTCTGTGTTTTTGTAAAATCAAGTTAACATGAGACGAATGAAAAAATCAAATCGAGGGGGCACATTTAATACACAGACACTGTACAGGAAAAAGGCAACCGATAACACATCTTCCAAGATGCTAATTTATTTCCTAGAACGTTTGTGTGTATCATACCACTTTGAAGGAAAAACTGATAACACTCAAATACCTGTCGTTGTAATTTAAACTAATGGAAACAGGTTTCATGAATCAACCTGCAGGTTACAGTCTAATGGAGACTCTTACACAACAATACACTTAAAATGGTCATGTTTCCAAACCGGAACTTCGTCAACGCACAAAAACGTATCAAACTGTAGAGAAATTGGACCTGGGTTTCTTCTCATCTGTTACTGATGGTAATTGTTTTGAATATACATAAAAAAGAAAGGAACACAAAGGTGGTTTGTTCGGGAACTTACATAAAGTGAAATTGGAGAGGGCAGGTTGTAGGTTGTATTTGTAAAAAAATTATTGCATCTAACTACAAACTGGTATTTGACTGCACTGCCAGGTACTTTAATAAATAAAGGATAACAGACATTCGTTGTAAACTTTAAACTGAAATATCAACTATGCAAAGTAATTTTTTATATCAAATTAGTGTGAATTACTAAGTTAAGGTTTTAAATAAACTGATAGAAAGCAGCATACTTTATGTGTGTTAGTTAAAATATACAATTTATGCTTTATATGATACATTATACTTTACGTATATTAGTTAAGTTATACAATTTATGCTTTATGATACATAAATACAAAACTAAATTAGTATGATTGTATCCTAACCTGAATGGTTCTTATATAACACAGTATTCAGTTTTCATGACCAATCAAAGTACTTTTGAGAGTTCACCCTCCGGCAGACATGTTCATGCCAACACCACATCAACTTCTGTGGGAAGCATTCAGCCAAGCTACAATTACTACACAAAGAATATCGTGTTCACATACATCCACCACTGTCTACAGCAAGGTACTCATTTATACAGCTGTGTGAACTCAGGCAATGTGAAGTGAACAAAATTGCCCACACCAAAACACCAAAAAGAACCCAAGCTATCTTGATTGAGCATCGGATGTTTTAGTAACTGTGCTACTGCACCCCACCTATTTTTAAACAGAAGATTCACAGAGTCTATAGATCATGTGTAATGACTGTGTTTATAATGGCGCTGTGACTGTCATCATGATCATAATCGTTACTGCATCATTCACACAGCTGTCAACGTTAAATACCGGGTCTTTGACGATGGAGCCAGTCTGCACTTTTTATACTAGCTTTAATTAAACTTGCTGTGGAAATCCTATTCTTGACACATAACACTGTGGACTGGCACAGTGAACATTGGAGACAGACTGGCACAGTGAACACTGGAGACAGACCGGCACAGTGAACACTGGAGACAGACCGGCACAGTGAACACTGGAGACAGACCGGCACAGTGAACACTGGAGACAGACCGGCACAGTGAACACTGGAGACAGACCAGCACAGTGAACACTGGGGACAGACCAGTACAGTGAACACTGGGGACAGACCAGTACAGTGAACGCTGGAGACAGACCGACACAATGAACACTGGGGACAGACCAACACAATGAACACCGGAGACAGACTAGCACAGTGAACACTGGGGACAGACCAGTACAGTGAACACTGGAGACTGACCGGCACAATGAACACTGGGGACAGACCGACACAGTGAACACTGGGGACAGACCAGCACAGTGAACACTGGAGACAGACTGGCACAGTGAACACTGGGGACAGACCAGCACAGTGAACACTGGAGACAGACCGACACAATGAACACTGGGGACAGACCGGCACAGTGAACAATGGGGACAGACCAGCACAGTGAACACTGGGGGTAGACCGGCACAGTGAACACTGGGGACAGACCGACACAGTGAACATTGGGGACAGACCAACACAGTGAAAACTATAGACACAGACTGGCACAGTGAACACTGGGGACAGACCGGCACAGTGAACACTGGGAACAGACTGACATAGTGAACACTGGGGACAGACTGACACAGTTAACACTGGGGACAGAGTGGCACAGTGAAAACTGAACAGCACAAGACCCTGAGAAAGTAACATTTTTTCAGAACCAATTCGGTTTCAGAAAGACCATCAGCAGAGCTACAAAACATTTCTTATCCCATACCACTGTCAAACACTTCTCATGACATGAGGCCGGGTGTGGCCTGCTATTTAACACATGACCATGACCAATGTCTCAGAAGCGTGTGTCCCCCTCACCTGGTGTTACTTAACACAATCAACGTGTGCAATTTCAGCCCAGTTAAATGTGACAAATTAATCAGTCTAATGTGACTAGGACAGATACGCCCAGTGCGCGCAGCCACGGCGTCATCACGAAAACAGTGGGTAATCACCAAAAAGCATTAATGACATTTAATCTGTTGTTGAGTCGTAATCCCGCCGCGCTACAACGGCTTCTCCCTGCGTTAATGACGAAACCACACACACGGCCGTGACACAAGAGGCAATTATAGCCGGCCGCCGCTCCCACATAGCGCTAATTTCTCTCAAACTTAACGAACGGTCAAGTGAAGAGACTGGACATTCGATGATCTGTAGCTTCACTCCATTGTTCCAGGCGTCGTTGCCACGGCAACCAGCGCTCGAGCATGCTGATTTTGAAGGTGAAACATTAGTGACGGGGAGCAATAAGCTGTAAGTTTCTAATATGCCCCTCGGCTCCACGCGATCCAACCTACCACTTAATCACCTCGCCGGAGAAAGACTTCAACCGACTTGTCTAGCGGCACGTGGCCTTGCCTCGGCCACTTCTAATGCTTGAACGCCGCTAAAAATACGCTCAGTGTCTCTCGCGTCACATCAATGTTCATGAGACTAGTACATGAACTTGTACATAAACTGGTGCATGAACCCATACATGAATGGGTACACGAACCAGCACATGAATGGGTACACGAATGAGAATGTGAACCTGTATATGAACTGGTACATGAACCAAATGTGATTTTAAAAGAAACTCATGTTTGGGGATGGATCACAATTTTTTAACTGGAGACAGTTTTTCACTGAACACTGTTCAATGTTTTTAAAATCTTCCAAAATAAAAAAGATTAATATTTCTTCTTTCTCCCGATCATCAATGCAGAAGATGTTCTCCACCAAAGGACATCGAAAACTACTCCGTCATGTCTTTGCGCATGATTCTCCAGTTACTGACATGTGGCATTTGCTGGATTTTTTGCAGTGTCTGCTAATACCGTTAGTCTGTGTGCATTTATATAACATTGCTGTAATAGCTAATCGCATAGCTTGAATATGCCTAATTAGGCAGGGAAACATTGGATGACATTGACAATAAACACAATGAACTGCAAAGACAGGGGGTAATTAAGGGGCAATGCCTTAAGGCCTTGCTTTATGCCCAAGGGAAAAAGAGGATATCTACCCCAGGCCCCTCATTGTTATAATTCCATCTTCATCATAATAATGATCCTAATTGCGTCTATGTTATACGTAACACACAAAATCATTGTAGCGTGGCAACTTACAGACTTATATGGACCATTCATTGCACATGCCACCGGGCATTGAGGTTAGAGTTCAAGTTTGTCATGCTTCTGTTTTGAATATTCTGCATCTTTGTTCATCCCACCTCAGCTGTGGCTTAAGGAAGAGACAATAAAAGTAAAAGCCACTGGTGTCTATGCGAGGGGAAGTAAAAGATCCCACCCCTCACAGCCAGGAGTAAATAGGTAGTTTGCTTTGGGCTCCATTTGTCAATCACACGAGTCACAAGAGAAGTCTCCCTGACGTGACTCAGTCAATTTGACCAAGAACCTAACATGCTGACACAAACAAAGAACCTCACACAAGGACACAAACCAACAACCTCACACATGGACACAAACCAACAACCTCACACGAGGACACGAACCAACAACCTCACACGAGGACACAAACCAACAACCCCATATGTGGACACAAACCAACAACCTCACATGAGGACACAAACCAACAACCCCACACGTGGACACAAACCAACAACCTCACACAAGGACACAAACCAACAACCTCACATGAGGACACAAACCAACAACCGAGGGAGGGAGGGAGGGAGGGAGGGAGGGAGAGAGAGAGAGAGAGTGAGTGAGTGAGTGAGTGAGTGAGAGAGAGAGAGAGAGAGAGAGAGAAACAATGTTCCATGACATGTCCCGCCTACTGAGGTATGAGAGATGCATACAGCCCGTCAGGTGGCAGTGAATGCAGGACAAGTCAGCAGCAATGGAAACAATGCTTCTTAGGGGATACAAAATGTTTATGGCCACGACACATTTCAAGTGAAGCCGTTTCACAAACAGCAGCAACACAGAAATAATTTTACAATTTCTGACTTGTCACAAGATGTGGTCGGACTGCAAAAATCATAACTGAAGGACCAGCTGAAGGTCATAAAGTAAGAAATTTGTAAAAAAAAAAACTTAAGTACATTAATACTTTGAATACAAATATTGTCAGTAGCTGTAGGGTTATAGATGAATACACATGGATCGTTGGATCAATAAGATGTAGTCGTAGGGTATACATTATAATGCAATGACTGTATATGGACAGTAAGATATAGTAGTGGGATATTAGATCAGAATACAATGATTGTGTATGGACAGTAGATATAGTAGTAGGATAATAGATCAGAATACAATGATTGTATATGGACAGTAGATATAGTAGTAGGATAATAGATCAGAATACAATGATTGTATATGGACAGTAAGATATAGTAATAGGATAATAGATCAGAATACAATGATTGTATATGGACAGTAGATATAGTAGTAGGATAATAGATCAGAATACAATGATTGTATATGGACAGTAGATATAGTAGTAGGATAATAGATCAGAATACTATGATTGTATATGGACAGTAGATATAGTAGTAGGATAATAGATCAGAATACAATGATTGTATATGGACAGTAAGATATAGTAATAGGATAATAGATCAGAATACAATGATTGTGTATGGACAGTAAGATATAGTAATAGGATAATAGATCAGAATACAATGATTGTGTATGGACAGTAAGATATAGTAATAGGATAATAGATCAGAATACAATGATTGTATATGGACAGTAAGATATAGTAATAGGATAATAGATCAGAATACAATGATTGTATATGGACAGTAAGATATAGTAATAGGATAACAGATCAGAATACAATGATTGTGCATGGACAGTAAGATATAGTAGTAGGATAATAGATCAGAATACAATGATTGTATATGGACAGTAAGATATAGTAATAGGATAATATATCAGAATACAATTATTATGCATGGACAGTAAGATATAGTAATAGGATAATAGATCAGAATACAATGATTGTGTATGGACAGTAAAATATAGTAGTGGGATATTAGATCAGAATACAATGATTGTATATGGACAGTAAGATACAGTAGTAGGATAATAGATCAGAATACAATGATTGTGTATGGACAGTAGATATAGAAGTTGGGTAATAGATCAGAATACAATGATTGTATATGGACAGTAAGATATAATAGTAGGATAATTGATCAGACTACAATGATTGTATATGGACAGTAGATATAGAAGTTGGATAATAGATCAGAATACAGTGATTGTATATGGACAGTAATTTATAATAGTAGTATAATCGATCAGAATACAATGATTGTGTATGGACAGTAGATATAGTAGTAGGATAATAGATCAGAATACAATGATTGTATATGGACAGTAAGATATAGTAATAGGATGATAGATCAGAATACAATGATTGTATATGGACAGTAGATATAGTAGTAGGATAATAGATCAGAATACAGTGATTGTGTATGGACAGTAAGATATAGTAGTGGGATAATAGATGAGAATACAATGATTGTATATGGACAGTAGATATAGTAGCAAGATAATAGATCAGAATACAATGATCGTATATGGACAGTAAGATAAAGTAGTAGGACAATAGATCAAAATACAATGATTGTATATGGACAGTAAGATATAGTAGTAGGATAATAGATCAGAATACAATGACTGGGTTTGGACAGTAAGATATAGCAGTAGGATAATAGATCAGAATACAATGATTGTATATGGACAGTAGATGTAGTAGTAGGATAATATATGAGAATACAGTGATTGTGTATGGAGAGTAAGATATAGTAGTAGGATAATAGATCAGAATACAATGATTGTGTATGGACAGTATATATAGTAGTAGGATAATAGATGAGAATACAATGATTGTATATGGGCAGTAAGATAAAGTAGTAGGATAATAGATCAGAATACAATGATTGTATATGGACAGTAAGATATAGTAGGATAATAGATGAGAATACATTGATTGTATATGGACAGTAATATATAGTAGTAGAATAATAGATGAGAATACAATGATTGTATATGGACAGTAAGATATAATAGTAGGATAATAGATGAGAATACAATGACTGTCAGAACAATAAGATAGAGCAGTAGGGTACAAATTATAATACAACAATTGTCAGCACAATAAGACACCTTTCTGGGATTATAAATTTTAATTCTATATTTTTAGAATTAAAATATGTATTTACTGCCTAACATAGACTTAGCCTGCCTCCGTCACTTCACCAGGTGCAATACACTTGGCTGCACCCATCATTAATTATCAGAGCAACAAGACACTGCCATACGATAATACATTGGAATACAGTGACTGTTGGGACAATACTATTTAGTCATAGGGTCATAGATCATAATACAATCACTGGAATGATAAGATACATTTGATGAACAAGAAAAGAAATAACAGTGACATAGCAGAGGCAACAAAAAGAAGTAACTATTCGAGCAAACGTAAACAAACAAGTGAATCTGAATGATTGCGAGAGGAAATATTTTAAGCATCCGCCCACAAGATGCTGCGAGTCATCCAGAACGGAGGCAACCATTCGATCAAGTGAGTCAACATGCGTGTGCCTCAGAATTACTTCTTTCTCGTACATCTCGATGGCTTCACCATCATCTCTGGAGACTGTGCCAACCAGCCGGACACTTAATCTGTTGCTCTGGCGATTTTAGCATATTGACTTACGAACAGACGTTTAATGTGTTACTATGGTTACCGTAATATCGCGGCACTGGAAATAATTACTCTGTTGTAAACGATTGCCACCATGTACTGGACACTGTGGTGACCGGGGCGGGACTGGTCGTCGGTCAGATGTATTGATGGAACATATTTCATAATAAATGGACGTAACGCCATGTATTATGCGTGCAAGCGTTTTGTGTGGGTGTCAGTGTGAGAGTAGTGGTCATCTTTGACTGTTGCTGTACCATCGGCGGAAAATAATGATACTAAGTGATGTGGATGCTAATTAGCAGCTATGAAAACAATTGGAGC
Organism: Paraescarpia echinospica; assembly: GCA_020002185.1. Taxonomy (NCBI): domain Eukaryota; kingdom Metazoa; phylum Annelida; class Polychaeta; order Sabellida; family Siboglinidae; genus Paraescarpia; species Paraescarpia echinospica. The sequence continues at coordinate 48,354,988 of CM034532.1, read as the reverse complement.
CATGTAAATGAGAAAGATCACTTACACTGACGACGGTTAGTGTCACAAGGTGGTCCATGAAAAGTCAACACGATTAACGCCCACTTTGTATACAATATATCTCTCATATAGTCTTTGTTGGAAACAAATCAATGATTTATTGATTGGCCACATAGTTTTTCTTCATTCGTTAATGTAACACCTTTCTAAGCCAGCAGACACAAAATCCTTCAACTCCACGTTTGCATTAGCATCCACTAGCGAATGCAATCACATTCTTTTTTCCTGCTGATTTATGGGAAAACCTTCCTTGATTAAAAAAATTATATACTGGACATCTGGTATTTTAGTAAATGTGATCACATAACAATACTAGAATTAGCTCCCATATAACACTAGTTATAGCTGTATCAAACTATAACTGACAATTCTGTCTGTCCAACATGACTAATTAATAGAGAAAATCAATTAACTTCTCTCACCTTTACTAATCGTGGTCTATGATAATGGGTAACCGCTGACGTTGACGTAGCTGTGGGGATCTGAAGTAGTTAGCATAAGTGCACAAAAATAGGGGTTGGAAACAAACTTGTGAATTATTGCAAACTCAGGAAATGTTGTACCATATATAGATGAACAGTCAGCTATCAATATTCCAAGAGAACTCTACGACAGTTACATAGTCATGATGTGTATAGTAATGACGATAACGTTTTCTTGTAAGCGCACAACTAATTATCCAGAGAAATTACCCAGATTGTTTACATTATGAACATTGATACACTTGTGTAAACGTATAGTAACTGTACTCTATTGTAGTGTTACAAATAAGGTCTAAACTATGCATGATTAATGCAAACATGTCGACCAGTCACTTCCAAGTACAAACAAGTCAGGACAATGACATGGATTGATTCTTCAAAACACAAATTAAATTGTTAGCCAAAAATCAATCCTACCTCAAACAGTAAAATGTCTAATGAACAGTTTTCATCAATTGCTAACCTGACAATAATGTGCAGTATTACAGTTTTTCTTTAAACTCCTTTTTTATACAACAGAGTTGTAACATCGTAATATTTCAAACAGTGATATAAAGGTTCTGTTATGACTGTAACATGAAAAGCTATTAAAATTGCTATTCATTACACAAACGTATTTAAAAAAGAAGATTGTTTTTATAAACTTGTACTACGCTCACCCTAAATGTCACATTAATAGCCGTGATCATCTTTTGTGATGCGCCCACGTACAACATCTGCAGTGGGATCTTTAGATTACCGGGGTAAGATCAATTCTATACGGTAAAAAGGGAATTAACAATGGATGGTGTTACAATTTTATTGAACTGTTTTCATCCACATCATAATCAAACTGAAATCATTAGATCCTTTTATGTGGCTCAGTTTTTGAAATGTATTCTTTCAGAGAGACACAATCTTGAGAGAGTTATACGAATCCTTAGATAAATTGAACGTAATATTATCTTGGAACTAATATGCCAAAGAAAAAAGCGACATTTAATTTGTTCCTGGCTCCGACCAAACAACGAGACACAGAATTTATGTAGCAAACGTAGCCACATCAGACAACACCCAGACACATTAACAGCGGAAAAACAAACACCATAACATTTTCACATTTAGGGTGTAACCGTGTGATTAATTAACTAATACTCTGCATAAATATTATTTCAACCAACACTTACACCAGTGTGGTGCATTAGGCAAATGGCTACTGCGTGATCTATGCCGAGGCTAAACTATGTGTGAAATGATATGAAAACCACCAGAAGGCATGCCCATATTGGTAACACGATAGCTATAGAAGGTACACCTATTGAATAAATGTCTAATGCACCTGTCTTTGTTTCTGTCATCCCCCCTCCCCCCCCCGGATGCTGAGATACCCTATACCCTAAGGATTAATATTTTGTCTTCAAACTGTCGACCCAATCCATGGATACCTAATATGCTTTTATCCCTCAGGGAGGGATACAAAATAGTGCCAAAATACCCAGTGTTGGTAACCTTCCAACTTTAAGGGTCAGGCGAGAAATTGAGAGGCTCATCGGAAACCTGTATACCTTTGTGTGGTTTTTTTGTGATACCTTCCGAGGTATTTTATATACAAAATGTTTTTTATTATACATAATATTATATACAATTTTACTGGACAAATTAACATATATAGGGACTGTTTCTCAGTAAATTTGATATTTCCCGTCGTGATGTTTTGATGGCTTTATGCTGCGTACAAACCAACAATAGTATTGCAATATGTATAACAAAACAAAGATAAAATTGATGGAGAAAAATTTTAATAATGTATAACTGATTACAATAATTATATTTTTAGGACTACTTCAAAACTAAATTACATCAACTAATAAAAAAATACAGCCACATAGAAAGCTGCATTACAATGAAAAAATGTAACTACGTTTGATATGTAAATAAGTAAAAAATTAAATAATAAATACAAAATATAAATAATTACTAAATATAGATAAGTTAAAAATATAAATAAATACACTATAAAAAGCAAAAACATGATAAGGTAAACATGTAAATAAGCAAAAATCATAAGTTAAAAATAAAACACTGATAAAAACTGGGGTACCACCCAACAAACAACGGATGGTGTCTAACAAAGGACATAGACCAGATGGTATGGGACAGCCCTACTGGTGACACTCACCACTTTCCAGGTGACAGACGAGACATGGACCAAGTCCAGAATCTACACCTGTGTCTCGTTATGTCCACTCCCTGTAATGCACCATTTGTGAGAGGTTTCTTTCTCATAAAATCACTCTCGTATCTATACTATGACCACATCTGAGCTGTCTGGTTTGTTCTGCTAAAAAGACATGTGTGGTCGTATTACAACAGGCTACAGCCTAGAATGATTTGGCTTAATATCTGTAAGTAAACACAAGCATCTGAGAGTTTCACTGGCTGAAAAAATGATGTAAAAAAATTAGCAACCTGAAAAATGGGGGTATGTTTAATACATTTTTTTTTTAAAGTTTACTCTGTCGCATTATTTCTGGATATATATATAGATAAAATATTATATATTTAAAATAATTTTTATTTATGATGGGATATTTAACAGTAAACGACAGAAATTGGATTAAAATTGAAATCATTAAATCAAATATCTTTCATTTATTATTAATTTTAATAAAACATTATCATCATGGAACATTACCGAGATGTTTTAAACATGGCATCCCACATCTTCTGGACTGTGTTTTTGAGAGCATCATTTTGCCTTTCTGTATGTGTAAGGCAGGTTTTAATGGCAATTAACTATGTATAAGTTTATTGGTTTTATAGGACATTCTTGGTTGACACTGATGAGAAACAATTCAAGAACATTGTGTGACAAAACAACTGTTCCTGCTGCTGTAGAACTTATAATTAAATTAATTGCATTTTACGTCTGGTGACATTTTGCAAAGTGAGTTCATTGTAATGAGAGTCTACGACTGCCACAGAACTTCACTGGAATTAGATTAATCGTATTTAATATGCAGTGGCATTTTAGAACTCACTATGTTAAGTTACAGTTCCGTTAAATTTAATAAGGATCAATTTAATGACATTTCAATTTCAGTGCCATGTTAGCTCTGCCACTCGTTACTAATACCTACAGATTTTGTTTGTGGTGATGCTGAATGTACTAACAATTCACATAATTTAAATAAACACAATTAAGAAATAAATTTAATTTGGTACTGCACCACAATAAATTTGTTGAAATTTTTAAATCATGGCATATCTAGCATCTCAAAAAGGGGGACAAGCTTAATTAGTTTCCCATGTTAAAAAGTAGAGGCTCTACAAGTTATGACGAGAACTGTTTTAAAAATTAACTGCAGCATGGCTGGATGCTCCCCAGAGAAGTCGAGATGGTGTTCGATAGAACAGGTCTGCCAGGGAGTAAAGTGTAAAGCGCTTTGAGCAGACCTGAGGACTGGATACTGCGCTATGTAAGAACTTATCTATACTTTTTTAAATTCCCTAATTTCCCAGGCCTTATATTATGTCCTCCTCTGTATAGTTTAACAAACAAAGGAAGCACAAGTTTGGTCACCGAATACAGTTTTGTGACTCATTTGTTGCCACCGTTTGTTTCTTCCACCGAAACTGTTCATGGTTTGAAGCAATTAAAATGCAGTTTTGCATCTCATGGCACTGACTTGTTTAGATAAGCCTTCAAAGCCTCAGCCAAACCCCTAATTAGCTATCTTAAACATGTCTAGACTGACATTAAAAAGTGTTAGATAAAACATCAGTAATGTCTGGAAAAAAAGATCTCAATATGTCTACAAACAACTATAAGAGAGAGACTGCACATTTATGTAATTTTCTGTTTTTAGTTTATTAATCATTAGTCACATGGTAGATATATAATGTTAAAAAGAGTATAACTTGTAAATGTGGACAAATGCAATGGAATGCATCGGTACATCAAGGAGGTGAATCTGATGGATGTTTTCACCATACACGCTGATAGACAGATATGTAGTTAGACGTTATTTATGTAATTTTATAAATCATACATACAAACATGAACAATGGGTAGAACAACTATAAAGAGTTCATAAGAAAAAGGCAACACAAAACAGAATCCGTTGTTCAGTTATGAGCATTTTCAAAGTGCATTTCTCTACGAAGCTCATAAAATCCACCTTGAATAGTTCCATAGTGGGCACAACTTTTAATACATAATACATTGAAGTTATCAAAAAATAGATTAGATTACATTTCCTTTTCAACCACCTTTGACTTTTATGCTCATTGACTGACAGGTGAAAATGTCACGTTATTAAGAGTTTCCACAATATTACATAAGATATTATTTCAGTGACACACTGGCGAAATGGTGGACAAGTACAGGTAGTTTTTAATAACACATATCACAGAGAATGCAAACAATCTTCCTCGATCGGGACATTACCGTTGAAAAGAGCAAATAATGAAGGCCACTTTTAGTTACTTACCACTTAAAATTTGTCCCAGATTAAACCACAATCGCTTCCCGGATAACCTTGACCTTTGCAAAGCAGCAGATCTACACACATCATGTTACATAATACATGATGTAAACAGTATCAATTGCAAATGCGTCATCGCTCACATTTTGAAGACAGGCCATGACAAACCAAGTCTCAGCGTGAAATTGGACTCCAGATAATTGACTGGTTATGATGGATATGCTTTACATAAAGAAGGGTTTAACCACATCATTAATGTAGAATGTTTTAGAAGCCAATTTCACGATGAACACTTACCGCTGTGCACCTTTCTGTTATGCTCATGTGAGTTTTAAATGCGAGATTGTGATCAGAAATGCAGTTATTTCATAGATTGACTTCTGTGCTTTATTAATGGATAATAATTGCATGGGATTTTTCTAAATATGTGACACTGATCGTGGTGCAACTCCAGCAATGTGACCTCTTGTGTGCCAATTTCGAAAACAGGTTTCATCAATGGCGCACACGCTCATCCTAGACTTAACCATGAAATATGCCTATTACGATAACTGTTCCATGCTTCAGTGGCTCCCTCTATACAAGCCGCCACTGTTACGCATGTGAGACCAACACAACAGAATAGACAAGATTATTACAAATTACAGGGTCGCTTGACTAGAGATTGTCCAAAAGATCCTGGAGCTATGCTTACAGAAACAAACTGATGCTTTTGTAAAGTTATCTTTGCCCACAGATTCGTATAAGTAGGTCTCGTGTTGTGTTGCCGGGCTAAAACCATATCACAAAACCATTGAGGTGTGACTAACTGTGACACGCACCAGCGCCTTCTTATTGTGTGTTCAGGGGGTGATCTCAGTGATTACAACGGCCATGTCTGAACACTAGGATAATAGGCATAGGGAGACGTGACATGATGATAATAATTAGAATAAGAAAACCAAGCTCACAGGCGCATCCAAACAAAAGGGTTGGTCAATCTCAAAATCGATAAGCACTATTAAAGTTGACAACAGATGGATGGATATGTCAGGGAGCTATGCAAGGTTATAAAGGTAAGATTTGGCAGAATTGTGTAATATTTTTAACTGATCTAACACTAAGAGGGAGCAAAATCCAAATAGTCGGCACAGTACCAGAGAAAGCTCTAATTCCAATCTCCAGGAACACAAAATAATGATAAGTAATCGCAATGTTGACATCTTGATTTTTCTGTTGCTAATCCCTAAAGTATGGTTTAGAGTTGATTCTGTAGAGTAGCGTACACATTTATCCCCTTTGTGGGATTTTGTGCTTCCTCTGGCATAAACACCAGACAGAGGGGCCACAGTTTCTCTTCTGAGATACACAGGCGATGTGGTGTGAGTGAAATTGCGATGTTTCAAAACAGCATCAGGTGAACTCAAACACCATCATGTCGACTAACAGTCCGGGGAACTACCGCACTCTGACAATATGTAAAAGCTGTCTAACAAATAAAACTATACTCTGTTTACATAAACTTATCCTTTACTACATCAACCCACAAGTATCCTGTTTTATAAATTATATATTTTTTTGGGCTCTGATGCAGTCTGTCCACTCAACTTCCGACACACCCGACTGCAGACTTATTAGTTTTTATTAACAAACGCATGTCAACGTGACTGAATGCAAATAAAAAAGTTTCAATTTAATCAAATGCAAATGTAAGAAAACATTTCCAAAGATCACATTTAAATGCAAACGTTTTGGGGTCACATCCAAACATTGTTTTTATATAAAATTTATAAATGTAGATTTTATTCATGTCGAACGAGATCAAACAACTACACGTTATAAAATATGATTATTATTAAGCAACAATATGAAATGTGCCCCCAGCCCTCAGCTGGAGGGAAACCCTCAACAGTTTCTAGCTCTTTCCCCCCTTCCCCATACCTTAGCTTGGCAGACAAAGGAATTGTTACACTGGTGTCTGAGTGCATCCTATGCTCCAGCTCTTACTAAAAACTAGCCTTGAAAACTGTTTAATTACTTGTGTCTGTTTCTGTTGCAACTGCGCCTATGTGACGTAATTCAAATAGATTTACTCATCTGGTGACACCAACTCAAAGTCCCAATGAAACCACTTCAATGGATATCTTAAACACCTTACCTGTTCATCATTTCTTAATATTGATTAATACAGTGTTCTTAATAATACTATAACCATGCTGAAGGTATACTGCCTGCCAGATTGTGTTTAATACAGTGTTCTTAATACTACTATAACCATGCTGAAGGTATACTGCCTGCCAGATTGTGTTTAATACAGTGTTCTTAATACTACTATAACCATGCTGAAGGTATACTGCCTGCCAGATTGTGTGTAATAAGCCCAAAGCATTTTTAACATTTAAATATTGAAACATTATTGTACAGAAGACATTCAAACAGTAAACACCATCTCTAGCAGAGGCAGGTGGGGCTAACTGCAAGTTCCTGAATTTGCTCTCTAATGTTGGATGTACATGCCTGGTTCCCACAATCCAGACAGCAAGTGAGACGAAGTATAGCTGATTCAGTGAACTTCCTGCTAATACTATTACAACCCCTGGATTGAGAGGATGATTCCAGGTAACGGAATAAACAAGGCCACTTCAAACATGAATGGACTAACACTAATAAAGATAAATTATAATGTGTAATTTCATAACAATTATAACATAATTAGTCGTACTGCTGGCTAAATCACTGCTGCCTCATTGATTTATTTCACTCCACAATTTCTCCAACATCAACTATGGCTATTTTGTACAACCCCACTCAAATTGTGACAATTATCAGGTCAAAGTAAGAGTAAAATAAATATTTATCATCACTTGCTGACCTCCTTGTGGCCTCTTACTGTTTATTACTGTACTTGAAACACCTAAAATCTTCTACAAAGTTTCCATATTTATTTGCCTACACCCATCTTCCCTTTAGCCTTACCACAACAATATATTTTTGTGTTGCCTGGGAGTATACCTATACCCAGAAATTAGATCCTATCCCAACTATTCTTTTTAATTTTAGTTCAACGTGACAACTTAAGGTTTATTTTCCTTAGTAATATCACATTTTGCAGCCCAAGATTGTAAAAGAATCATATGTAAAACCTGACCCACCCAGACAACTTTGCTGCTTGTGGGGAGATCACCCAACTTAATACCCCTTGAAAATGTGAAAAAAATTCTGCCAAAACCTCTGATCTTCCTATCTTTATGTGCCCTTACATAACACAAAGATAAATAAGCAAACAATAAGCCAGGTGTATATCTGACATACATACATCCTGGCTTTTGAAGTCATAATTTAAAGAGGAAAAGACGAGGCCTAGTGCCCATCTCAACTTGCACTTTCACCACTGCCGTGCACTGATAACCACGTGTTAGTGTTGGCATGCTTGCGTGCGTGCACGCATTTATACCAGTGACCACAATGAGCATTCATTGAATGTAATTGAGGATTGCTGGTCGTTGCATCTTCAAATCAATATCTCTGCACTTGAAACGCTTCAGGTCACGAACAAATCAATATTTATGATTATGCCATTTGAAAAATAGCAGATGAATATCAGGCTGTACAATAGCCGCCTTTAAGCAATTAATGGCGTCTGTATCTTCGCTGAGCTGCATCAGCATATGGTCTGGCATTCTGAAAAACCTATCTTCAAATGCCAGAATCTTATCTCGTTATCAGCTGCAATTAATTATACTAAACATCACTAATTAATCTGCCAGCTATCTCAGCCTCCACACTGGAGAAAATGTCATGTTCAGCTACAGACCTCTGATAAGTGACTTTAATCTTTTCACAGAATAAAATAATCTGTCCACAGTGAACCAGGGTTCAACGATCTAATTTCTGTGCCATGTAAATATTTAAATGGTTTGTGGGAGTGAAATGGCAAACAACTGCACACATATAATTAGATGCTTTAGAAATGTCACAATCCATCGAGAGAATGGCTTAAATATTTTACTTAGAGTCTCCAGACACTAAGTCTAAATAAGCCTGCAAATGGAATCCATGTTCGCATATCAAAAAAATATAAACCATCTGCTCGGCCCCCCGTCAAGTATTTACAGAAAGCCGGATGATTAAATATTTTCTGTGTGCTTTCTGGACAGGCCGGAGATCAATGTGCTCAACTCAAATATTTAAACAGCGCTGGAAAGCCAGATAAATTAAACTTGCAACGTTCCGGCATATTTGCTCATTTCTGAACACACCAATAATATGCGGCCTTCATGATAACGCATTCGGCGTCTGCGCCACAGAATAAACAAGGAAATGCTGGGGCAGCTAAAAATATGCAAGTTAACATTCGATCGTGGGAGTCTAGACTTTTTACAACCTAATCCATTAAGGATGCATAACGATAGCCCCTTGCTCAGCTGCTGAAAAGCGCAGCTGAATAGAGATTGAATTTTAACAAAAATTCCCACCAATTAGCATATGATGCGTCACTCTGCAGACTTATAAACGATCGAGTAACAAAACAAATCCATCAATGATAGCTTACCAAGGCAACCTATATTTATTGCTGCCAACTGCAATTTGCGGAATAACCAAAGCAGTGTCGTTCCCTCCAAAATACATGAGCTAAATATGTTACGAAAATTCAGCCTTATTCTAAATACTGACAGGGATGTTAGTTTATTTTGGGGATTGCCAGCATTCCACTGCAATGAATACAGGTACTACCAGGGTAATTTCCAGTGCTGCCTCATTTCATGGGAGCCACGAGTCCCAAAATTTAAGCGGGAAAGAACCGGATGTTGAAACGAGTGATTATGATACACATCGTACGCCATAATGAACACAATTTAAGATATTTGAACATAGATAATCGGTTGTATTTTCAATGGCGAAGGTAGAGCAAGATAATGGCAAAGCGGTATCTTCAAATTTTAAACATCTTCATGTGTAAACTTTGACCTGAACTCTAATAAATGGTCAACATGGACAGATTAATAGGTACAAGTATTAAGTGGTGCCCTCAATCTTAGCTCCCCCTTTACACAGGTCATAGGTCATGTCAAACTTACCTTGTAATGTACGTTGATTGTAACAAATCCTGGGAAGCTTTGCATTCAACGGGAGGAATTTGGGAATACGCAGGGGATAAGACGATGAAGTCTCCCGTTCGATGGAACAGCCTAACAAGTGATATTTTGTATGTTCAGAGAAAAGTGCGAGAAACCAGGACTAGAGGGGCAGGTGGTGGAGTTGGCAGTGAAACTGGATCGGTGATGGAAGATGTAACACAAAAATCAAGGATCACTATCGATATCAGCCCCAACCCGGACTCCAGGTAGAAAATGGAGAGGAACAATATAGAAATATGCAAAGATCACAAAGCATGTGCGCCGTTGGTTTCACTTTTACTAATTCTTACAATCACAGATGTCGTTTAATTAATGCCATTCACCAGGTTTCTTAGTGTTTGTTTGTCATGTTAAATGTGTGCCCCCTGAAATATAGCTTCTTTTTTTATTTTGTCTTGTTAAATCCCAGTAAAGTAGATGCTTTCAAGTTTGTCTGCCTCTCCCACTCCCTGTGCTCATGTGAAATCCTGCATCTGAACTGAAACTACTGGGTAAAGAAACTTGGACATAACCTACAGGGACACTTACTATAATGAACAGTTTGGACAGTGACAAACTGATCCTTATATTGATGGGTACATAAACATTCCAAAGTTGTTCCTTCTAAGTGAATCTTTCTCGCATCATAAGTCCATAATTATAGCAAGAGTTAACTTATGTCTTTTCAAAATGAACGTAAAGTTGATACCCAACTACGACCTTGCTAATCTGCCTACAAAAAAACTTGGACAACGTAAACTACCAATAAGCATGCTCCGACCCTGATATACAATCATTCATGTCTCCAAAAGTTCCAAACAAGTGAAAAAACAACTCCATTTTATTGTTATCGCCCAGAAACGGTGCTGTGCACTTGTTTAATGCCCGGCGATTGCGAAAGTGACATCCCAATTGGCATACTTCCGGGCAATCGGACAACAATTGCCAGAAATGTTCTGTCTGCGTTGTAACTCAGAAACATGTGCAAGATATTTTTAAGCCGGCACCAAACCAGCCAAAACAAAAACATTGTGTCCTACATCGTTAAAACTATGTAACACAGAACTGTTATATCGCATATTTGGTTAGAGGAATTACATCTATCAAGCATGCAAAATATTCAATATTTTTCTACAAAAGTTCAGTACCTACAACTTTTACTTTTAGTTTTAATATTTTATGTGTGATAAAAACTGTAGTTTTGTATAATATTATATTTCCCCAAACCAAAACAGGTAAAGAATAGACACATCCATGTTCCAAAGTCCTGCATTTTGGCAACCAATCAGAGATGTAGAAGTAACAAGAACTTTACCCGCATTAATTAGTGACATTTATATGAACCTGTTACCAGTTAAAAGCACCAACTGATCAAATTATATAATTTTTTTAAATTATTTTGTAAAATGCAGGGTATAGAATGTACAGTCAATTACGAATACTAATGTGTTGAAACACAACGTCTAGAACCTCAAACCATGCTGGCAACACGTCTAGAACATTCTTCAGTGCCTAGGAAAAGTGCTGAGGCTGAATAGTGACTGACCTTCGAGGATTCGTCTGATCCGCTTTTTGGACATCACCTCAAGTTGCTCCAAACACAGCTGCTTGAGTTCTGCAGTGCTGAGAGGCTAAAACAACACAATGGTATCTTCTCTATTATATTTATTACTATTACTACTACTGCATTACTATTACTGATTATTACTGAGATTAAAGCACCATTATGATTATTACCCAGATTAAAGTGCCATATATCTGAGTCCATTCCAATCACAAGCACATATGGAAAATCACAGTGTACATAAATAATAAAATTGATTATCTATCATAGATAGATAAAACCTCATCCCAGAAAAATTTTTGGGAAACGGAGAACAACAACACCACAGACATGTATGTATAGAGTTGACAAAAAGTGGGTAAGCTGTAGTAAAAGTATAATAACAATACTTGAAATAGAGCCAGGACAAAACATTGGTTGCTGTGCTTCACGAAAGATGGTAAAAGGTTCCATAAAAACAAAAGATATGTATAAAATATACCACACACACCATTCTGCCACTGAAATTTAATTCAGGGCAGGGATTGTGTATTTCAAGATGGCTGCAATGATTTATCAGCTTCTATGTCACATAGAAAGTTAATTTTAATGTACCCTGCTTTTGTGGGTAAGGAATCCAATTCTGCTGTTAACATTTTATTTGGAGCAGTCATTTAAAATCTAACATGGCTGCTATGCTAAATTCTCATATCTCTTCGAAATCATGAGTGCAATGGACTTAAGTATCACTCCCACTGTTTATTACGGCAAGAGGTCTGCTTGTGCTATTGTTTTTCATATCTCATATTAGAAGCTAGATGCTGGAAGTGTTTCAAAACAAATGTCTCAGGAGGATTCTACGGATCTACTGGCCAAATAAAATCTCTACCACGGAACTCCACAAAAGGACAGACATGCAGCCCATCTCTCTTGATGTTAAACACCGCAGATGGAGATGGATCGGACACGTCTGCAGGATGCCGCTGACATCCATTCCAAGAGTGGCCATGCGCTGGACCCCTGGTGACAAGAGAGTGAGGGGGAGGCCAAAGGAGAGATGGAGGAGATCAGTGGAGCGGGAGATGAAGACACTCGGGTGGAGCTGGGGCCAAGTAACGAAGCTGGCAGCAGACAGACAACATTGGCGTTCTTTAGTGTCGGCCTTATGTGTGAACCCACACGAAGAGGATTAAGTAAGTAATATTAGAAGTAATTCAACACTGATTAAGGCTAGATTTATTGCAGGACAAGTTATAAAGGAAAAAGAAAATGAGGATGGCCCAGAAAACGTGGAGAGAGAGATGTCAAGGTAATGGATACAGTCCTCAATAGGACATGCAAAGGTATTACTGGTTGACTCAAACCAAAGTGAGTGGATGCCCTCTAATGCAACTGTGGAGAGGAACTTCAAACTTACGGACATCTCCAAGAATGCCACCTTCTGTCAAAGCTTTACAGATCAGATGAACTGATCTTTTCAATTCCAATGGCAGAACATCAAGGCATACAGGAGTTGTAATGGATGAAAGTAGTAAAGTATATAACCTAGACTAATATAAAGAAAGATATTTCCCTACCAATGTACTGATGGCAGCTAATGTTAGATTGCATCCATGTAGTGATGAAATGCAACGTGTTCATCGAAAGGTGACTCGTATGAAAACATAGGATAAGACAATCGTATGATTCCAGACCTTCTTGAATAAATGGCCACCATCTTTGATTTTCAGAAGGCTAATTTATTGAAGAATGACCCAATCAGAATATCCATGCAAAATTTCATGCTTAATACTTTATATCACCATATGACTAGCAGTTGTGTCATCAGCTCTCCCATTATGGCGGAAACACATTTAAAATGGCTGCCATGACCCAAAAACTGAAAAATACTAAATTACAACTACAGTTTTTGAAAAGTTCATTTAGTGCATCTAGAAATCCATACTGACAAGAATCTATATGGAATTGACACAAAACCCTAAAAGGTTACACAACGACATAGACTGATATTGAATTTCCAGAGAAATCAAAACACAACTTTGCGTGTAACACAGACAAATGTTAACACTGCCACCAATGGAGAAATAAATTCCGGTAGTGACCGATCTCCAGATGGCAAATGCCCCCATAAAAAACTCTCCAGTTCAAGTACCCCCATAGAACTGTGGCTCCCAAATTGTTGTAGCATAGTTGAATAACATGAGCCTAACAGTTACTAATGTTATGCCCATTCTCCTGGTTAAGCTCAGGTTTAAACACACACAGTCTGTTTTCTTTGTTATCATGAAATCTTGTTATATAACTTAAGCTGTACCTGTTCTAAGAATCTAACATCTAGATCAACCAAATCTATATTTCCATTAGCCACTATTTAAAATATATAATTACATTGTTATCTGTTTACGAATATCAATATTTCAATTCAGAGCTTCATGGACAGTTGTAGACATTTCCCAAAGACTTTTGACATACTCTATCACAGCCAGTCACAGTCTGATACATACAGAGGTGGCTTTAACTAGAAAATACTAACAGGTGTTTTCTCTTGCCATGCAATGCCAGGGTAACTCAGCTGGTATGCTATACAACATGATTTTATGACAAAACGATCACAGTTATACTTTCATGGTTTACATATCATCCCTTCAACATTATAGTCTGCCCATCACAACAAATTCTTTGACTGCCAGCTACTAAGACCAGTGGAAGATTTGAATATCTGTAGCACATTGCACCACGACTATTTTTATGACCAGGGTTCATCTTCTAAATATCTACACATGGCTGAGACTAGCAAAAGGAAGATTTATCACACAAGTTTCTGCAATTGTTTGGCTGTGACCAATACAGTTGCAGTGATTCCGCAGCTACAAAGATCAGACTGAAATGCAGTCGACTGGCAGTCGGTGATAGGGCGGGGCAGCTGCCTCCAGGAAGTGAGCCAAGGTACAGCCGTCAGTGTTATTCACACAGATGTATTTATATTTAATGAAATGTATTGCAATATATGGTTATTGGGTCACAGGAATACAGCATATAATATGCCATGTGACCACCATGCAACACAACCTAAATTTTTAAATGGTTGTTTTGTCTACGTCTACTGTTATGTTGTTGTTGCTGCAAAATAAATTTATTTGAATACAGATTACTTGTGTAATTAAAATATTAGGAAATAAAATGTTAGATGGTTTTAATATATAATAATGTGTGTGATCTATATTAATTGCTATGCTAACTTTGGAGTATCACAAATGCATCTCCTCAGAGGCTTAACTTCCTTGGAATTTGGACCATTGGCCTCTGATCTACCAATCAGTGATGAGTTTGTTACTTCATCCAGTCCATCATTCCCGCAGCAGCTAATACGGCGCCCATATGGGTGTTTGTAGATTGAGACCATTAGCTGTACAAGTACATGACATGTTTTGATTTTCACTGTGTTGGAATATGTTGACTTCTCCTGGCTAGCATGGACAGATTATGACAAGGTAGAGGGGGACCAATGGCTTCTAGTGTCTCTTCTGGAAGACGTTGGCAAAGTGGGGTTCACAAATGACACCGCCCAAGTTTCAAAATGGCAGTGGGTGAACAAAAATCACCTTAAGTATCTTTACAAAATAGTTAGATCACTTTCACCACTTTGAAGTTGAAAAACCCTAACCCCTTTGAACAGACTGAATGGGGAAGATGATGGGAAGAATAGTCCAAGAATTTCGACCAAAAATATACCTTTGAAATTTGTTTTTCTATAAATGCACTGCATCTGAGGCCGAATAAAAAGTGATTCCTCCTCTGGGCCTTTCCCAGACCTTGTGATTCTCCTAGAATCTGGACCACCAAGTATGGCACCCCCAGAGGGCTTTCAGAACAACCGGGAGGAATTTAAGATCCAAAATCTAGGGGCTGAACAGCCCCCTAAAATGACCATCTGGCAACAACGATTTTTGATGTTTATAAAGCAGTGCTGACTGAGCCAAACCCGCCTGAAGCTGCCTTCAGGAGCCACGGCAGACTGGGGCACAGGGTCTGCAGGGTGGAGATGGGTTACACCGGAATGCCATTGAATAAATCTGCCCGGAAGCAGAAATATCTTGGTTCAAGGCCTTGTACTGGTGGCAGTACAAGGCCTTGTACTGGTGGCAGTACAATTGTGTGAGCTCTTTCATGTGATTTCTTGCTACTTTTCTCTCATTTGGTGTACATTTGTCAGCACTATACCAGTCTGCATCTGGATGGAATCAGACAGGCTTTTCCTGAAAAAAGGAGTCAGTGTATTGTGTGTGTTAATTATTAGTCATAATGGTCAATCAACCAACACATATGCAATCAGGTCTTCTTCTTCCCATGATCCTATTCCGGGTGATGCTCCCATCACTTAGTTTCTTCCACCAAGTGTTGTCTACATCCATTGAGATCCCCTGCCACTTTCGGCTGTTCAACCTTATCCTTTTGAGATCTCTCTTAATACTATCTCTCCATCCTAATTTAGATCTTCCTGTTCTACCGGTTTAGGCCCATTACAGGTACATTTTCCCCGTTACACCTACAGGTTGGATGAACAAGACATTAAGCATCTACGACCCTCTTCTGTTTTCCATGCTGTCCGTCTCTTTCTTTGGGTGAATCCTGCTCATCATAGAATACTCCAACTGCTGTCATTTTACGTGTTTCCGGGCAACCAGTTCATCTCGGTCAACAATATGTCTAGCGTGCATCCTGTTCTATGAATGGGTCCCTTCATATGCATCACCATTCCTGGTGAATTCACAGAACTGTGATCCGCATTGCATCAGGGTCAGATATATCATCGAGATGGAAGTTAGGTCTCACATAACAATGAGCGCCCAAGGTTGTATCACTGATCGGCTGATGAAGCGACCCCATCCTTTGATGAAGCTGATGTCATTAAGTCATTGTTAAAGTTGCATTCTGAGTTAAATAACAATAATAATTGTAACTTCTACTGAACCTGAATCCTTCAAAACAAAGTTCAGAGGCACAACATGACAAAACGGTTGGTCAATCTCAAAATCAATAAGCAGTATTCAAACTGTCAACTGTTTTTAAGAACGTGTATGCACAAGAAGAACAATAGTTACTTATTTGATCATACTTGCTACCAAATATGTCACGCTGGAATTTTATATGACTTTATATGATCTTATTGGCACATGGATATATTTTGTCATTTTTTGCAGTTTCATCTTAAAATTGAATATTATGGGAAAAAAGTTTATATGGTGTTGATGAAAGTGATACAGTGTATGGGGCGTGATGATTCACTGAAGTATTAAAAGATGGACAATCTCTGAACGCAACTTCAAACTGTATGTTTTATCGTATACCAAATCAGTATTAGTTTATACATCATATTAACGTTGGTTGATGGCTTCAAAAAAATTTCACACTGTGGCAATATATTCTGGTTGTTTTCAAGTGTGCAATCCGAGATAAACATGTTTTATTTTGGCCCGACTGTGCTTTGACATCACATGTCTCATGCCAACTTCACATTGCTCACCTTATCAAGCAGAACAATGATTAAATTGGAAGTGTTTTGTGCGGACTGGTGCCAGTGCTAGACCGATGTCTTGATGTGTTTTGTAATGTTGCAGCCACAAGGGTGTCTGTGCCTTGTGGTCACACAGTGGTAGATTCACAGTTCAAGAAGATACAGATATCTCCATGGGTTGGTTTTACACCATACAAAGGAACTAATACTGACATTTGTCAAAGATTTTGGAACTCAGAACAATCTTAGAATACATAAAGAGTATTGCAGCGAAAAATTACATGTAGCCACAAAGATTGGTTGATTTGAGAAGCTTTGCACAAAGGTATGAACACTTTGTGAAACAGACCCCTGATAAATGACACAACTAGAAACAACTGTATCCTTGAGCAGGGTATGTCAAATGTTCATATTGTGCTGACAAGAACATCTAACAGGTAATGTCACTAGTCTTCACTACACAGCATTGTGTAACTAGACAGTGTAGTGTCACTACATATCATAATGACACTACACAGTGGTGTCATGTCACTACAATGTCATGTCATTACACAGTGTCATGTTACAACAGTGTCATGTGACTAGTATCATATTACTACAATGGCATGTGACTACACAGTTTTAAGTCACTGCACAGTTTCATGTAACGACACAGTGTCATGTCACTAGTGTCATATCACTATAGTGTAACGACACTGCACAGTTCTATGTAACTACACTGTTTCATGTCACTACACAGTGTTACGCCAGTATGCCAAATCATCTCACTGTAATATAAATTAATATCGCATGTTTACAGTATTGTCACTAAACAGCATCATGTAACTAAATAACAGTGTGTCACTATACAGCATTGTGTCACTACTACACAGAGTCAAAATAACGGTGAACCAAAATAGCGACGTCGTTCACAAGGACAAGATCCTTACACGTAGTATCAGTGAACTGTTTGAATGAAGTATAACACCCAGAAACTGAAGTACTAGTTTGATTGACGCATATAATGCCAAGAAATGCTGCAGCCAGAAGTATTACTTTCACTTCCTGGAATACTGCTGAGAAATGTTTGGCATGCATGCTATTCTAAGCTTTAACTATAGAAAAAGGAAAACACAGTTTCACTTTCCACTGTAATTTATGTGAAATAACGCATGTCGAAAATATAAAATGTAACATAACAATGTGTGACAGGTGTACAGAAAAAATATATATGATACCTGGCAGATACAAAGTGATCTGTGAATGCCTAAATCAGATGATGACATTTATCGTGCTGATAAAAGGATGGTTACAGAACTACCCTCCCGTAGTATTTAATATGATAATCACATAACATTTAGGAACCTTTATATTAAATGTTTTTTATTGAAAATATACAACAGATTCTGATTTGTTTATGCGCAGGTTTTTTGACAAAGCCAAACACTCATAACTAACTTGTTAAAAAGGTTGGACTTTCAGTAGCATCTCTCACCTGACTCTCAGACACACCAACTTTTAAATGAAAAGTATTACAGATTTTGTGTACAGTGTAATTGCAAGTTTGATGCTGATTTCCGTGATGTGGACAACAGTCCTCTTTTCTTAGACATGTTCCTCTCAGCAAAAGTTGGTGCATTTGGTTTGTTCCTGTCAAGAGGGGTATACATGCGTTCAGGGGCAGTATTTCCAGGTGGGAGGTTGCAGTAAGGTGGGCGGGGGCGGGTGGGTGAAAACCTCAAACAAAAGGCAGCCCAAACCGTGGCACATCTTCTGCCTTCTTTTTTAGCCACTATTTATAGCTGAACAAAACGCCCGTGACACGAAAAGGTAATTACTGGTTTGACTTATTGCCAACAAGGTATTGCATTGCCAACAAGGTACTCTTCTCGTAACTTAATACTCTATTTGGCTGAGCCTTTAGCTCACTGAAAGCGGCTAATGCGGGGCACTGTAGCAAGGAGGTGGAACATCACACTGTGACTTGAGTCCACTTATTGATGTTTCAAAACATGGGAAATTTTATTCATGCCTCTGTACCTGTAAATGGAAGTTCTTGTACAGCGCAATATCCAGTCATTAGGACTCCACAGGACACTTTACAAGGACACTTTACACTTCACTTGCTAGGAGACCAGACCTGCTCATTTGAACACCATCTTGACTTCTCTGGGAAGCATTCAGCCATGCTGCAGTTACAGCACAAAGACTATTTCTACACATTATAATACATAAAGAGGATTCTTAGGAACACATCCAGCTGGTTGATGAAGCAACTAAATTCAATTCAACACTTGTTTGTTTGTGTGTCTGCCAGAAATGACAACACTCTTGCCTGTAGGGTTGTAATGATACCATACGCACCGCAATACATGAGTCCAACACGACAAATATTGTGATATATATATAGAAATTAAAATAGCGTTGTTTGTTGTGGTTGTTACACAGTTCCCCTGGTTTAAACTTTTCTCCTATTCACTGGAGAAATACATTTTAAAAAGCATGTTAGCATGTAACAGTTTTTTTATTATAAGATTGAAACTATCTTGTACAAACACGTCTGTTTGTTCACCCAAAATGAATCAGGACATCAATAAAAAATATTTTCGGTGATGTATTGATATGCTGTCGCATATCGACATGCTAAATCGTCGGCTGTGTATCATGATGTATCATGATGTATCGATACATCAGTTAATTGTTACAACCCTAACTATGATTAGACCGCGACGATGGGACTACTTGATGAAGTTTTGCCAGTTGAAGATATGGTACAGAAAAAAAGTATATGACTGTACCTTCATTATCTCGGGAAGCATGGCTCGTAGCTTTGATGCGCTGATGCTGCGATAAAGATGATCTACCATCACCTCCCGGTCGTCAAGGTAACCAACAATCGGCTTCAGCTCCTTAGAAAAGTCAAGATCCGAATCATCGTCGCTTGATTCTTTGTTGGTTTGTTTCCATTTGACAGCCTGAAATTATCAAACATAAAGCATGATTGATCTCATCCGAAAGATTTAAATACAATTTATCTGTCTCAGTTACTGCACAAGCAGTCAAGCATGTCGCATGCATGCTGCACACACAATGCACACACATTCTACTGTGTACACAACATGCATGTATGTACATGCCTGTGTGCTCGTGTGCATGCTATGTATGCTCCATGCGTACGCATCATGCACACACATACATATACCGTGGATGCATACTTAAATTAATTATCAAAGGCATCTATTATCTAAACCCATGTAGTGGTGTTCGATAATTTATTACTTAAATTTATTATTAAAATGTATTATTAAAATGTATTATTAAAATGTATTATTAAAATGTATTATTAAAATTTATTATTAAAATGTATTACTTAAATTTATTATTAAAATGTATTATTAAAATGTAATATTAACATTTATTAATAAAATGTATTATTTAAATGTATTATTAAAATTTATTATTAAAATTTATTATTAAAATTTATTATTAAAATGTATTATTAAAATGTAATATTAACATTTATTATTAAAATGTATTATTTAAATTTATTATTAAAATGTATTATTAAAATTTATCATTTAAATGTATTATTTAAATTTATTATTTAAATGTATTATACTGGTAATAAATTTTAGTTTAGAATCTGAAAAATAACCCAAAACTAGAGCACATCATTTCTGTCCATCTTCATCACAGAATCATCTTCATCACAGAATCATCCACACAACCGAATCATCCCTTTAAATGTTCCAGGCAGCATCAAACTGTCTGACTAACATGTTGGATCTGCCAGTGGAAAGAGGCTCTTTTAATCCTGCACACACATGAGAATTGACACTGAATAACAAATGTAAAGTTAATGATTAACAAATGTGTTGAGTGGGCCAAGGTGTAAAGAGGGTCAACTTCACGAAATAAGATCTACATCAAAACCAGATGTTTCATTCATCACAGATGCCTCGAATAAACCTGGTTTAAAACATGAAACACGCTTACATTACAAAGAGGCTTCTAAAAGGTAATTAAATTTAAAACAGACTCATGTAAATAAAAAATAGAAAGAATTGTAATGTAACAGCCTAAAATCAATTTCAAAACTTGATAGACACTATGAAAAACAAACTAATTTTGATGACAAATTACCTGTTTTATTATATAATAATACTTGTGGATATCTACAATACAGTTAACAAATAAATTATAACTTTGAATCATGCATTCTCCTAGTCGTTTTGTTGGCTTGGTTTTTATGTGACACTTTGTCAGCATTTCATGCTCCATTCTAACACCTTTATGGGGGTTCAGGCAAACTACAATTCAATAACTCAAAAGATTTCAAAATTACTGGCCAACTGGGCCACCTCAAGTGAGATTTAAAGGCATTATTATTATGCTTTAAAGGAGTACATAACAATTCAAAATTCCACTGTTGTAACTTCCACTACAGGTTATTTTTGTGTTGACCCCCCAAGAATCCGACCCCGAGGAATTTAGATAAACTAAAATTTGTGTTCTGTCATCTGGTCTATGTTATGACTAAAACAAGTAATGCGTCCACATTTCCTGCTAAGATTAGATATGTTAATGCATGATGAGTTTAGAAAGAAATGCTACTCTTCAAAACCTCTCATTTGGTACTGCGTGTGACAATGTACATGGCATAAAATAACTGACTTTTGGTTCTCGATAGATGATGCCATTTAATGGAATTCATCCACACCTGGCGCCTCAGTCCGCCACGGTGGAACCTTTAAAAGACACAGTGTTTTGAATACCCCTAGGGTCTATTCAGAAATACCAACCACGCATGTGGTCATTTAAAACAAATAAATGAACCCTGGCTCTTTAGCTTCATATATAATTCAGCCATTGGCGCAGGCTTCGCAGAACATTGACAATAACTCTACATTACATACGTATTCACAATCATGCAAAATCATCAGTATATTAATAAGCTGAAATACTAGTTTATTTATGACTATATTATATAGATATATAAATATATATATGTAATGATCTTTTTACAGATTAGTAATTGGCTTGAAAACAACTGGACAGGTTTCTCTGATAGTGATAGTTCTCACTGATACTGGTACAATACACACAACATTTTTTCAGCATCACCTCAAATGTATAAAAAGCCCCTTATAGTGTGGGGTAAGACAGTCATGTAGAATCCCTACAGACACAATAGTAGTGACGAGTTCTATGTTCCTGACCATGTGTTTAAAAAACACAGAACAAGTAGATATGTAAATGGTTGATATATGAATTGTAAACTCCCACAGATGACATAAACCTGTGTTTGAGACAATGCGTTTAATAATAACTTTCTACAAATAGTCATTGTCATTTAACAAAGCAGTTTTGTTGAATAATGTCACGTATTAAATTACAACAAAACAGCTAAAACACCTTCGTATTTGAGAGACAAATGCACTGCCCCATCCTTTACCATGTCTTCATAACTTAGAAAACTCTCTAGTGCAATGTATAGTATGTTTTTGTGAAAGAACAACGATGCTGTTAAATGTTCATACAGTAACCTGGGCAAACATTATGATACATGTTTGAAAAGAACATCAAGATGGAAGCAAACATCTCTATGTTAATATGCTAACTTTGTATCATTGCACGTGCATTTCCTTGCACCATTAGTCTCTGATCTACCAATTGGCGATTTAAATACAAAGGGAGTTATTTAGAATCATTTACTTATCTGATTTTTTTCTAATAAATGGCTTGTCTGCAGGACCTTTCTCCAAGAATTCACCAGATGGCACCATTACACAAAAAAAATGTTATTTACAGTTGTTTACTTGTTTTTATATGCTCTGCTTTTCTAGAGTGCATTTCTCCTATTAGAGATAATTGAGTGGTGACCAATTCTGCAGATGGCGTCTCTGTAGACGAGTGGTTTTTGCACCACTACTGGGTGTACACTGGTATCCTAATGTTCTGTCACTGCTCAAATTACAACAAACCCTGTTTAAAGCTTCCATTCGTTCTGTTTTGTGCTCATCCCATTTCAAAATAATTTACTTTAAAGTTACATTCTCAGATCGTTCATCTGTTAAATACAAATGTTCAGTGAATCAACACGCCCCACACACTGTATGTAACCCTTTCCTCATCTCCATATTATCTGTTCACATAATATGCAATTTTAAGATAAAACAGTCCAAAAGATGGACATTTACACCTGTGTATTATTCCGTTGGCTGAACCCGGAGACCGGTAATTTTGCAAAGGCAAATTAATTTTTTAATAAAGTAACATATCAAATGCCAACGTGACATATATGTCACATATATGGCAGCAAGTACGACGAAATAAGTAAATACTGTTTGTGTTGGTCATACAGTTTAAAAAAAAAAAAAAAAAAAAATGGAAGTTTTAACTCAGAATGCAACTTTACAAGTAAACGTATCTAAGTGTCCCCTTTAGTATGCCTGCTTGTTTACACACTGTGTAGATCTACAACTGGTGAAGTTTCGAGACAAACTATTTAATTATGTAGTGTGATATGACAGAGTGGTTAGAATGTTTGATGGGATGAACTAGAATGCTGTTAAATACGACCGGTGTTCAATTCCTCTTGTTGCCATTTCAAAGCCTATTTAATTTACTCTGCATTGTCTCAGTTCACTTAGTTATGTAAATGAGTACCCGGCTAAAGACAGTGGTGGATATGCAAACGAATAGCCTTTGTGCAGTAACTGCGGTGTGGCTGAATGCTTTCAAGAGAAGTGAAATTGATATTTGAATGACCAGACCTGCCCGTGGGTGAAGTATGACGCACTCTGAACGGTAAACAAAATCAGGCAGACCATTCTGGATGTGGGAAAATGAAAAAAGCTGCCCAAACGACATTTTGATTACAATAGTGTCCCTTGCACTGTTTTCACAGTAATCAAACAACTGCTAATTAATAACCCCCCTCCCCCCCCCAGAGAAACCCCACAGACCACCGGGCCTTTGTCACTGCAGCAAAACTCACTAATTAAAATTGCACCATTTCTATGGGTCCACCTGGGAACCAGAGACTTTAATTGCAAGGTGATATCCGAGTCTGCCTGGACAGTCCACCTTGGGAGTTGACCAGTGTTCTCAGTATTGGTCGCTTCCCTGTCCTGTAAGGATGTATCACCTTACCTCAGGCGAGCTTTATTAGTTGTCTCCACTGGACAAAGGCTGGACACACATTGATTAGCTGTTGTTGGTCCTTCATTACCAGCAACCAGATAATCACCCACACCAGAGAGTGCTGTTCTTCCAGTGAGGCTGTCAGAACTTCAAGATACAAAGTTGAAACTGTTACTATGTCTTCATTTGTCCAAGGGAACATAACGACTAACATAATGACTAACATAATGACTATCATAATGACTAACATAACGACTAACATAACGACTAACATAACGACTAACATAACGACTAACATAACGACTAACATAACTAACATAATGACTAACATAATGACTAACATAATGATTAACATAATGACTAACATAACGACTAACATAACGACTAACATAATGACTAACATAACGACTAACATAACGACTAACATAATTACTAACATAACGACTAACATAATGACTATCATAATGACTATCATAATGACTAACATAATGACTAACATAACGACTAACATAACGACTAACATAACGACTAACATAACGACTAATATAACGACTAACATAATGACTATCATAATGACTAACATAACGACTAACATAATGACTAACATAATGACTATCATAATGACTAACATAATGACTAACATAATGACTAACATAATGACCTCATATGGAGAATCCACCGTTAAACAGAATTCATTGTTAAATTTAATGAGCATTTTCAAAATGCTATATAACCAAGGACAATATATACAATTCTTCAAAGTATATTATGAAATAACATGAAACAGTAACATATCCTCAACATATCCAAATTGCGATGTTGAGTTGCACTGTACTTGGTGGGATATTTATTTATATATAAAAGTAATTGATCCAACAGTTTCATGCTGCATATATATATAGTTATTTATCTCCACATTATTAATATAAATGATCCTTGACCTTTGACCTTGTGGCCAGACCACACCGCATTGCAGAGACAGTTGTTCTTAGCATGTGGTCATTGGGACATTAAAATCAATCTCATTATAAATCATAATCTGTAATATTATTCACCCAACAACTACATACTATTTAATATCGAATAAAAACTAACGGTTACTCGCAACAACATAGTTCCTGTAATTGCACAACCGGTTTCCTTTTTGTTAAAATTCACATTTCCAAATACAACTTAAACCGCCACCAAAACGCACGAGTCCCGTCCTAATCGGGCAAATAATAGCACTTTTGAGAATTCTGTCATCTCTGGTCAAACTAAAGCAATCACGCGATGCGGTCTGCGGCTATCCAGGGCCAGCCGCGATGTCCAGACACCTGATTCGTTTCATCTCGCTCCATTGTGGCGTACATTTTATGAGGCAATATGCGGCGCGAGAAATCTAATTTCAATATAAATTTGCATCGAGTGACATGGGAGGTTTTCAAGTTTCGCTAATGCGGACACAGAAAGGCAATTAGGCCGTAACCCACTGGCCGACGGAATAAAATCGAAATGTTGAGTTTTTGTGCTACCAAAATAGCCGTTAGTGACCAATATACAAATGGGTAGGCTGACCTTGGCAGCTACGTGTCTCCTGACCAATATGTTTGGGATGTGACAGGCCGTGATAGGTATGGTCTATGGCGGTGGAAACTGAGATGCAGTGTCAACAAAACAGCGCCAAGACAACGGGGTCAAAATAAAATATGAGCAAAAAATTCAGATGGCCGTTGGACCGAGTACACAGGTGACAGAGAACTGATATTATGATTCTCTCATTTTTACACGCACAAAAACCAAACAATCTGGTTGGATACTGGAGTCAAAAACAGCCAACAAAATGATAGCAATTTTAAACAATTAAAACAGATGTATAACAACCTTGGGGCATGAATGATATTGTCTTAAATTTTTTCATTAGATTTAAACAAGTTTATAAATCTGTTGAAGTATTGTATGTCTGGAATCTGAAGAGAAACTGATCTTAAGATTCAGCTACTAGAGTATGAAGTTAGTCTGTGTTGAACATAATTATTATTTAAAAACTGTGATGCACAAAATCTATGAAACAAGGCACTGTACTGACATACAAGTATTTGGTACTGTTTCCCTAGTGATTGTAATAAATTAATTGCAGTTTTTTTAGCATGATGTTCTTCCCAACAGGAAATTCAGGTGTGATTATAATTTATGTCATACATTTGTTGTTTACACAAAGTAGAAGCATTTATGTGGTAGTCTTTCAAAACAGTAATGGCTAAAATGTAACTGGTGAATCATTTCACAAAACAATCACTTCATTTAAAAATAAAACATATTTGTCAAAAATATGTAATTTAAATATATCACCAATGGTACAACTCGGTCGGAAAAATGTGTTAAAAATTCAGTCGGCCATTGACCTAAGAACGCTTGACAGATGGTGGTTGAGAATTTATTATACAACTCTCATTTTTATACAAACAGACCAAAGATATTCCGGGTCACATTTGCAGTCAGCTACGCTGTGATTAGAATTAAAATGAAAATTATAATTTTAAAATAATTGAATTTGGTGAAAATGTAACCATAATTTGAAAAACATTTTTACTTTTCAATTATGTTTTCAATGACATCAGTTAAGTTTTAAAAAGTTTTAGAACCTACAAATTCTTACTTTAAAAAGTATTCAAACTTTGAGTTGAAAGTTACATTTGAAAATACACATGTTAAAAATGAAACTGCTCTAAAAATATATGTTATTTGTTGGCATTGTGTACGTTTATGGTTGATCTGATTGCTTGCAGGAACTAATAATTGGAATTTTGTCATTTTAATTGTTATTTCTGATTTGTATCCTGTAATTGATATGTTTTTGGACCTGATATCTATGTAACTGACCCCCAAATCCCAACTCTTCTCTGGCGATACATCAGTGGCTCTATAAAAAATGTCCTAAAATTCAAAAAGACAAACAAGAGACTAGCAACATTTAACCATAAAAAGACGCATCGCAGTGTTCAAAGTCATTAGTTGCCTTGAAGGTAATGTAAAATTTATGTTTTATACAAAGAAACTGATTATATACAAAAGTAGGATGCAACATAATACTGTGCCCAAAACGGTGTATTTTATGTAAAGCAAACAAATGTTTTAAAAACATGCACTGGAATGAACTATTTCTGACCACCGAGTAACCAAATACTGCATCGCCATTTCTCCTAGATAACACCTATATATACCACAGGGTCACTATTAGACGTTTATCATAATAAATCCCACTGCTAATACACTTCAGTCGACTTGACGTTATGATAACGGCACACTTTTATGACTCATATTTCATTTTATTTCACTTCCAACTGTCAAAGCGGGGGATTAGCATAAAAAATAGCCCCGCATACGTTTGACGGGAGGTCAGGAAAATTCCACTTCTGAAATGCATGACCTATATACGCCGATGGCCACAGCTATATATCACTGATATGCTAAAGGCTTTTTGCACCGAATTTGCATGATTCTGCTAGTACCTGAACCAAAGAATTCATCATGGAAATGTAACATTTACTGAGCCATCAGTCGTCCCACAGTATTTTACTTCGCAAGTCCATGTAAACACCTATTTTAAATTACAAGATCAATTTGTGATTCCCCTGTGGGATTTTAATCCAATCCATTTTTAATGGTTATTTTAATCCCAATTCCCGCGTGTTATTTGAAATATTGCCCACCAAAGGAAACAGAATAAATGAACTGAAGCAAAACATGATCTATGTACTTTCCACAATGGGTGGCTTTACTGAATTAGGCTGCATTCAAAATGGATAAATAGACCAATAATTAATTGCCAGCCAGCGTTAAGAATACAAATATGCAAACAATGCAGCTACATTCAAGCAGCCAAATCCAACTGACTCATGATATTTTAACTTTCATTTAATTAACTAATATTATTTGATAATTTGAAAATGCACACAAATATGATATATATTTATTCTCCAGTTAAATTTGCCTTAATGGTTTCTAATCATTAATTAACTACAGTGTAATTAAATAAAAAAGGATTGACCTTTTTAGAATGTGTTTTATTAATTTTAAAAACACTGAAACCGATATGACAACGTTTTATCATCATCAATAAATCATCTAAAACATTCCAAAAATAACACCACTGCCGTGTAATCAATATAATATATATATGCCCAAATCGAGTGCAGCTTGCACTATGAGCACCCTGACAGCTTTCCTGTTTTTTTAAATTGTCAGGGGCCAATTCGATATACAGCGTATATCCAAATTAATTAGCGTCTGAATCAATCAGCTGTATGTTCACATAAATGTGATGCTTACTTTTTTATGAGATTTACTTGAAAAATGAATATTTAATTATCAGAAACGGCATACTTGAAAGGCAGAGTACAAGAAAAAACGTGTACATTCTGTCCAAGTTTTTAGTATTAAATGTACTTCAGTGGTACGGACAGCCATCAACCTGGAAGATCAATAGTTGAACATGCAACACGTTTCACTTGGGACGGCTGCGATTAGCAGGGATGGTTTCAAGTCTAAGTTCAGAAAAAAGATCATTCTGCAGAAAAGGATGCACCATTTGGTTAGTTACATTTTAATTACACTGGTTAATAATGAAAACATGCACAGATGGTAATAATACCTCTGGAATTCAACTTGGTGAAAACATAAACACATAAAGGGCTGGCTGTTCCAAAATAAAAATTGCAAAATACCAGTTTAAGTGATCACTTCCACATTGAATGTGCTAACTTCCACATATGTTAATGCATTGGAACCGGGTGAGGCTTGGGGGGACTGAACCCACCAATTTTTTCGTGTGGGCTGGAGATTAGTCATCTCGCTATTTAGGGAAGGGGTGAATTTTGGGGTGCAATTTGAGGTTTTTGGAGAGCCTGAAGGAGGGTGTAAATGGAGGTTTTTGGAGAGCCTCTGAGGTGGGTTGTTTTGGAGAGCCTGAATGAGGGTGCAATTGAGTATTTTTGTGAGGTTTTTGGAGAGCTTCAATGTGGGGTGTTGGAGAGCCTTTAGGAGGTGCAAATGGAGGTTTTCAGAGAGCCTGACATTGGGTTTTTTGGAGAGTCTTAAGGGAGTGGATAAATGGAGGTTTTTGGAGAGCTCAGTGGTGTTTTTTTTAGACTCAAGAGGGTTGAGATTATTCATCACATTCCGACCCGAATGGTATGTGTTTAATCGACATCACAGATTTGGGGAAACTGTACCTTTTTCTGTTCCGCCCTCTGTCCCTTCTTTGTCCTCTTGGGTTTTGCCTCCTTCCTCTTATGTCTCCTCTCCCTCTCTAACGACGTCTTCTTCCTCTTCCTCTCGCAGTGCTGCTCTGACTGTGTTGAGTCCGCCGCCACGGCGATACTACTCATAGTGTCAGTGACACGACCGACGATGATGCGACTGATGATGAAGCGACCGACGATGACACGACCGGTGATGACACAACCGACGATGACACGACTGATTATAACACAACCAATGATGGCAGTGTCACCAGAGTCGAAGGGTGTCACCTGAGGACGTCACCTGATGGGGTAAACAGAAGCGTGACAGTAAGGAGAGGACATACACTGGGGTTTTGATTAAACTGTGCATCATGATCATTACCATGTTACTGTTTACCCCCAGGCAGGGTTCGTCATTTTTTGCCACATGGTGAAGAGACTGGTTTTGCCGTAATATGAACAGTCTTTGCAAAAACACTGGTGTCTCAACTTTATTTTTTCTCACCAACTGTGAGAGTTGAAAGACTTTGCTATAATATAATATATAGCTGCACCAATTTAGCATTTTTGGTAAAATTTTTGTCGGATCTATCGGTAGTCAAAATTGATTTCATCACTTACTCAAAGATTTCACAAAAACTAAATAATAAATCTGTATAAATGAGGCAGCATGGCAGAGTCGATATTAAATAGCTCTGACTTTTTTAAAACAAAACTAGTGAAAAATTGCCACCAAGGGGTAGTGTCAAAAGATTGCAAAGTCCCAGAATATGTTTTCCTGGATGGATAATAGCAATTTATTCCCAGCAAAAACCAAACTCTGTATGTGTTTTGTTTGGCAACAGCCACATCGTTCTTACACCTGTGCATGTGTATACATACACACACACAAGCCATGCACACACACACACACGCATGCACACACATAGTCACAGAAAATGCAATGCACCTTTAAAAGGTCCAGTAAGACATTATTTAATGTTGTAATGAAGTAGAGAATCAAACTAGTAACACTACATACACAAGTACAATGTTCATACTTGAACTGCTAAAATGTACGATTGATTGAATATCACGTTTCATGTCTAAGTTTTTTGCCAATTCATACTGAAACACTATGCACAAGCAGAAGTCCTATACATAATGTTGACTTCATAACCCATTAATAATTTATAATTAATCAAATTTGATCTGGTGAAGTAATTTGTTATTTGAAACTCGATTTGAGATTAATTAAATTAATCAAATTAATACATATAAAATAAATATATGTGCTGAACTCAAAAGTCAAAACATACTACTGGGTAACGGTTGTTACAATGTTGTCATTTACTACAGTACAAAGGATGTGGTATATTTTGCTCTTTATATTCATATATGATTCACACAACTGAATGATTTATATTCGCCAAAGCAGAGGGAAACATACCAGGTAGTTAATTTGACTAAAATAAAATTCATGTTTTAGTCAGATTGAATAAAACGAACATTTGTTTAGCTGCAACCCAATGTATGAATGAATGTGTGTAAAAGACCACAACAGAATATTGGGGCAGGTAAATTGCCTGGGGTAATGGGCAAACACCCCCATTTGTCAATGCACAGTTTGTCTACAAAGACAGTTACATACAAACAAAGCTGTATTGCATTCATGAGGTGTCATAACATAGACATACGCATAATGCATTCTATGTAACACAAATAGCACAAGTTGAACTTCGCAATCAAACATCCCAGCGTTGAAATTGTTAACAGGCCCAGAAGTGACATAAATGTATAGCTGGAGAAGGAAGGGACAGCGACAATAACACAGCGAAACGTGAATTTAAAAATCGTACTGCACATTAGTATTTTGAGAATCACTTTAATTGATGTTTGGTCCAACATTAAATAAGTTTGCCTATTCATGTCACAAAAATAACATAACAAGTTGCACCAACAAGCTACCATGCCATAGCGGATCCCAAACTAGGTTTGCTTTTTCTCATGAGGAATTTGAAATGAGACTCGCATACGAGACACCTTTAAGCTTTGAAATTGCAACACATCTTCATTTCTCTAAGAGGAGACCAAGGCATGTGACACAGGCACCAGCAGCACCCCAGAGAAAGAGACGTTTGCATGAAGTTAGTGTTCCTAGAGACGAAAGCATGCAGATATGAGGCAAACTGCCAGGAGAGAGAGACAAGTGGCCAGAGAGTGCTCTTGTAGGGGGTCATTATATCTGCAGACCCTGTCCTTGCTAGCCCTACACTTGAGTGACCAGTCATGCTATGCTGGCTGCAGGCTACACAGAACATTAGCAATGATCTAAGGCATTGCTGAATTAAGATGCATCTTTATTGCCCTACTGTGTCTGCACCAGGGCAAGCCCTGTGCATACAGAGAGGAAGCAGTTCCATATGAACAATCAATCACACTTAAAATGGCGATTTAATTTTCCACTTCTCTCGTTTTGAGATCATTTTATAAAACAATCAAACCCTTTTAGTGTCATGACATGCTAGGTCAATTATGAAAATGCATTATTTAGTTTTGCAAAAACTGCTAAATTATTTTTGACTGAAATTCGGGGAGTTTAAATTTGGCGAGTTGAAATTCGGGCAGATTTCATTAAATGGTCTGTCACTATTTAATATGTAAGTTTCCCATTTCATGATGTCAAAAAATACACAAACTTTTATTTTATAATGCATGTAACTTAAAATATTCCTGCACTACAGAAGTGAACATAACAAACATGATTTGCAATGGGCCAGATCAGTTGCTGTTCTCCTAATTAGACTCCCGTAATCATTCCTGTACCATTTAGGGTAAACTAAATGGTTGTTATAAACCATCATGACCATTTACTGAATGGTCATGATGGTTTATAACAACTGCTATTTAGTTCTGAAGAAATATGTTCAACTGATGTAATTACAACTTAATCACCACACTTAGACCGCAGAGGACCTTAATCACGCTCAACTATTAATAAGGATTATACAACAACAGCTAATAACATGTATTCAGAACTGAAATAATTTAATATAGAACTTGTTCTGACAGTGACCCTTCATAATTTCACCAGACATAGGTATGGGTGGCCAGTGGAAAGATGACCGTTACTTATGCCATTACTTTAAAAACAGCACAGCTAAGAGCAATTCAAAGTCACAGCGCACGAGAGGTGAATGCGAAATTGTCTTGCTCTGGTGCCGAACCGCATAATTCATTTGTTTACATCAGCCCTCAGGGCTCCAATGGCACGAGCTGAAAACTTTATGCCATCAAAACGACCTCCTTTGAATACAATCGCCACATTCGGACTTTCTCAATGAAAGTTGATGGAGGTCGATGCATGACAATCGAAGTATATTCCGCAGAGTTGGTCGCCGAAGCATGAAAGTTCAATTCAGCCGATCAATGAAACACAGATAAAGCCCAGGTAAGTTGTAGATTAAATCTAATTGTAAAACAATGTCAATTTTAATTAGTTCATTGCCGAATTTTACCACTGATAATTACTGATCAGATGTTTGATTTCTGTTCAGAAATCATTATAATTTTCTCCGTTTGTCATTAATGTATCGCCTGTGATTTTTATATAAAACCAACCACACGTCAAACACACACATTTTTTAAATTTGTTGTTTAGCGTGCCATATTACAGCAATTCTTTTCGCCAGATAGTGTACAGTAGATCACATTCGTGCAAAAAATTGCAGTTTTATTTTTAGCTCTCTTAACAAATTATAGATGTTTCATTTACATCTGAATGAGGAACAGCGGAAATTATAAAGATTTTTTTCCAACCTATCGACAAACTGATGTGACAACTGCTGGAGAGGCTACCGCATCGAGACAATGACAGATATTGTGGTGACACACGGCATACATCTGTCTGTGTAGGTAGCCTACCAGTGACAGCACTCACCCTTGTCAGTTTGCCCCCACTGGATGTCCCACCCTCAAATAACTTTTGCAGAAAAACCAGCTTTTGTCAGTCAAAAGTCAGAAATAAAAACCTTTTCGCAGCAGCTGTACTCTGTAATTTACTATATGTTTATTTTACAGCTATTTGAAGATGTGCGTGCACGCGTAAAAATGTACTTGAATGAAATATCTTGCTCTAACATGTTAAGTTGCTCTAATATGTTAAATTTGTCTCCAATATTTAAAGGCTGAAGGTTTTTTACAATTCAAGTATAGAAGTCTACTAAACAAGTAATTGTGATGCATATATTGTGAGTTGGACCATACTAGTGTGGTTTATTTTTATAATACTTGTCCAATTAAAGTTAACAGATGTGTTCACATGATGCAGGTTATTTGTAGAGTAAATGTATTTGTTATTTATTTTATAGAGACCAGACAGTATATATGGAAATGATATTTCTTCGGGTGAGCCCAGAAAGTACACATTGCTGAACTTTCATGTACAAATGCTATAATGGAGATCTGCCGATAAAACAAACATTTTTGGGCAATATGGCTAAATCCATCTTCCCAGTCTATTGATCAGACCTCAAGGAAACAAGCATTTGCAAAATTGACTATTCGACATAATTAATATCTATCTATTATATTTGCCATGGACAAATAGAAATTTCCCCTGTGCTCAGAACAGACTGCTAAGAGGCTGTGTAAATTTTAGCCTGCCAAACGTTCACAAACCAACCTTCCAATGAACTCCTGGCTTGTCCACTAGAACAGGAAGGATTTCAAATAATTGTCACAGTGTGAAAGTAATCTGTATCAATTGTAAAAACATCTAACTATAATCGAGCTATTGTATGTTAACATTTTCCTCCTAGATGGTTTGTATCTTGTACCAAACGTAGAAAGGTTGAGTAATCTATAACCTTTTCAAAGAGATGCAATGCCATCATGTTTTTTTAATTCAAAAGGGGAATTCAAAATTTCCACTTTCAGTCTCACACAATGCAGGTTGTGACTGACTAAAATTAAAGAGGAGTCGGTTACAATTCCAGAGAAAATTATATTTTTTTGTGGATGCACCAATAAATTTGTTTTAAAATGTCCCTATGCAACAAATACGTAAAATTGTGAAACTGTGATGTCATCAATAAACAAAATAGAATGGCATCTTATTAATATTTAAAAATATACTACACTATATATATATATACATTATTTTCTACAACATTGCAATGACCACTTGTCACTGCGGCCGGATGTTTTTGAAACCAAATTAGTCAATAATCACAAACAAATCGGACTGGCTGAATGACCAGCCCAGGTTATGAACATTTTTCTTTTTACCCCAGAAGTTCCTCACTGCAAGAGTATTTTCCACTCTCATACATTAAAAATCTTCCTATAAATTATTTATATTAGCCCACCAAGAAACACACACTGGTGACCCAGATTAACAATGATATGGCAAGGGTTGTGACATCAGTTAATTAGTGTCATCTTCCAGGCTCTTTCACCTGGCATTCTTTTGTTGGAAGGGAGAGTGAGAGGTGTTAATTGGAGGTGTTGATAGTCTGGTGAATTGAAATGTTTACTCAGACTCAGTCTGGTCAATAGATAGCTGTTGTATACACAACCATTGGTTAGTTTAGTGTCCTTTATTAGTTTATAGAGACAATGCATTGTTATGAACACTCCCTGTTATAGAGCACACACATCTGCCAGTCCAATCAATAAACATTTGTTAACGTCATGCAAATGATATTTAATTCAGTGTTTATCATGTTCTCTTTACACAACATCATTTGCTGCAAACGGTTTGTTCTTGAGGTTTGTTTGTTTGTTGACGTAGTTTATTGACAGGACTGTTTGGTGAGTAATGCTATTGTTAAACTTCAATACCTCCTTTCTCTTTCACATTTTGTGTAAAATTCCATAAAATGTAGGTTAATGTACATTAATCATAATTAGATTGATCAATACAATCTAGAGTCATGTACATCTCACATCTGAAATAATTACGCATTTCAGCTTACACCACCTTAAGTCTACATGTCTACTAACAATATAGAACTCCCAGCTAACACAAGGCTGATGGCTGATTTATATATATATATATATATATATATATATATATATACACACACACACTGTATATATATGCTGCCTTGGCATCTATCTATTGAGCAGAATGGGGTGCCTAGGTATTATCATAAAAAACAGCTCCTTTTTTGAACAACCAATTTCCTGTTTTGAACAACCAATTTCCTGTTTCAAACATTCAATTATTTTTCATCAACCAATTATTTTAATACAAATTTTATTAACACATTTTTAGCACACAATCAATTATTAAAAAGACAATTATTTTCAAAAACTAGTTTTTTTTCTTTTCTGAACATTTTAATAATGTGTGTATCCTTGTTTTTAAGTCTCTGAATGTTATTGATCAGTTTGTAGACCTTTGTATCATTAGTGGTTTGTGTCTACATAAAAATGGAGGGTTGTATCATAGACATCATGGAATATATTTGTACTTTACAAATCAGTTAAGCATAGCTGCTTGTACCAAATTGCAAGATTATATCATACGTCACAGGTGTTATTGATGTTAAATATTAAGTCGATAAAAGGACACATATTGTTTGCATAAGTTAACAATTTAAAAACTGAAGCGAACTATATTTGCAGAACTTAACAAAACTGATTTAAATGGGGCAAAGTTTATGCACGTTTATTCTGAAGTCCAGATCACAGATATCACCTACGCGTTTAAACAGGGCTGATAAATGCACAGATTAAAGGCAACTAAGGTCACTATATTTGCTCAACACAAATTTCAAAACGCCAACTGTTATATAGCTGTTCCACTTTTAATATCAGTTAATACCCTAATTTGTGTAAACTTTAATTAAATTGTTTTGTAGATATTTCAATATATGAGTGTTTGAATAACATAATAAAATGTGTATTTTTATCTATTTCTTAACATTTTGTAAATACTTAAAACAAAAATGAACAAGCTCCAAATTGCATGTAACAATGAAGCGAATGACTTATCGAGGGTCCATAAACATTTCCAAAAGCACTAAAGCAACTGATGGCAATTAATGCCAACTTAAATATTCACATGAATAATAATAATGATGATAAGATAGAAAATAGGTGCAAGCTATTAAAAACAGTATTCATCGAGTCCACTTATAAAGAAAACTTGGCAAACATATTCACTATTCAACTAAAATATGATGCCATTGCAATTACTTATAATCATGTTGAGCACTTTCTATGAATATATGATGAGATTACATGTACTTTAATATTTCCATTTTAATCACCTGTAGTTTTCTCAAGGGGACCATTAAAGGTTTAATGTGGGCACACTAATCTAAAGTCTAAGAATATGCAATTTATTTGCACTGCAGGGTATAATTTCTGTCTACAGTCCGTATGCAATTTACAACTGATCTTTATTTAGGCCACACCAATTTTATTGTTAGGATTACATATTTTTTTTAGACATTTTTGTTAGGGAGGAGGGGAAATAAAAGTCATTGCACGAGAAAGGTGTTTTGTATAAATACATAAATTATCATATGAGCCATACAGTACATTGCTAAAAAATGATTTAGCCTTGTATCAAAACTTACTAGACAAATACTTTGATGAAAGTTTAATAAAAGTTGAAGACTATTAGAATAACAAGTACCGATAACAAGACTTGGCAGTTACCATTATAGTGTTTAACCTTACAGCCATAAACATGTAGATTAGAGGTAGGATATATCTTGCTGTGATAATATTAATTTAACTGGCATAATTAGGATTTGATTGTCGTACCTCCAAATACATTATTATATTCTGAAGTAACGCAATGTGATGCTGACTATGTAGGCATTGAAGAGAGTGTCTACAACCGTTTTCCCAGTGTGTCAACTTGATTGGCCAAAATCTGATGTCCAGATTTTTGCTTGTAGACAGAATGAATAGCACGTTAAACATGCGCACGTTGCTAGTTTTGCCTGTGTTGCCAGTTCATTTTCTTTATTGCTATTTCGCATCGTGTCTAAAATGTCAGCCTTCGGGTTGCCTTTTCGCTTCATTTCGGTGGCACCAACGTTGTCATCGTTCAAGAAAATAAATGTGTTAAATGCTGAATACTTTCGATATCAGAGCGGCATTGCTACAAACACAGGAAATGACATTGTTAATCGTGTCGGACAATTTAATTTTTTTTACTTCCTTTTGGGAAACAGTGCCAAACTTCAATTTCTTGATACAAAACCACACTGCAGCATCTGGTTCAGCCATGGTTTAAGGGGTTAGTATACAGTTAGTTTTTTCTATTGATTGCCATGTTAGCGTTTTGCATGATTATAAGAAAACGTGACCTACAAAAATTCTGAAACTTCTTACCTGCTGTTATCATCATTTCATTGACATGCTTGTCGAGTTTAATCAAAATTAGCTATTTCTAGCTCTCATAAAATGTCTGTATGTATGACACCCATTAAAATTGCCGAATGGACGCAAGCAGTACTCTGGCTAAATGGTCAAATAGCCTAATTGCTGCCAAATATCCTTTTGCTTAGCAAAATCAGCAAAAAAGCACCATTTTATTATCAACAGCTTCTACAATCATACCTGGAAATCTCCCTACTCAAATGCACTTATGTCAGAGAATGTGAATTTTGTAAAAAATAATTTCTCAAAATACATTTGCCCTTTTTCCGTCTGTAACAAAACAGGAAGTCTAACTGGGGCATGACCCTTTAAATCAATTAATGACAAGTTGGATTATCACGGATTCGTTGGATCGTAGATTGAAGATGCGTGAAAACCAATGAAATGGTGTTTAACATACAATGTTCGATATGATGCGTATATGCTCAATGAATCGATACAAAATCATTGGTTCGACATTTCGATCAGAAATAAAAGATCAAAATTGCAATTTTATTTCCGTTTTGTCAAAAAGAAAGTTGGCGGGTTCGTAATCCGAATAATAAACTTGGTGTCGCCTTATGTAGGTGGGCAATAATTTGAACCAGAAAACATCTGGTGAAGGGGTTTAACATGTAGCATGAGCCACGGTGTCATGACATACCTTTAAATATGACGTCTTACGACTGCCTGCTCATTCAGATTCAGAAGCATATTCATGACCATATTAGTTTTTCTCATAACATGTAAATTTTAATTGGGTCTGTCTCTGAACCGTTTGAAAATATATTTTCATAAGCACTTTAAAACTACTTATTATGTAATCCAAGTCTCCAACATTAGTAAAATCTCAAATTTATGACACATTAAATTGCCCACACACATTGAAAATCATGCGTTGCAAATACCCTTTCAGTCATATTCTATAAACAATAAAATTATGAGAGCAAAAATTCTGACACCATTTTGCAATGAACTTAGGAGAATCTGAGCCATGGAAACTGTCAACATTTTAACAGTGTTAATGCCATTTTGCTACCAGAACTGGTGTCGATTCCATTTAAAATCAGTTCCAATTCCTCTAAATTAAATTTAATAAATTATAATTTTGCAAGCTGCATTGTTACTGGTGTAAAGCAACATAAACACTGCTGTTTTGCTTTCACTGCAAGTTGTCTTTGACGCAAACTTTACTGCCATAAATGTGTCTAGATCAAAATGGTAATAACATGGTAAGCTAAGGTAAGTAGATCACAACATAAAACTTAGACTTCAAACAAAATTCATATATATATATGTATATATATATATATATAATATATTATATACTGGTAACTGTTCACCATTATGTGACTGTATTTCATCAATGATAACGGATTGAAAAATCTGAATGAGCTCAATCTGGTTTCCTGTCCCGTTAGGTGTGTGTGGGAAATGTTAGGATTTTCATGGAAGTAACCGCCCACACATAAACTTTTGCTTAACAAAAGTAAAATGGAAAGACAGTCTAAAGAGAGATCTTGAAAGGGCAGGGACAGGCGGAACGGAGTGGGTGATTTGGTTCCACCCCGCATGGGATCAAGGTTAAAAAGATATACATTTATATGAATACATAAAACCATCCAAGATAACCAGTAGAAAAACACTGTATACAATAAAGTCAAATATGGCACAGAGTACACATAGGTCAGTAAGCGAAGATATGTTGTAAGTGAAGATATTTTCACCAAGTCAAAATTACAGATCTAAACACAATTTTTTAAATGTTCAAATCTGACAGGGTATCTCTTCAACACAGTGGGAACATGGTCTACAAAGTGAAAGATGCTTTGGCAATGATAATGAAAAAAATATCTTAGTTTCAAAAGCTAGCCACCAGGTAATCTACATCAATTCACTAAGAGATGCACTATAGATACTGAATGTGAGACAGAGATCAAAGCAGCATCTGCTGTATCAAGTTTCATTTTTTTGAGTCAGTATGTCACTGGTAGTATTATGGTTGTACAAGCATGGTTCCTCCTGTTCAGTAGACCTGGGGAAGTTGTCATACCCTCTGAGCACAAAATATCATATTTCTTATTTTTTGTTCATTGCACATCAATTTCACCTCATTTCTGGGTGACTTCAAAAGTTGTCTGATTTTGTTCCATCCAGACCAGTTGGATATTAATCTTATTATTACTTTTCATAAAGTTCTGAATAATGTCAACACTTGTAGTTGATAACCAGTGTTATTTTGAAGAAAAATGTGCCTAACTTTCTTTCTCTAAACTGTGACGTTTCTGATAGTATTGAAGGTTTTTTAATCACATCCAGGCCTGAGCAGCCTGACAACAAAATGTGTACTCTTAGAACTGTTGTGAACTCTCAGACTATCTAAATTCAGTAAAAAGGCACAGTATGCATTCTAGTCAAGGTTTTCTGTTTCATATGTAATATGCCATTCTAAAATAAATATATATATCTGTTTGCTGTTGCCTCACTGGATCTACACAATGACCCCAACTTAGAAACCCCTATCCAAGCCAAAGCACAAGGCAACATGGTATAACTGAATATTGATATATACAGAAAATCTAAAAATAATTTTAAATATGTGTTTGTAAAAGCTCTGGACATTGTCCATCTTCTATTGTGTGGATTTGTATTCCCTTTTTAGTCTGAAATAAACAGAATTAAACATGACTATTACCTTCAGACAGGCCAAGAAAGAACAGAGTTTCAGGACATCAGGTCTCCAGTTGTACACTGATACACTAACATATATGGTTTAGATTTGGTAACACATGTAGACCTATTAATGTAATACTTTGTTTCAGTTTTGTTTTTGTTTTGTTTTTGGCATTGTAACTTTCCTAAAAAGATAATGAGGAATAATGGCTAAATTTCTGGCACGTTTTTGCATGAATCTTGCTTAGTAAAGTTCTTGTTCTTAAAGTAACATACATACCTGGAGTTAAATACATATTGAATGCATATTTGTGATTTTTTTAAAACATGCGGGATATTAGAAGCAGCCATTTTTCACTAATTTCATGGGTGTTACTGCAACGCAATTGTTTGGAGCCATTTTTGTGATGTCTAGTTCTTCAATGCTCAATGCTATGCAATCAACACAGCTGATAATACTATTCTATTCATTAATTTAGTACAATATCTTAAATTTGCAAGGGCTAGCCTCTGAATTGTAAAAAAATTGTATGTTGCACACTTCAAGTGAAGGCCATGGGCATAGTGATCTTGTAAAATTGGTGCAATGACAATGCAATATCTTGTAAAAGAAATAAATATTGATCAGAGTAATAGAGCCTAATAGAGGGCCTAGGCTAAGGCTGACGAACAATATACGAATGGTAACAATATAATACATTTATACTATACGATGCCTATATAATATAACCATGAGGCATGACTATGTCTACGTGACTATGACTATGAGGGAGTATGAGCCTGACAGTCAGTGACAGTGACAACTCTACTAGAGCAGAAGTGTAGAGTCTTTAGAGTTCTAAGACTCTACTCACGACACTGCTCATCTACTGTCGGACTGACTGTCTCTAGCGTATTACTTATTCGGAGCTAATTTAAACATTTACTGTCAGTTAATCCGCACACCATACCTCTAATAAAATACAACAAAGCTAATTTAGGGTACTGTTTTGACTGTAGCAGTTGTAGACAATGAAGCTAACATAAGGTAGCGCGCGGGTGGTGTTTATCATGAGCAAATGACGCTTTGCACAGTTTGTGGATCGCAGCCAGATCGACCGAACAAATCGTTATTTACATATAACATGTGAAAAATTGCGATCTAATTTGCACCTGTAAAGTACTCAACTATATAAGAAGTACACAGCATCGTTGTGAATAAAAAGCGCTTAATGTTAGATCTACAAACTGCAATACATTAGCTGTCAAACTCACCACTGTCAAAGCTCATGGGCGTCGCCATCTTGGTCATCGCATTGCATTGTGGGGAACCTACAAAGATGGCGAAACGGAGATGATAAGCGGCTGATGGGAGAGGTAAACTTTCGCGATTTTCTTGGTATTTTGTATGACGATTTTCTTTCTTCAACTCCAGCTCATCGGTTAATATGTATGCTATAGTTGTGTGATTTTTACTGCTTCGCAGTTT
Source organism: Paraescarpia echinospica (assembly GCA_020002185.1). NCBI lineage: Eukaryota > Metazoa > Annelida > Polychaeta > Sabellida > Siboglinidae > Paraescarpia > Paraescarpia echinospica. Next base: position 48,312,992 of record CM034532.1, on the reverse strand, counting down.
GCTGAGTAGCGTGAAAACCCAAAAGAAACAGGAGGCCCCATTGTTTGTACGCATCTGAGACTGAAGCGAACTTTGAAATTTTAATTTTGGCGACAATTTATGGAATATTATTTTCGGGGATTTTTGTTGTACAAGAACGTTCGATGAGGGCAATCAGAGGCAACGTATGCCTTGTGAAAATACTGTATTTACGAAGACGACGATCGGAAAAAAGACTTGCACTTGGAACGTTTGAAGAATGCTGTTTAAAATATTTACATGACTGCGCTGGTGGGCCTGGCGTAACACTAACGCCGCTTTTGGCCGGCGGTCTGCCATCTAAAGTTACACTGCGCGCACTGGTCATTTCAGTCGGACTGAGGTTGAAATGGTTTCGTCTTGTTTGAACTTGTTCGCGCCAAGAGCAATCTTCCCTCGAAAATAAATTGCTGGCCGTGCCTATACAACATTTCAACTAAGTTGTGTATTGAATGTCTGCCAAGATCGCCTTTTTAATTCCTCATAATCTGGCTTGATCTTAGAATTCATGGGCATAAATTTCTGCGTCCGGCAGCCAGGGCCATTATTATAATATATAATCTGCCGATGTATGCTAACTTCTCAATTTATGAAATCGCAGTCATACATAAGTTACAAAGGTGTAGCCTGTTATTAATTTAATGCTTAAACTGTTGAATGCCTGTGACATATGAATGAAGTCTTTATGTATGTGCGTCTGGCGTGGTCTTGGCGCTTGGCCTTGGTGTTGAATTTAAAGATCAAGTTACACAGCCTAAATACTATATAAATCATGAAATGTATAGAAAGCTATGCATTGCCTGTGTTGAGTAATTTAAGTTTTTGCATTCACGGCACACATGACTGAGAGAATGCAAAGGCTGGGTGCCTTCCGATTGCCAGTGCATAGGTATTGTATACCGGTTGTATGGCAATTGAATGGGCATGTTTGCTCTGACATTAAATTTAAAATGAATGATAATTTGATAAGATCGCTGTAAGATATGTTAATGGTTTGTGAATGCAATTACAGGACAAATGTGACTGGGTAATAATATGTGCTGCAGCTGTCATTGATTTAATAATTTTGTTGTTGGCAACGTGTTGGCCATTTAGAATTGCAAAATGCTAATATTATTATTGTCTACACAAACAGCTGTGCGTGTGATGTCGATGCTGGTCATTCTGTGTACAGGGGTCACTTAACACACACTGTACTTGTGTACATTTAAACTGTGCAAGTAGGATCACCTGATAGACTGTCTAACTGTGGCTGAACATGTGAGTACTTGGTTGAAATCCAATTTAAATCATTCATGGCTGATTTGTATGATGACATTAAGTCAACTTTGTAGGCACTTTGGCAATGCATTTTTAGCACATGTATGTACATGTAGTTGTGTACATGCCAAAGCGGTGAATGCAGATGTCTAACTTAATTTTGTTTCTAGTGCCCAGTAATGTTTAATTTAATACTTATTATATTTTATTTGTTCGAAGTGCAATGATAACAGCACCTACGAAGAACTGGACATTATTTTTACAGTTAAACAACTCAAATCGCTAATAGAGATATATCTGTTCGTTTTGATTGTCGCTGTCACCAACTTATATGCTTTTAAAATGTATGTTATTCATTTGGACAAAACTAATAGAGATATAAAGCACATACTTCACATTTGTTCTAACCTCTCAAATCTTCAGTTTTCTAGGTATTTTGTTTAAAAAATATTCTTCACAGGTTTTAAACATTTTACAAAAACACATTTTCCTTTCATTTTGATTGTCAGTCATCAACTTAACAGTTTCAAGCATTTTATTATTTAGATACCTGTTTGTAAAAGACCAGAAACTAATAGGGATTTAAAGCAAAAACTTTTACGTAAGTTCTGGAATAATTTTTTTTAGACTAGTTTAAATCATGGACTGTACTTTATACTTACTCTTTGTATGTTTTGTTTTTAAAATATTCTTCACAGGTTTTAAGATCTGTTTGCTTTATTTGTACTTCAGAAGCTGTTCATTTATTCAACCTAAAGTAGTGCCCATGGGTGGTAGTTTCTGGCTAATTGTAATCTTCAGTATCCATTACTGCAACTTTTACCTTAGCAGGTGTCTTGCTTTTTTACTTGGCGACTGCCGACGTGTTAAGTGATTCAAGAAATATAACACCACTCCTTAAAAAAGTGAGATTATAAACTTTTCATTTGTTTCACCTCTGAAAATATACGAGTTGATGGTCACTAGTATTTTGACGTTTGTATGTTCGGTAATTGGATGATCCATTCGTATTCGAAGCTGCTGTAATTGTACATATGCACAGACAGCCTTCTTGATGTCCCTGTGGCGCTTAATTGATTTGTCTAGTCAGATGTCCTTGTTTTTTAGCCGAGCGGCAGCACAGATTTAATATAAGAATACCTGTACATTCAGAGCAGCCACAAAGCCCTCAATCCCCGCCCTCATGGCTGCACTTTTAATGCCGAAATGTGTCGACATAAGACGCCTGTTTGTAGAAGCACTGCCACCTTATTAGCATGGCAGGTAGTTTTTCTGTAGTCTCCCCACTTGTTTTTACATGTGCGGGCCTTTGAAGTCATCCGCTTCTCTCCACCCTGCCAATGAGCAGGGCAGCCAAGGGGAAAATTGCTGAATAGAAGGTGTGTGTGACTGCCATTCACAGTTTGCCCTGCACCAGGCCCCTCTGTAAGGCACATAATGAAGAAAACAAACACACCTGTATTTCCCTGTGTTGGCACTAGGAAAGGTCAAACAACATTATTTGGTGAATGGATCCAGCAGCAAGAGTTTCAATCAGTGGTGATGTGTTATGTCCACAATGCCTGTGCTCTGGTCCATACTATCTACCCTTTGCAGGAGAAATACCCTCCGTATTACGTGCCTGGTTAGGTTGGCTTCAACTGAGCGGTTTAAATGTGGTGATAAAATTTTCGTCTGCGTTTCACAAGAACGCTTTTGATCATTATTGCGGTTGGTCTATTGTTCATAGAATATGGCTGTCTATAAAATTGTGGTTTATTTCTTGGTACATCTGCCACGGGTATGCATGTCATTGTTGCTTCATAATGCTGCAGATTGTCCATCAGGAGTCGTATTTCATTATTTTTACTAAACATTTAAATTGTGGTCTAACTTACTGTTTTGAGAGTCAAATGTTTTACGGTAGTTCCCGTCTAATAAACCTGTTCTTTCACTTAGCTGTCACACATGTGGACATTTTCAACTTCAATTGAGACTAATTTGTCTGTTATGTTCATGTTTAAATGATTAAAATAATCATTAAACCTTCTAAGCATATGTACATGTTTACTTTCACTATGTGTCTAAACATGAAACGTGTGTGTGTACATCTGAAAGTTTAAATATATATAAACTTCCAGAGTTTTTTCAGTGATTTTATTTCTGTTGATACATTTTTCTCAGCTATGTGAATATTGTATCTGGCACATATCTAGAGGTATGCATGTTTGTGAACAAATACTGATTGTGTAAAATGCAAAAGGAGTCTGTATTTGAGTGTCAAAGGGATGAAGTGAAAACTGCTTTTCATGGTTCTAGAATATATAAGGACTAGATACTGGGTTTTATTTTAAGAATTCATAGTTTTTGACATAGTGATCAGGTGATGCATAAATAGTATTTAAAACTTACAATATTGTAAAGTTTAAATATCAAATGCATTCTAATTTTGTGTCAACTTATTTTGTTGTCATATAATATAATTATGTGTAAGTATTTTAAAAGTAATACGAATTTTTCATTCTTTAAGTTATATTAAACAATTTAATTTACAGAGTACGCGAAGCATTTTAATGTCCATGGATGTTGGTGTAATTGTGTAAGGCTGAGAAAGTAGGTGCACAGAACCAGTGTTTGTTGAATTCCGAGGCATTATCTCACAAGTTCCCGCGGGATTGTCATCGGTTGAAAAACAAACATTGGTGCAGATGCTTTAGAGGGCCTGAGGGAGGTTTTAAAGTGCATATTACATTATTAATTTTGTGTGAATTATATTTTGCTGCCAGTGGAGCATTTGCTATTTGACAAAAGGTATTGTTATTTCACTTATCCTGTGTTTAGCGTCAGCAGCAACAACCAGCACCCGTGTGACAGAGGTCATGAAAAATTTAAAATGTGATAATGCCGAAATTTTGCGCCACATTATCTCATCGCCAGAGCTGATTAAATGATATCAGCTTTGCCTGCTGTCTGTCTGCCCCGGTTTACTGCTCAGTGCTTTTCCATTTCTATGAATAATATTGAATATTAATTGAACAGACTGGGGCACATATGTGTGCATTTGAACTCGATTAGTGCAGTCCATATTGATGTTTACGGACGAACAAATGTGACATTTTACCGGGGAAATTTCTCTCTAATCTCGATGTGAGCATGCAACAGAGCGAAGGGCATTGAGTACTGTCTATTTTAAAGGTTAGTTGGTGTGGCCAAGCCTCTGGGAAATGTTTAAAATGCATTGAAATATAAGTTCAGCTCCACGTCCATTGTGGAATAGAGTTTTGAGGCGGCTGGTCTGGTGGGAGAATTAGAATGCAGCTGGCCTGCTGAAATGGCACATCAGCCAGGCACTGGCAGTCCAGTGGTCAGTGAAAAGTGAGATAATTTGCAAATTAATGGACAGTGTAATGAGCGTGCTAAATATAGTCCTGAATGGTTGCCATGGAAATTGAAACGGGATTCTAGTACATGTGTTATTTCTTTGAAGGCTGCAGATAATGTGCTTCGTGCATGCCATGTATATTTAGGCTGGAGGTAGGTGCAGTTTGGTATTTTTTGACAGTTCATGTGCAGGCCTGTGATATATTTTCAAGTGGAAGGAGCAGGGCTGTGTTTGTAGCTGCTATAAATCAGACACTATGCCTTCTAGGACTCAACGAAATGGGCACTGTCTGATTGCCTGGCTCATAATTTTCAATGGTAAATATTTCGGTAATGCGACGACGGTGTACCGTGTGAAATTGTGCCAGTGTGACCAATGTGTACATGTGCAGTCGGCAGCATTTGTCGGACTGATATCTGGAGATGCCGTTTTTTAGATGTGCGTTTTTCACATTGATATTCGATATTCATTGTTGTTTATGTGGGTAGCGACTATCGCCTGTGTGATCAATTCACATGGTCCTGCTTACTGCATGTCAATTATATCAACAGCACGTCGTTTTTAGTCAGAGCCTTTTCAAAGTGTCATTATCGTGACTACAATATTCAAAATGCGGAGTATTGATAATACGTGGCATGCACGAAGTCACTTCGTACAGTCAAACAAAGCAAGCATGCTGCGAATTAAGTGCTCCAAGAATGCAACCTTTGTTAATCTTTTGTTAAACACATTCAAAATGTTTAGTATTTCTGTCTGATCATGCTGGCTCTGGTGCTAAATGATTGATTTGATTCTATTCAGAGAACTTCTCATTTGAGTTGCACTCACTGGAGTTTATTCTAGACAGTATACCATATGTATTGCAATAAGGTACACACTGTTCATGTTGTTATTGTCTCATGTACATAGGACTTAACTATTTTGGTGGGAATTAAACCTTAAAACGTTATATGGCAAGTATCACTGGAATATTGGAAATATTTCAGGAACATGGGGAATATTTCTGGTAGTAATCCTGTGTAACGAATGTAATTTTTAATTTTTTGCTTGATGTTAAAAATGTAATTGAAGAAATTTGAGTCAAAACAAATCGAAACTATAATCTCTCAAATGCAGTCAGTTTAATTCAAAGTAGCATTTTGGTCAAATCTGTCTGGATCTACTTATGGTTTACATAGTTGCTTCCGAAAGGTTGAACTGTATTCAGTTTAGTTGCTTAGTTGATTTGTAGCAGCATTTTGATCATGCCTAAACATGATTCGATATTTATCATGCTTCTCATTGTTTATCTTAACATTTGGATGAAAATCAACTTGCTATTTTGAAACCAAATTTTTTTTATGCCCAGCCATTCACTGAGATTTGAACAGAATTTTAACAAATGCTCTGGTGCACCAAAACAAAGAAATCTTAGCACTTCTTGATGACATATTTCCGATAATTGGACTTGGTCGAATGTAATTGGAATTGAAAGATAGAAATTGTAAGTAAAATTGCAATTGATTAAATGGAATTGAAATGAAGTGGAATTGATTGATCAGAATTGACCATGGCTCATGATCACTCATTTGGTATTTCTCTATTTTTCCTCGCTGATAGAAGACACGTGTCACAACTACCGAAGTGTTAACTTTAGGTAAACAAAAAGGGCGGTAGTTTAGGAATTAAAACATTTTGTTCACTCAAATTGCATAATTTAAACTATAAAAGGGAAGTCTGTTGATACAAATGGCTGCTTGGTTTTCCATTATATTATCTTCAGTCATTTCATTTATTTTTATGACTTAAAATTGTGCACAGTAAACCATGAATAACTGCATGGATACTATGGTTTTGTAAACATTTGAATACTATATATTATGTTTAACCAAAGTGGAAAGTTCCAAATTAAAGTGTGCATTTTTTTTATGTATTTAAAAAAAAAAACTAATGTTTTGTTTTATGTAAGGTTGCGCTACTTTTTAATACGTATCAAACTGTTTTTGATGTCCATATTTATCTATAGTTTTCAGCAATGGTTTAAAGTAATTTGTCAAACAATGCTGGTCTGGTAAACAGTTTTATGTTGGTGATTTATGTAAAAGGTAAGTTCTTTTATGTGTTAATAAAATTTGTTATTGTGCTTAGTTCAGGGCTGTGATCTTCAGCCTTTACTGTATCATATTAATGATGTGTTCTGTGTTTGGTTTTTAAATTATTTTGTAATGTATATCACAAAAACACTCTGTGCACGTCATAAGTAGGCGTCCAACCACAATGTTACCATATGACTGCATATGCCAACATAGTCACATGAACAATAGCAAACTTGGTATACGCAGTAAGTTGAAAAGGCCAAATATTTAGATGTAATTATGTATAATGATCTGAAGGATGATGCGGCTTCTATGTCACGTCTGACATTATTATTAGTAAATTGCACAATTAGTGTAAAATTGCATTTATTTCTTGCCTACTGCGGCACACTTTATTTTCCCCAACACTGGGTCAACAGGAGCAATTATTTGAAACTTAAAATTGCTTGTAACAACGTGTGTATATGTAGCTGATTTTAGGAAACATCAACAGGGACGATACCAGCAATTAACAATGATATTGATGGTTTTAAAAAACATACGTACACCGGTTAATAATATTTAAGATTGTTTTATGCATTGTGCAATTATATATATTTAATAAACTAATCCTTGTGGTCTCTAGATGGGTGAAGGCTTGGTAAATACTGTACAACAATGATTTTTATTTTTGTTCGATATATAGATCTATATATATATTTATTTTGTGTATTCATAGTTAATAGTATTTTAAGGTTAGATGCCGGTCCAAATTCAGTAATTGAGCACCGTTTGGATGATGTCATTTTTGTAAACTGTCATGTGAAAATGTCTTAACAATTCTGATTAGAAATACAAATTGTGACATAAAGGTATTTGTATTCATACTGGTGTTATTATCGTTATAGTTAGTATCAACACATTTTGTTTTAAGTTAGTTTGATTTAATATTGTAGCTGAATATTCACTTATAAGTTTGCTCATTAAACTACCTTTAGCTTGAACTATATTTTACATATTAAATTGTGTAAACTTTGTTAAACATTTCAAATTAGAACTCCGACCATATTACGTTGGTTAATATAACGTTATAAGTACAGCTTTGGTTTCCTGTAGTTATGAGGGTAGTTAGCTGTCCTTCAACCACATGAAATTTAAACTGGGTTCTGGTGATTTTAATTAATTATGACTACCATAAACCAAAAGACAGCATAAACAATTTGGGAAATGACTTTTTCATTGAACTCGTGACAGCGAACACTAACTGCAGTCAAAATTGACTACGAGTGGATGCAGGGTCATCGGGTCAAGCCAGATGGGGGGGGGGTGGTTATTCAACAGCATAATAGACAGTTGGTGGCAAATTCTGTCACCCCAGATTGCTCACAACTCTGATGGTAGTCAAACCTGCAGGTGACAGGTGGCACTGTGGTGGGTGGACAATGTGTAGTAGATACCTGTCAAGGCCAACTCATCAGTCTTCTGCTGCCAGGGTTTGTGTTGCAGATATTATCTTACTATCATCAAGCTAGAGGACCCAGTATGTATGTTATGTCATTTCTCCTAGACATTTTGCATCTCCGGAGCCAAACTTTTAGGGCTTCATCTACGGTTGCAGGAAGCATCCGTGATGGTTTTATTTAGACAAAATTTACCAGATAGTAAATTAAGTAAAAGGAATTAGAGGTTTACCTTACATCAAATGTATATTTTCAGTGTAATTTCTGCCCAGTTTATTATCTGGAGAATTCATGTCATAATTACGATATTGCACCTAGCATATCTACCTTTTATTATTTTGTTTGACATGCAGTCAAACTAAATTACATTGTAATTTTAATTGAAGTGCCATTTTTTAAAGTTTTTTTAAGGTTTTTAAAAGTAATCAGAATTGGATAAATGTTGTAATTGGTGACAGAAAGTCGATTCAATTTTCATTACATTATGTAAGTTATTAGTTTATAAAAAAAACTAATACTACTCTCATTAAAATGCACTCAAACTTTAAATGGAAGTTTATTTGTTAAATAAAACTGCTCTAAAATATGTTATTTGTTGTCGTTGAGCATGCCTACTATTGCTGTGCTACTTTTACTTCAACACCAAATTTACACTTGAACTTGATATTTTAGAGGAGGAATTGGTATTCTGTAATTGATTGTGAAATGTAATTGATATTGTGTAATTGTCCCTCAAGTCTACTTACAGTAGAACTCCTCCAAGCGTGGGGAAAACTACCACTCTGTCATTGTCTGTTTTTTTCTCCAGATGTGTCTGTCTGTTTATCTGACCAGCCATCAGACCATCCGTTTATCAGGTCATTAAATCCGAGTCACTTGGGTGGCCTCTTTAGATGAATTCTGCTCAGATTTTATGGTGCCAGTTTTACACAATGAATGTGGTTCGAAACATTTCAATTTTTTGTTCAACTTTATGAAATGTGTGCTAAATACTATACGTTTGGTATGTGAACAGGTCCCTGTTACAACTTATGGACAGTATTGTGTGTTTAATTCATTTATATACAGTAAACCATATATATAATTAAGTGCTCATGACTAACCACTTTATTCGTTACATGCAAAATTTGTTAAGTCTGAAATTTACTGTATATAGTAATTAAATAATAATAACAAATTGAGACCAATTCAGTTATTCAGTATAAGCAAGAATTCGTTATAAATGAATTCGTTAAATCAGAGGTGAGAGTACATTTGCATGTATTACAATATTATATATGATATAAAATATGTAAATTATATATAATATCTTACAAAAAAACATTATTTTAAAATTAATTACATTCCAGGTACCTTTTTAAGATTAAACTAACACACCTACTGATTTTATTCACATGAAATTGTGCATCTATATGGAATAATTATGATTTTGACAAACATGTAATAGTCATGTGTTTTATGTTGGACAGAGATACAGTTTGTCGATTGTAATGAATAAATATATAACAGATATAATTCGTACAGGTACAAGGCATTTTTTTTGTTTTGTACGCGGGCTCAGTCAGGCAACGTGGTCTATGGAATGTGTCATGTCTTGGTAACATATTGTTTTACTGCTTATGTGAATGAAATACAAACATACTAAACACTATGTCTCTCATTCTGACAGCTTTGTACATGATCCGTTGCAGTCAGCCGGTGGAACAGCAATGGCACAAATTTAACACAGGTCTGACAAATGCCAAGTTGAATGGCATTGTATGGTTTCCTGTGGTGATAAAACTTGAAGCGATGACCATTGGCGGAATCGCCACAGAACAGGCAGTCGTGGAGTTATGAGAGAAAACTCTAATCGTAGCGGTGTGTGTAATTTGAGATTTAGATAATATCATGTTTTGCATTCTGACACAGATAATGGCCATGTGGTGCATTTGATTGTAAAGGCGGTAGAGTCTATCATGTGTCTGCTCTTGAACAGGAACAGGGGAGGGGTGTGTGGGTCGGGATTGTTCCCATGTCCCATTTTGTTCCCATAACCTTACTAGTTGGGTATTTTGTGTTTTTGTAATTTTTCAAATAACATCCTGCTTGATTTACTGGATTTTTTTTTTACTTTAAGATTTTCTGCTTCATCAAGTTTATTTTGCAGACAATTTCACGATATAATTAACTGAGTTACAGGTAGAAATAAACTTAATATATTATAGATACCTAAAAACTAATGGAAGGTTGCTATGTCAATATGGTGAATATATTCCAAACTCTGTTGTACGAGGACTATGATTGGTTGGAGACTGACCCGAGAATTTTATGCGATGAACCAAGTAATAATGGCATGATTTTAGTTTTCTGTTCAAGGATACAAGGACATGTTGTTGTGTAATTATAACAAATGCGTTTAAATTGAAACCCAGTTGTCTCAACATACAGATATTTAACTTGTGGTAATGTTGATTGACACTGCAATTTATAGATAATTTTCTTCATGTAGTTTGTGTTTCTAAAGGCGTGGGCCGAAATGTTTGATTTAACATTCACAAATTGGTGATCATAAGCAAGGCTAGAACACTTTGCCATTTGTTTATTCAGCTGTTTATAGCTGATTAACTACTCTAGAGTGCCATGTTGCCTAAAGTTACCAGTGTTAATGTCCTGTCTTTTTCTGTTTGTTCAGTCGTTAAACTTTCACATCTGCATTTTACAACATGCAGATAAATTTTGGTTGTGGATTTTATAACTAACCTGAATCCATCTGGATTATGTCCTTTTGTAATAGTATGATTGGCACTGTATCAGTACATTTTAATACAGTACAGTCAGGGTCCATATGGGGCCTTGAAAACCTTGAATTACACCTAGCCCAATTCAAAGCTTTGATGTCCTTGAATTCTGGCTTGCACCCTTGAAAAGCCTTGATTATGCTCTGCCTCTGGCCTTTGTTCACTGGCAGCCAGTGCATTCCCTGCTGTTCTCAGCCTGAGACCCAGGTTGCCTTATCTGCTTATTTTGCATACATAATCCATGGCACTGCTGTTAGCTACAGTTTAACAAGATTGCCACCCAGAGAATTAACTCTAGATGGCAGGTGGACAAGGAAGCCTTTTGGCTTATCCAGAGTCCAACCCTTTTTATTTAGGTGTATCCTGCCCTTCTGAGGTACATGTTAATTTTATTTTTAAACATTCACGCTACTAGCACCCACACAATCAGCAGATATTCTGTTCCAATCATTTACAGTCCTTTGTGAAAATGAGAACTTTCTTGTATCTAATCTACACTGCTCCTTTATTAATGTAACTTCATGTCCTCTAGTCCTTCTATCTTTTTTAACTGAGAAAAAAATATTTCTATCAATATTTTCTTAACCATTTAATATTTTAAACACTTCTATCTGATCTCCTCTCAATCTCCTGGTCTCTAGTGTCATCAAACCACATTCTTTTAGGCGTATTTCGTAACTAAGATCTCTCAGTTTTGGTATAATTTTAGTCGCTCTCCTCTACTCTTTCTAGCATATCTACGTCTTACTTGCGTTATGGCCTCCACGCTTGTATACAATATTCTAAATGAGGCCAATATATTGTTTTGTACAGTGGTATTATTAGTTCTCTTTCCATATATGTTATATTTCGCCTAATTATTCCAAGGATTTTATTTCCTTTTGAAGATGCAATTCCACACTGCTCTGAAACCTTCACCAGTTGCCCACTGACTTTAGTAGTTTTTGTTCATTAGTAGCCCCCCCCCAGCAAGGGAGGTGATTCAGCTTATATGCTTGTGTTGCACAACAGTTGCCAGTGGACCCCTTTTTATGATGCCCAGCTTCCTGTTCATTCAAATTGATCTTCCTTCACCAATCACTTTTTATGTGTATGGGTGTTACATACTTAGATTTAGCTGCGCATGCTCAATTCATATATAGATGCATGAGGCAGTCAAAGCATTCCACCCAGATATGTTATTTGTTAGCATTTTGATGTCAGTCCATCTCTTGCTGTAGGTCGCGATCAATAGTCTCGTGCCAATACATTCTCAGTTTAATAGTTTTGAATGAATTTTCCTTTCATTAACCTCGAAAAGCATTCACATAGCCTTGAATTTGGTATCTGTCATTGTGTACGGACCCTCAGTACTGTGTCTCCATTGCACACTTTCTGGTATTTCTCACGATCAATGCAGCTTCTAAAGATGTCTCTTTTTGAAAAGGACAGATCTTTCTTGTGTGTGGCCACCTGTCTCTGACCACCACAGTCCTAGGGATGGATTGTTTCTAACAGTAATGTACCTGTCATGGGTGACCACTGGCTAAACATGATCATCGACCACATAAACCGGTCTATTTTTACCTGCTAAAGCTTTCATATTTAAATGTATGATGTATCAACTAACAATCATGGAGTTTGTTTCCAGCTATTTGTGAAGACGTTAGCACAAACAGAATGGCATAAGCAATGTTATGATTTACTGTGGTAATTAAATATATATTTATGACAAATAAATAACTCTTTACTACAAGCCCAGTCATCAAACAGTATGCGAAGAATGGCTTAGATGCACTCTGTAAAATGATCTAATAAAGAAACGATGCTGGCAAACAACCATTACAACTAAACTAGATCAAGTTATTCTCTGCAGACTGTGACAGAACTCAAATGAGTAAATTCTTGGTACAAAATATATGATTGAACTTTATTTTGTTTCATGTAAAACAATTGCCATTAAAATATATCTTGTTCTCTGTGCAACATTTGTGGCTGAATTAGAAATTGCAGCGGGGTCTCAGTGTTTACAACAGTTGTGTCATCACATAGATTATGACTTTCTCAATACAACATTTCTCAATGAAGTAGTCAAAATATGCAACTGATACAACATTTCTGACAGAAATATGTAAAATTCTCATTAAAACGTTTGTGACTGAACTAGATTGTATTATCAGTATTGTGTTCATTGTACATAGCATTTGTGACTGAAATAGATTACATTCTCAATACAATATTTTGGACTAAACTGGGCTGCAGTCTAAATACAACCCGACAGTAAAACATGTACTTAGCTAAATTGGAATATGTTCTCAGTGCGACATTTACATCTGAACTCTATTTGGCCTTCTGGCCTTTCCTAGAATCATACCAGCTAGAATTGATTACTTAAAATTTAGTAGATAGGACGGTTTCAGGGCTACTGGCACTGACAGGGGGGCTAGGGGCACTAATTATCTGTTTGCCAACATTTCCTGGCTGTTCCCTTCAATGTTCAGCTGCACCTGCATTTTGAGTAAGACATTATTCCTGTCTGGTGTGCATATGCAAGGAATGTCAGATTTTTATCAGAGAACTGTAAAATTTATGTTTTTTGTTTTTGATATCATAGGTTCTAAAATGCTGTGCTTACTCTATTGTATTTACCTTTTACATTTAGCAAACTGATAGTTTTTCTTAAGCAACTTTTTTATCAGCCAGATTGGCAAAATGTATTGCATTTTATTTATCTAACCTTTTTACTATTTTTGGTTAGCATGAGCCTAGAAATGATTAACTAATTTTAATGCCTCATTAATCATTTCAAATGCTTTGCACATAGATCTGCAAATGATTATTTGATGAATGTTAAGTTAATAAGTGAACCTTATTGCATTAGGTTAGTTTGTTAACCAAATAAATAATAATGAATATATACCAGAGTAGGGTATGGTGTGTTAAATCAATAGGATATCAACCCGCCGATTACCGGCACTATATTCTCACAGATTGAGAGAATATAGACGTAGGTGCCGCTGGGATAATTCTGATTGGTCTTATGCTGATTGTTTTGGTCACGTTACAGTGTAATTATAAAATATATTCCTTTGTGGTTTGTTGACAGAATTATGATTATTCCCTTGGCGTGATTGTCAATTACTGCGTCGTAGACAGGCCTGTTTGACTGAATTATTCTGTCTTACAGAATTATGATACATCAGGCTCTTTGGCGCTTATGGTAGGAGATCGCACAAATTGGTCGCAACATTTGAAATGTTTCCTGATTGGAAACATTGATGTGTCTGAAATAATCAATTTATTTATAGTTATGCTATCTGTGCGAACTAAAATTATATAGCTGGTGTCTCAAGTTTCATATTGATTTGAAATATTGTTATTGACTGACATGCTGTAATATACGTTTAGAATGTCAAAACGGTTGGATCATAAGAACAATGACATGTTTTAAAATGTCCAGATATCATCATCGAACTGAAAACATTATTTATATACAACATTTTCTGTCTCTCTTTGCCATCAAATATTCAGTGTTTGATGGTATATAACATGTATTCAATGCGCACTAATCATGGCTTAGAACGGCAAAGTGTCTGTTCCAACAATCTGTGTTTGTGTATGTCAACGGAGTGCGATTACGGAATTCTTTATGTCATAATTTAAAAACATTTTATTAAAGTTCTGCATTTTGAAGTGAATACAAGAACCTATTGTTTAATTAAGATATATCTGTTTGTGGAAATCAAATTATTAACATGTACTACATTCTGCCAATGTGGTAACCACCCTAGTGGTAACTTGTGTCACTTATATAGCACAGCATTTTAAATATCACAAGCAATACATTGAAAATTATATTCTTAATAACAATATATTAATTATGAGTGCTGTTATTCAGGTAGACAAACAGCACGTACTCTTATTTATGTACATACATATTCTCATTTATATACATGTGAAATTATGAATATAGTTTTAAACATGTTTGTCTTGTATCTAGTGTATACTGTTACAAATGTTTTTAATTTATAACCTTTCATTTGTTCGTTTATTTTATTTGTTCATTCGTTCGTTCCTTCACTCGTCCGGTCTTTACGTATTTGTTTGTAATTTACTATTGACAGGTAGAATTGAAAGCAGGAAGGTGAAATGTCCATCCATACTGTATCATTGTTCACCACTCATTAATAAGATGCTCATTTTCGGATGTATGTGCTGATTAAATGGGAAGCGTGGCTTGCTTTATGGCTGACTGTTTGTGTTTGTTGCAGACACTTGTAAGAAGAGACCTCAGCCAAGAAGAAGTAGCCAGACTTACCACATGGCCGAGTGAAACTGGCAGAGAACGATGAACGCCGTGTTATTGAGTCCAGTTTGCCACGGCGATACCATGGAGATGCAACAACAATCTATGAGACTCGTTTCAGGCGACTGCTGCGACTCACCAACGAAATCAGTCGGCAGCGGACGCAGGAAACGCTCGAAGCCGACACGGGTGTACCTTGACATTGATGCAGAGACATCGACAGCAGAGGGGGGCAGCGGAGTGCCGACATTGGAGGGGAAGATTGTTGGCGGCGCGTTCACGATCGAGGGAAATGTCGTTGACGAGGACAGCCGTGAAGGGAAGGGACGTGGGATCATGGAGATGGATGTAGACGCCGCGAATAGCTACTCGTGCGATATGTGCAGTGACTTCTTCGCCTCGCACACAGCGCTCATGTTCCACATTGAGAATGTTCACAACATCAGCCGCCAGGTGGCCGGTGATAACAACGGTGATGCGAGCGCGACGGCAGAGTCGTTTCCGACAAAGTACCATCGACTTGGGAGTGAGTTCCTGCAGCAGCAGGTTGTGATAAGTCCCGTGACAGCTGGCAATCTCGCGGTTGAGAGCAAGCCGCCATGTGAGATTCCAGTCGGCGAGAATGGCGAGCTGCCTGCAGAGATGATGTGGGACGGATCAAAGTCTCGCATCTTCCACCCAGACGCCTACTGCGAGATCTGTGACCGCGAGTTCTGCAACAAGTACTTCCTGAAGACGCACAAAGCAAACAAGCACGGCATCTACGAGGCCCCGACTGGAGACGGCAACATCAATGGAGGGTATCCCGTCACGGTGCCCCCGTATGGTGGAGATATCGCGCCGTTCCCTGCGAGCGTGGCTGTGGATGTGGATCGGTCGACAGAGAGGCCACCACACGAGTCGCACCAGCAGCAGCCAAAGGACTTTGCTATGGTCAGTTGCCCGTCGCCACATCGCGAGAACGTGAGCCTCGATAAAGTCGCCCCGGCGACAGCCGCTGCCGTGAAGGCAGTGATACAGAATAAGCAGTTGTCGATGCCGTGCACTGTCGAGAGTATCACTGTGCCCGCTGCTGGCAGCAGTGTCGCCACGACGCCCATCTCCAGCATGCGCAAGTCTTCGCCAAACATGGAGGACTACTGTGACATATGCCAGAAACACTTTTGCAATAAGTACTACCTCAAGAAACATCGACACGACGTGCATGGCATCGTCACCGACGTATCCGGGTTGTCCATTCACAAACGAGGGCGCCCCCTTCTGTCTGCGATGGGAAGCTCGCCGATAGCGAACATGGCGACCAGTACCGGTTTTGGCAGCATTGGCGGCTCGATGATGCCATCACTGGCGCCGATACTCCTGCCGCCACCCGTTACTATGACGACATCGTCGATGAATGGCAACAGCCCCGTGCCTGGGATGACGACGATGGCAAACATCATGTTCCTCAACCCGTTCGCACCGCCGATGGCCCTCATCCAGGCGCAACCTCAGGCCCTGCTTCAGGCCAGCAACTTCCCACCTCTCACCTCACTACCTCAGCTGCTCCAACCTCAGTCACTCATCACCACGGTGACCAGCGAGCAGAAGACAGTCTCGCTCGAGAAGCCAGGCAGTGCCACCGCTGCAAACAACGGCGGCGACCGGCTGCGCGGGATGGTGAACACAGACACCTACTGCGAGCTATGCTGCAAGGAGTTCTGTGACCAGTACTTCCTGCGCATCCACAAGGCGAACAAACACGGGGTCTACTACAGCGACATGCCGCTGCCCGCTTCAGCCGACATCGGTCTCGGTATGCCGCTGCCACTCACAAAGCCACCGCTGGCAACCGAGCAGATCAAGCCAGATAACGAGGAGAAGATGGAATCCATAAAGTCTCTGGCGAGTTCTCCCATCGTGCAGCCTCCGAAGCCTCAGGATACACAGAGCGCAGTGTCCTCTCACCTGTCCAGCATGCACAATATGATGCCTGTCGGCCTTGATCTGAGCAGCACCAGCGACGTCAAGTTCCACAATGGATCTGGCAGTGGCTCGGGGACGATGTTCAGCAACATGGTGGCTGCCAAGTTTGCAAGTCGTGTCATGTGTGACCTGTGCAACAAGGAAGTGTGCAACAAGTACTTCCTCAAGACACACAAGATCAAGGTGCATGGCATTGACCCATCGATGCTCGAAAATGACAAGGACGTGTCCGGCAAGAGCGGGTCATCTGCGAGCTCGGCTGCCAGCACACCATCGAAGACACGAGAGGCTCCCGAGTTGATTCAGCCACAGCTGCCGCCACAGCCGCAGCAACTGCAGCGGCCGAGAGATGATGAGTTGCTGAAGCTGGGCATAGACCCAGAGGCATACTGCGAGATTTGCAAGAAAGAGTTCTGTAGCAAGTACTTCCTGAAGACGCATAAGGCCAACATCCATGGCATCAAGGCCGACCGCAGTGGCAGTCTCAGTGCCAACACCATGGTTCCGACATTCGATCCGCCAACCCACAGTGCCCCTGTGCCACCGGCAGTACCGCCCGCCGTGCTGTCGATCCCCTTGGTGCTACCGACGTCGCCGGCGCCCGCGATGCAGACTGGGACAGAGAAGATGGGCTGGCAGATGATGCCCTGGAGGAACCCAATTAATAACTCACGGGTCATATGCGAGTTGTGTAACAAGGAGCTGTGTAACAAGTACTTCTTCAAGACACACCTCCTCAACATGCATGGTCTTGAGTACGACCTCATCACCGGTCTCACCACCATCAGCACGGCCCCACCCTCTTCCTCTCTCGCCCCCACCACCCCCGTCACCATGACAATGCCTGTCCTCGTGGCGCCAGCCCCCAGCAAGATGCACGGCGTCAACGACGAGCCGAGCATCATCCCAGTGAACATGATCAAGAAAGAAGAACAGAAGGAGGAGGTAGCCAATGGCCAGTGTGACACAACGGCCGTGGTCAGTGCCAAGACCTGGCAGGTGCCTGGGGAGCGACCCCGGATGACCGACGGTCAAGCAAAGGAGAAGGACCCGCAGAACGACTCTGACGGTGAAGATAAAGCGCAGAAGGGCTACACGGGCGAGTTCTGTGTACAGAAGTGCGAAATCTGCGGCATGATATTCGGCGAGAAGGTGACGCTACATCTGCACATGATCCACGACCATCAGGACCAGGTGACCGTGCGAGCCACCGACAGTCCGGCTGGCAGCGGCGGTGTCACGGCGTCCATGCGATCCAGTCTACACAGCCTCGTGTCTCTGCGTCGCAAGTACCAGCGCAGCCCGCGGCGCAAGCTGCGCGGCGCCAAGCTGAAGAGACTCGCTGTCAGAGGCATCGGCGAGAACGTAAAGTCGGCGATCGTGAATCACATCCGCAACAACCTGTGCCAGCAGCGCAAGAAGTTCCGCTGCGTCCACTGCCAGCAGCGCTTTCCCTCGCGTCTCCAATGCCAGACCCACATCCGCGCCGAGCACGGCATCACCAAAAAGCCACATGGTGGCGCCACCAATGTTCACAGCGAACCCAGCGATTCGCAGCGCCAGCACGCTACCATGACAACAACGACGAACGATGATGGCGACGAAGCAATGGAAATGGCACTGACTGATGGTGCGCATGTCGTCAGCACTGACAGTGCCTACCAGAGCGACGAGAACCAGCGTCAGATGGTTTTTGTTGGGTACGTCGGGAAACGCCGGACCGAACTCACTCTGCAGTCGTTTGATATAGAGGAGGCATCGACGCAGAGCCTCTTTGCGAAGTCGGTCGTTCACCTCCCCGTCTACAACAAGATCTCGCAGCCGATCACGGTCACGGTGACACTGACACCGGCAATGCAATGACACGGCCTGGCGACAGCGACGCAGTGGCGTGCGTCTGTCAACATAGACTTCAAGTATTGTGTATCTCAGGTGATGTTTGTTGCTATATAAATGTGTATGCTTCTAAGTTATTTAAGACTATATTTAAGACTATTTAATTTGTTTGTGAGCGCGTGTGTGTGCTTCGGCATGCGGTGTCCATGATCGTGCATGTTGCGACGCTAGTGGTCGCGTCACACATCTGGCACTGCCGCCTAATCTAGAAGACTTGTTTGTATATCACAATGTTCAACCAGCCTGTTCTTTCATGGAGGCGTATATTTTTCTAACTTAGTGTCTTGATGCTTTACGAGAGGTCGACATGGCCGCAGTTACATGATTTATCGCTTTGCCTCTTCAGGGAAACGGCAGATCAAAATTGTTTAATTATGTTGATTACTCGTGCTGCCAAGCAAACTAATCTTTATCCGGATGAAATTGTTGATGATGTTTTTAATGCTGGCGTAAATCAAAATTTACTAATGACTCTAGACTATGTTGTCATGAGTCGTTATTCGTCTGTCTTCTATCTTATGAAACATGGCAGTGTCAGCATTTTTGAAATCATTACACATCGTGCTGTTCGGATACAAAATTGTTTTGAATTTAATGTGGAGCTTTTTATCTAAAAGGCACCTGTGAAAATGTAGGTGCTGTTAATACGAATGTTGTATATTTGACACCAGTTGACTTGTCAATACTAACTTTGGTGCCTTCGTTGCCATACTCATCTGAACGTTCAGTACACTTGTCAACTGCGTAATTGGCATGTCCGCAAACATGACAGTGTTGAGGTTTTCGCTCTGAGAGCAAGTTGCGATGGTGTTTCTCACGCAGTAGGTTCCTGTGAGCTCTGTTAATAGGGAGCAAGTTGGGATCGATCAAGGGTGGTTATTTACGTTCGCAAATTCCGAAAAACTATATCATTGCATGTATGGATGTGTGGTGGGTGGTTTCGTCGTCCTCATATGTCACACTGGTGCCACCTATTGAGTGGAACATGTATCAATGCATATTGACGATATTGTGGATACCAAAACCGGGCAGCATGGGCAATGTCTTGGCAACCATAACATGTCGGTTGAATTCGGCAACTATTGGCTGATTTTGTAAGCCAATTTGGATGGCACGCAATTGTGAGTCCTACTCCACGTATTAGTGGGGTGGGTGGTCATTTGAAACAGTACAAAAACTATGTGTTTTGGACGATGCGAACGTATGGTACCACCCCTTTGTACTGTATCTATACGAGATGGACACTGCCACTTGAATGTGTGGCCCGCTATTGGCACACAGCTGTTGGGATGAAACAGGAAGCGAAGGAACGCCAGCCAAGTTGTCTCCCCGCAAATTTAAAAGAATCGGCACAACAATAACAGGGAACCAGCAGGTGCCGTCATCAATTCCGCGGGGCTTCCATCGCGACTGGGTGGCCCTTATT
The DNA here is from genome assembly GCA_020002185.1 of Paraescarpia echinospica. Lineage (NCBI taxonomy): Eukaryota > Metazoa > Annelida > Polychaeta > Sabellida > Siboglinidae > Paraescarpia > Paraescarpia echinospica. The sequence continues at coordinate 48,292,487 of CM034532.1, read as the reverse complement.
TTAAACTGGAGCCTCACACTTCCTTCGCGATTGCTTGTCCCGCATCTGTCAGGCGCTTTTCAGCTGTTTCGATTACATTCCAATTCGGACGGATGTTTAATCAGCCACGGCGCACTGTCTGCCATTTCGTAATTACATTTTCCTTCGTGACCAAATTACATTTCAAAAGTACTGTTTTTGTTGATCTGGATGATTTTATAAGTCACTGATAGCAATTTGTGTACTAGCCAGTAAGAGCCTGCACGGCAGGGATTGTGGTCCTTAATGATAGCGGGTCATCGAGTGATTACCTAATTTATATCAATTACCGTTTATATATTTTAAATTAGTGGCAGGGCAATATCTCTGTGAGGCATGAAATATTGCAGGCCATATTATTGCTGTCCCCAGCAGCCAAATCTTCATGCATTTTAATGTCGTGCACTTAGGCAAGATTGATTCATGCAAATTTCTATCACCTACAAAAAGCCCGGTTTTTGTTTTACTGTAACTGAAATGGCAGATTACGAGAAAATGTCTGGCAATGTCGGGATAAACTATCGCGAATGCGGGGCGGTCGATCAAAGGCAGGCAAATGCATGGATTCAACGCACGACATTTGAATGATTAGTTTGCTGGCATAAGTATATTTTTATGCATGTTTTATTGCCCGGCCGACTCCTTGCTTTTCTCTGGAGACAGAATTTGAGTTTCACTGGAAATTGTGTCGAACAGTTTGCCATCGCCACTTGCATCTGGTTAATTCTGCGCTCATCGGGAGGCCGGGCTCGGGAGGCCGAGCTTCCCGGCGATGAAGGCAGAATGTAGCAACCAGTTGCCCGTGGGTCGCTGTTTAAAATAACTTAGTGTATATTCATCATTTGAAAGAGACACTCTGGCTGGGTAGACTGGTTAGACGTGTTGCCACGACTACTGTCGTTACTTCCCCTTCTTACTTTAATCCTAGCAGCTGTGGAGCCAGACATTGACCGGTCGGTCACACAGGAATTTTACAAGTGTTGTTCGGTGAATGCCTAATGGTGCTACGCGTTTGTGAAATCCGACTGATACCGGCAGTTGGAGATTTGGGTGTGTGAGCAAACAGTCATACATACATGCGGAGATGGTTCCTGCCGCAGAGACTGCCGCAGCAGTGATAAAAATGTAAAAATATTAAACAGCTGGCTGGCAGGCCGCAGCCACTGTCTGTTTCCATCTCCGCTTGGAATGCCAAGAATTGAAAATTCATGGGGCAATTTGCCTAATGGTCAAGCGTGTATTAATCGATCTGCCGAATGACCGGACTGGTGGTTGATTTATGAAAAGTGAGGCTTTACTTTGGCTAATTAGAGTCCAGCGCTGTCAACTGGTGCTTGGCGTTTAGAGCAGCTTGCCACACTGTCATCACTGCCTGGCATGGGAGCATCTAACGGACGGCTGCTGGGCAATGCATGCTATTATATCCAGCTGGGTTTTGGGCTGAACATTTTTTGTTTTGATATCATTATCATAGCCCCGGCTGGATAGCCAGGCGGACTTATTGCGAAGCCCCGTAGTTGAGAACCGCTTGAGAATTAAGCCAAACAGCTGTTTAGACACACGTATATGCTGTGTCCATCTCGGAAATGACCCGGCTAGCTTTCTCGATCCCCCGGCGTTATTGATCACTTAAAATGCACGGACGAACAGAGCAGTCATGGCGCCGTTAGTCGGTATACTGCGTTGCTTCAAAATCAAAATGTAATTACCGATATATATATATATATATATATATACATTTGATGCACTGTACACAGTGTTTACTCTAGACGTGTTTACATGTGATTGTGTGCGTGTTGTTTACTGGCGGGTGTTGTCAGTACATCAGTTGTTTCTATTCTCTAGTGTTGTAGATGCCAGTAACCATATTGTTAATACCGTTACGTCACGATCGCATTGTACCTACATATTGTCATTGCCGCGATGATGCAACCATCGCTGCCGCTAATTAACTGCGTTTGCGTGTACAAATTGTGATTATTATTATCGCATACGTGTTAAGTTGACAAACCCATTGACTCTGGTAGATTGTGTGCACACGAGTGCTGTGTGGACTACAGCAATTTTAAGCTCAGGTTAAATTTAGCTATTTAGCTATCTCTGTCCTATCAAAGCAGCGCTGGTTGGAGCCGGAGTAAGGATGCCATTTCACTGCTAATTATGCTCCCAAGTTTGCAGCCCACAGGAATAACTGGTGGGGCCTGAGCAGAACCGGAGGGGGGGGGTAGGGGTATTTGTTTAAGATTTATGCTTGGCATCTGGCTGGCTGGCTGGTGTGTATTTACAGGGCTGGCTTACTACAACTGCACTTCACTTTAGTAACAGTGAAATTCTGCATGCCAAAGCTGTTCGATGGCTGAACAAGAAGAGTCCATAAATTTTCCACATACCCGTGGATGGGTGTCCGTGTTAACTTAATAGTGGGTGGAGTATACCTTTTTAGGTGTGGCACAATAAAGTCGCTGGAAAAACGCCATCACACCATCGATTTAGGCATTGGCTGCGATCTTATGTAACGCCTTCTTGGTGCTGGTGTTTGTTCGTATGCAATATTATCACACTCACAGCGGAGTCGCCTAGCTCAAATAGTCAAATTATGTTTCATGTAAATTATTTATAACCGACTTAGGTGAATTATTTGGGCACATGCTCTGTGATGGCGGTAGAGATCATCCACATTTGCCTCTGTGTTTAGTTGTTGTTAAATCCATAAAAGTTTCGGCTTTTGTGGCTTCGGCATCGTACGGCCATCGTGTACATGTGCGCATGTCATCCGGGGAAAGCGACCGCTTGGGGCCGGCAATTATAACTTTAAATGTTTCGGTAATTGCAGGAAATGGAATTTGTTATTGGGCTGGCGCAGTTTGCAGTAATTGGCTATTTAAATTGTTGCAAATTGCTGTGCCTGAAAACTGATAAAACCTTACAGCAAATTATGCAAATACAACCCCCAGCCCCCATTGGTTCAGTCTGGAAATCTTTGGCATGGCTATAATGTGCAGGATGTTTTCCTCTAAATCACATCTGTCATTGGTTTTAAGCTATTTTCAGGGTGGATGGATATTGAATACTACCCCACCCTCCTTAATTCCTATTTCTCCAGCAGTCTCTGTCTTTTTAGGGGTGGAGGTAACAGATTGGAATGCGCCCCCCCCCCACACTTGGCAGCTGTTTTCCATTTAACTCACAGATTGCAGCCAGTCAGTTTTACACACCAGTTGCCACCGTTTTAAAATTTAATGTTGAGAGGTAACCTGATCAGCCCAGGTGAAGTGGCCCCCTTCTAGGACAGCTGAATGCAGCGGCAATTGCCCTAGGCTCTGCTCTGTGTATCTACCCAGAGAACATTTGATACCCCTATAAATACCATGGCGGATCCCTGCTATAACGGAAACAGAAGGTTATTAAAACTCACATTTTGAAAGCTTGCGATTATGCATTGGTTCTGGAGTAAACGTATGTGTGCCACTAGGAGAATGCTATGAGCAATATAGCTGTGTCTTCTAAGGCAGCGAAGTTTGCACACTACGTTGAATGCAGGAGTAAATAATCAAAGTACTTGTGGAGTGGATACCGTGAACAGAGATTTACATGACAAATTGTGCGTAGCTTTGCGTCGTTAGGGTCAAAAGAACAGTCACCATCTTATTTATGTCACATGTACCAGTGAATTCTTGTGCATGTTTCGTATCGGTGAATTCTTATGTGTATGTATGTGTGTGGTTCGCGTCAGCGCCATTTTTTCGGTGTGTAGGTAGATTCTTATGTTGGTGCACTACGTCAGTGACACGGCACCATAGTGACAAACCATTGTCAACTACTAGTTGTTATGAATTCACAGGTGGTGACTTTTGTCACCGAAGGTGGGGTGACCAAGTGACATGCATGCAGTGTCATGTGATTACGTAACCCTTTAATAACCAGGCAAGGGTGACAGCAACATTGTCAAAACGTGACCACTCTAATGGGTGTGACGTAATTCCTACTTGCCATTCAAACAGTGCTGGTTATTAATTTTACCTGTCATTGTTAACCCACATAATCTTGCTGAATGTCCAGTCCAGTACCGCTGAAGTGCCAAATTCTCCCCATTACTCAGGAGCGGCAAAAAGAAATTGTGGTTTCAATTTATTGTTTCGTTAGCGTGCACTATGAAATTTATTATGGATTCTAATATAACCGGCGCTGAAAAGGTTTAATGGTGACGTTATGCGGCCTTCCGAGAAAGCTGCCAGTATAAGTGACATGGGTTTTTTCTTCGTAAAAATGACTCCGGCTGTGGGCATAACAACAGGGCCAGTCAGCGTAGAAGCTCGCGGTGTCGAAATTCAGCACGGCATGAAAAGCCACTGTTGCCGGAATTGGTCCTGGTTTGCTGCTGAAAAAGCCAACAGCTTGTGTTTTAAATCATACACAACACAGATGCACATGTAAAAGATACGACAGTTGGCAGGTATCGTACTATAAAAAGTCCTTGTAGGCGCAGCTAGCTGTCGTTGTGGCCATGGCGAAAAAAATTCCTTCTGGTTTTTACCAAAGAATACTCCACAGCCTGTTGATGGGGTGTTTTTTTGTAATTCTCTGCATCAGGTTTCATGGTCTGTTTGGTTGTCTAGCATGCCAGCACTGATCTCTGAAAGTGGGGTTAATGAAAATATCAAGGTGTACATACAAGGTGAGCTGGATTGAGTCGTTCAGAGACACCACTGACAGCAGTAACCAAGGTTTATAAGTGGTTACATTTCCGTCTATTCGATTACTTTTTCACAGCCAGCACTGTTGGAAAGATATGGTGATTGCACATAATTTGGCCTATTAGGGTATTAGAGATGCAAAAGAAAGTAAAAAAATTTACTCTCAGTGTTGAAATTAAAGGAAATATACCCTGCAGCTTTGCAGGTTATGTTACCCGAGCACTACAGCCCATGATAGTCGATATATTGGTCACCCCACTTTGGGTTGAATGTGTACATAAATAATTTTGCACTTGGTGTGATTGTGTCTATTTATGAAAGTTTTATTTTTGTGTGATGCATACGTACACTTAGCTATTCCTGTAAGCATAGTCGTAGCATGCGAGCGGACTTCTGTGCAGCGTCGGCCACCAATTTCGACGTGTACATTTGCTGCGGTTAATGGTTAGTACATAATTTGCCGCAGGCTGTTTCAACAAAATGCTTACTGGATTAGTGAAATTGCAACCATCAATTGCTTGTCGCAGAACTTGCCATGCAGTTTGTTCCCGTGGCAACGGTGGCTGCGGTGGTGCTACCTTAAGTTTGTGGAGGTACAATCTCACTGCGTCTATTGTCTGTTGTGTGTGTGTGTGTGTGTGTGTGTGTGTGTGTGTGTGTGTGTGTGTGTGTGTGTGTGTGTGTGTGTGTGTGTGTGTGTGCCCAAACTTCCATGTGTCTAAGTGGCTGTGTGTGTAACAATTGCACGGACAGGGGAAAATAATCCACGCCACTTGATTATCGGGTACAAGCAACGTCCGTACACATATTATTACTATAACCGGAGTTGTTTAACGTTGTGCGTCGTTACGGACAGGTTGAAGACGAGGATTACCAAAGAGTTAGTCGCCGATTCGCGGGCACACAGTGACTCGGGATATCGCTGTGTTGGTCGGTGGCAATGCTTATACGAACTACCTCACGGGGGCAAGAATGCGTGTATATAGCTAACCTCATGAGCTCTGCAGGCCTCTGCGGTTAGCCGTCGGCTGCCGTCGTATTAATGTTATTGATACTATTATTATAGTGTGGCTAGTTGCGACTTCCACTCAGTCAGTATTGAAATTAACTTGTTGGTGTTGTCAGTTGTGTACAAAACAAACTACAGTCATGTGTGCATGCGTGAGTGCATGCGAGCGTGCATGTGTGCGTGAGGAACTGCCTTTTCTACAAAACGTAGCTCAGGACCGAGAGGCCAGCCGATACCACTGCCTCTGGGTGACCTCGTAGAAGGAGGTGGAGAGATATGGACACTCGTCTGTCTGCATGTGTGTGTGCGTCTGTTTGCATCTGAAATCCTTTCTGTAATTTATTGCTGTATGGTTGAAATGTGTATTTTATGTTGCCGCGGCCGGCTAGGCCGGCTAGATGGGGAGCCGTTTGTTGTAATAACCTCTGCATGGTGGGTGCGCATTCTCCAGTCTGCCGAGTCACCATCGTTTTTACTGGCACAGGGATTTTAATGCCTGACGTATCTTAAAGTTGCCATGGTGAGAAGTTGAACAAGCCTGTGTATACTGTGATTGAAAGCCTGGTCTTGTAAGTTTCTTGTCAGGTGTGGCTACAACAGTAGCCCGTTATGTTGTGTGTTCACTCACTGAATGAAGTACCTGGTTTATTGAACAAATGTGGCAACATCCTCCAATGTACCGGAAAGAACCACCAGACAAACAAGCACATCTGTTTAGTAATATCCGTCGGTTATTTGCATAATTGACCAGTCCTGCATGATGCAGCTGAAATCGTGGTATCACATAATGAAGTTGACGGTTGTTAAGTCATCTTCAACTAGTTGTACCATAAAAAAGGTTATGTTCTTGTCCTAATCACTTCAGCTTTCCTGTGAACAATCGTCATTTCCTTTCCTGTTGTGTATTTTGAAGTACAATTATACATAGCCACTGTAAACGGTATCCAGGTATTTTCACTCGGCGAAGGTGGACGTACATACATGGTCACTGTTATGAGGATGTTTGGTCAAATGACTTTGGTAGCGGTGACATTTGATCGAGGTATAAATGTTAATGTTCATACACGGTAGAGGAATAAATTATTAGAAGGATGAATGTAAGTGTTCAGGCACAACCGTCTGAATACTCACACGATTGGGCCTGTCTTAATACATGCATGGTGTATGAAGATAACATTGCGTACGTTTTGAGCAGATGTTGGATAACAAAATGTTGTCGGGCAGAATGTGACTCGAGGAGCCAGCTGTGTTAAGTTGTAGTTGGCATGCTGCCCGCCAAAACTGTTTTGTCTTTATTAGTAGTTGATTATTTTTCACGAGACCGTGTTTATGTGCAATATCAGATGTTGGCATTTTGTTTGCCCGCAGTTACCTTCTAGTCATTATTGTCATGTTTCCTGTCGCCTGTTGTATAACACGGCGAAACCTATAATCATGCTTTGATTGGGTTGAGAAATACCTAGTCGTCCTATTGGCTACTTCCTAATGGCGTCACATCAAACTGTTTGTAGTGATTGACTTTCTTATCCGTCGTTAAGTGATGTGTAATTTTTTGATATGCCAGTTTTTGTTTTATCCGACAGTCGGCGGTGTTCGTTCTGCCCCATGTCTAACATAATAGCAAAGGCTACAATGAGCTAATCAAAACTTTGGGCGTGACAGGTGCTGCCGCCGCCTGGCGATAATCAAAAACAATTGAGAACAGGTGCTGACGCGCTGTGAACACCGACGGCATCGCCAGGCGCCGCGGCTGCGTTGGGTTGATTCATTTACGCACGGAAATTATCGGTTTGGAATATGTGATAATGAGTTGGCGTGTTCTGTTGTAATGGAGTTTGTGCCTTTATCGTGTGTGAGTACGGGCAAGTTGATATTGACGGACTGCTTTGGGATAGCTTATTTACAATTGTAGAGCCCCGCAGTAGGCGGCGCCCAGTGACGACAGTGTGTTGTTTTAAAATCATTATTTATTTCTAGTTTTAGACACTGGTTGTTTATTACACCCTGCATGGATGTCCGAATAAAATGTGGTTCACAAATCAGATTTGTTCTTTTGCTCTAACATAATGTTGTCCGGACGGTAGGCGTTGTTAGGGGCGGATCTAGGATTTGACGAACTGGCTGCGGGCACAACCACCCATTTAAAGAACTAGTTGCACCCCTCTTGACACTCACCAAAATAGCCAACAACTGCACGCACCCATTGAAGCTCGCCAACACCCTGTTAAAAAATTTCGCTGCCGTATTTTCTGCAATTCTTCAGCTTCTCCCCTGGCTCGCGGCTGGCTAGATTACGATATCGAAGACGGTGGGGGGTGTTCTGTCGGCGTAACTTCATCTTATTGTAACCTGAACGGGGTCACATTTCAAATGGTCTAGGGGGCAAGGTCACGTAGGCCCATTCAAAAAGATCTACATGCAGGCAAAGTTACAAAGGTCTGGGGGGCACGTCCGCCTATGTACTCCAGTGCAAAAATACCCCCAACTCGACGCCTGATTGAGACTTGTTCTGAAAGCAAAACGTGGGCGAGCGCCCCACACCCCCTTCCCTGGATCCACGCGTAGTAGTGCGATCTGAGAGACCGCCAAACCGTGCCCATCTAGTGATGGAAGTCGCCATGCAGTGTATAGTACAGATATGACACATTTTCTTTCGACTGCTAGAGGTTTGTCGTAGACCATTTATATAAGCTTGACATTCGAATTTAGACTTAACATTTCAAGCAAAGACCTAATACGAATTTTATTGAAGCAAATCAACGGGACACGGACGAATTCGTCATAGAATCCTTCCTGTAGACCTATACGCGAAATGCGTACGCAGTGTACGTCTGATATTATATTGATACAGTTGTCTCTCTCTTGAGAAACAACTGCGGCCACCCTTTCTGCAAAGATAATTTGCAGAAAGGGTGGCACAGAAAGGGGCACACACACACGCACTCACGTCGCTCGCTCGCTCTCTCTCTCTCTCTCTCTCTCTCTCTCTCTCTCTCTCTCTCTCTCTCTCTCTCTCTCTCTCTCTCTCTCTCCCTCTCTCTCTCCCTCCCTCCCTCCCTCCCTCGTTCTTGATGATTAAATGTTCTAAATGCACAGAAAAGCTGTGTTGTGTTATGCCGTGCTGTGATGACCATGTTACAGTAGGTTGGAAGAGTGAGAAATAATATGATAGGGTGGCGGGTGTAGGAATAAAAAACACTACCTAATTTGAAAACGCTCTGAAGTGTTCTAAAATTTATTTGAAAATATTCAGCTAGCGGCACACAGCCCCGATTATGTACGATTGCCTGCGCTGCGACGGTTGGAATGCGATGGTGTTTTGAAATTTATCGGTGAGTTTTTTCAATTTAATAGTAGTATTTTTAACTTGGGCAGGTGAGTGTTGACATTATTTTGAAAACAATCTAGAGTTGTTTTCAAATTAATATCAGAACGATACCGTAATGATTCCAGGGTGAGTGTTTTGAAATGGCTAGACCGGATAATCACAGCCCGGAGACCTCCACACTCCCGTGTTCTCTCATTGCCTAGTCTCGTGTAACCGGCTTAACCGACTCTCCTCTGGCTGCGTAACTTTGCCAAGAAGATAGTCTGGGAAAGAACACGCATTTTATTGTATGTATGTTTTCGTTAACGAAATGATATTACGAAATAGTATTACACCAAATTTAACGTGTCTTAAAGGTGACACGAACAGGTTGGAAAAAACGTTATAGTAAATCGAATATATACAAAGGAAGGCGATCATGTCATCCCAAAAATAATACAAATTTTGTTTTCATAAAATTACAAAAATAACAACGCTTCCCCAAAGAACGTCTAAGACATTTTGCCTTCGGCTGTTTCCGTGAGCGTGACGTAATATGTGTCAAATAAGCTCGCGGCTGGTCAAAGTTGACCATGTTATTCAGCGGTTGTCGGTCTTTTGTCAAAAAGTTAACTGATCAGAATCCTAGGAGTTTTTGTTCAGGTGCTATCTTCTCGCAGGTCAAGGAACTCGTCTTTCATCTATGGCAACACCTTTATCCACTGAAAAAGCATTTTCTCAGTTTTCCAGACTTGGGAAATATCCAAGAATGGACTCTTCCATGGAAAGTATGTGCGGCATGATATCAGCTGTTGTGTATTTAGAACTACACGTTGATGCGTAATGACTATTGTTCTGTATCGGCGTAATGATCCATAATTGGAGACTATAAAATTAGTTCCTGTTCCGCCATCTTGTAGTTATGTCGTGCTTTGTCAATATCTAGTGTATTTAGACGAAATACGCTACGCTGGTGACTAGGATGACTCAAAGAACTCGTCAATCCACCTGCACAGGTCGGTAGAAGAAAAGTCACGCTGGTACGAGAGTGCGTTGACTTGTGTCGAACTTTGAAGTGCTCGGAACTCCGGTAAAAACGTGTTACCGTATTCGCTGCAATGGCCGCCCCCATTGACAAAATTGAAACTTTCTACAGCTCGGTAGAATCGTGGTCAGCTTACTAAGAACGTTTAGAACAATATTTTCTGGCGAATGACGTTCCAGATGTGAAACAGTGTCGGCTTTGCTATGACATAGCCTGATGGCCTCCATCCTCGTGTCCTAAACGAATTGGCAGAGAGTATCAGCACTCCACTATCCATAATTTTTAACACGTCGCTGAAAACAGGCAGACTACCCACTGACTGGAGAACAGCAAACATATCTGCAATTCACAAGAAAGGAAACAAAAATCAAGCGCAGAACTACCAGCCAGTCAGTCTAACGAGCATAGTAGGGAAAATAGTGGAGGAAATAGTCAGAGATACCATCACTAAACACTTGAAAGACCTGTTGAGTTACAAGCAATTTGGTTTGATCAAAGGTCGGTCTACAGTTCTCCAATTACTGAAAGTACTCGACTCATGGACTGAGACACTAGATAACGGTGGATGTATTGATGTAGTATACTGTGATTTTAGGAAAGCAGTTGACAGTTCCACATCCACCACTTATAGAGAAACTCCAGAGCTATGGAATTCAAGAAAATATTCTAAGCTGGGTTGCAGCTCTGTTGGCCCATAGAAGACAACGTGTAAGGGTCAATAATTCGTTTTCAGTTTGGCATGATGTCATCAGCGGCACACCACAAGGATCGGTGATTGGCCCCCTACTTTTTGTTATATTTATTAATGACTTACGTGATGTTATAAAGAACTCCGAAATATTCTTGTTTCCGGATGATATGAAGCTCGTCCATCCAATTTATACCGAAGAAGATTGCATAAGGCTTCAACAAGATCTTACCCATGCAGAACTTGCTCCACACGGCATGATACATGTCGATGTAGAGTACAATGGACAGCAACAAAACTTGCCATCATATGTGGTCTGAAACGGAGGACCAGTATTGTTTGGGTGCCAGTGGCTTAACAGGATTAAGCTAGACTGGAAATCTATCAAACACATCACTGCAACTGCAACAAGCACACAGTGAGTATACAGGAACAATTGGATGCATTTAAGTTGCAGTTTAAGGAAGCCTTTCAAGCCGGACTTGGAGCAATCCAGGGACCCAAGGCGAAACTTCATCTTAAGGAGGGGGCAACTAAACAAAAACAAGTACCCTATTCACTACGCCCGAAAATTGAAGCAGAACTTGAGAAACTAGAGAAAGAAGGAATCATCACAAAAGTTGTTTGGAGTGAATGGGCAACTTAAATCGTGCCTGTACCTAACTCAAACGGATCGGTAAGAATATGCGGTGATTTCAAGGTCACCATAAATCCGGAACTGAAAGTGGATCACTATCCGTTACTCCGGATTGAAGATGTCTTCGCAAATCTCATTGCAGGTGAGAAATTCACAAAGATTGTTCTGCGTCAACTTACCTGCAAGTCGAAATGGAGAAGAAGTCAAAGAAGTATCTTACTAAGTTACTATCAACACGCACAAGGGACTGTTTCAATACAACCGACTGTTATTTGGCGTCGCATCTGCACCTGCAATCTAGCAAAGAACAATTGACCAGATACTACAGGACATTCCAGGAACACAAGTTATTCTGGATGACATCATCATTACTGGGAAGACTGACCAGGAGCACCTAGCGAATGTGCGCCGAGTCCTCGAGCGTCTACGCGATTACAATCTCAGGGCTGAAATAACGAAATGTGAATTCTTCAAGGACGAAATCACATACCGCGCACACAGAATCGACAAACAGGGACTCCACAAAATGCCTGAGAAGATCGACGCTGTAGTCAATGCGCCCAGACCGGAGAATGTAGCTCAGCTGAGGGCATACCTAGGCCTGCTTAACTACTATCACCGGTTTCTGCCAAATCTGTCCACAGTAGTATGGCCACTAAACCAGATGTTGGAGAAAGGCAGGAAATGGCGATGGACTGTACAGTGCGAGAAGGCGTTTTCGGAAACAAAGCACATGATAAGCTCCGATCAAGTGTTGACACACTACGACCCGCAGTTGCCAATAAAGTTGGAATGTGACGCATCAGCTTACGGAATTGGCGCAGTCTTGTCTCACACAATGGCAGATGGAACTGACAGACCAGTCGGATTCGTATCACGTTCACTGACATCGGCAGAACGTAACTATGCCCAAATTGACAAGGAAGCACTTGCGTTGATTTGGGGAGTGAAGAAATTCCACTCATATCTATATGGTCGCCGCTTCACATTAGTGACGGATCATCAGCCTTTGCTATCAATTCTCAGTCGAAGCAAGGGAGTACCGACGATGACATCTGCAAGACTTCAGCGCTACGCATTGTTCTTGTCTGGAATGGACTATGAAATAAAGTTTCGGAATACTTCCAGTCATGCGAACGCGGATGCGTTATCACGTCTTCCTATGAAGGAAACCTGCGACCAGGATGAAGAGGTCATTGATCCTGTTGAAGCCTTCCACATATCTCAGGTGGACGGAATTCCAGTGTCTAGTGCTCAAGTGAGACTTGAAACCCAAAATGACCAAGTTCTGTCGAAAGTATATACTCTAACCAAGGACGGTTGGGCCTACACAGGTGATAATGAAATCGCTACTTACTACACGCGACGGAATGAACTTTCCCTGTCAGAAGGATGTCTGATGTAGGGAATCGGGGTGATAATACCACTGAAACTTCGCCCGCATGTTCTACACTTGCTACACGAAGGACATTTGGGAGTAGTCAAAATAGAATCCTTGGCCAGAAGTCATGTTTGGTGGCCAGGAATTGACCATGTTCTTGAACAGATGGCAAAAGGGTGCCCAGGTTGTCAACATGTACAGAAGATGCCCACACAAGCGCCATTACACACTTGGGAATGGCCGACCAAGCCATGGCAACGTGTGCATGTTGATTACGCTGGCCCCTTTCAAGAAATGTTCTCGTCATCATGGATGCACACTCGAAATGACCCGAGGTGATCAGCACGCAGTCAACAACCGCTACAAAGACCATCGAAATTCTACGAAGTGTATTCGCTCGTAACGGTCTGCCTGAAATTTTGGTTAGTGACACAGGGCCTCAATTTACTTCAGATGAGTTTGATAAATTCACCAAAGCCAATGGCATCAAACATCTGAAGTCAGCACCGTATCATCCCGCAACCAACGAATTGGCTGAAAGATTTGTACAAACTTTCAAACAATCTTTTCGCGCGATGAAGTGGGAAGTCGGTTTGGTCGAACGAAAACTTGCAAATGTCCTGATAGCGTACAGGAACACTCCCCACGCAAAGGCAAATGAAACACCAGCTAAGGTGTTCTACGGAAGAAACCATCCGTTGGACGCGCTGAAACAAGACTTACGCCGCGACATTGCGTCTAAACAGATGTCACAAGCAATTCGTCCAACGGTTCAACATCGTGAACTCGCAGGAGGACAATCGGTAGCAGTTCGCGACTATCGTGGGAACAACAAATGGGTTTCCGGTACAATCGTGTTGCGTACTGGTCCGGTGTCATACCAGGTCGAGATAACACCAGGTGTCGTCTGGCGACGACACATTGAACAAATTCGTGATGCCTAGTATACAATCAAGTCTCCTATTCCAGTGCCGGAAGCCGTGGTTGTGTTTCCCAGTGGCGATCCTTCGCCATCTGTTCTCAACGAAGAAGAGAAGAAATGTGACTCAACACCACAACCCAGCGAAACACGTGTGAAACCATCCACTTCAGTGTCTTCGCCCGTGAGAGAAAAAACGTTATCCTTCGCGAATGCGCAAGACACCGCAGCACCTGGATTTATAAGTTGTGACTCAGAGTACACGTAACTGTTGAAGTTTTGAGATTTCTTGTTAATTGAGATTATTCGAAGACTTGGTTTAATTTAATATCCATTACCTTTTAATATTACTCGATGAGAGTGAACAGATACCAAGTGAAACATTACTCGTTACTGACATTCACACTAATGACGCTGAATAACACAGAACTAGGACAGTAATTGTACTAGATCATGACTACTGTTATTTTTCTAGAACGGACAGTTATTTGTCCTTGCTGTTAGAACTTTGCTATGTTTGCTTCAAAAGGTGAAATATAACGGCATCATATCTCCAATAGGGATTACTAAATTAATAGGAGAGGATATGTTGTGTATTTAGGACTGCATGTTGATGCGTAATTACTATTGTTCTGTATCGGCGTAATGATCCATAATTGGATACTATAAAAAGTAGTTCCTGTTCCGCCATCTTGTAGTTATGTCGTGCTTTGTCAATATCTAGTGTATTTAGACGAAATACGCTACATCAGCTATCGGACACTACTCTTTATTCTCTTCAAGTGACGTTGACAATTCGGAGAACATGGATACCACAATGACATGACATGTTGGTATAACTGGATTTGCGAAGTGAGCTGGCAAGCTTACCTCGAGCTATGACAATATGAACCATATTCCTTTTTTGTGAGAAGTTCAGCTGATTGATCTCACCAAAGATGTGCAATATAGTTCAGCTTTATAATAAGATTATAATAATGAATAATATGTGACCTCTCTCTAACATCATCATTTTGATCGAGTGGTTGTCGCCCTTCCAAGAACACGATGATGTGTCTCTTAATTCGAACACACGATGAAATGCTGTCTCCGTAATAACCAGCGATCCTCCGTATACAAGAGAAGAACATTGAAATCGGATCAAACCTCTTCACATTCACTGATAATTAGTGGCACTCCATGGTAAACAGTTTGGAGAACAGGCAGTTCTCGTTTTACAGAGTCACATTTCAAGTACAGGCAATTGTGCACAACATTAGACAACATATACTGATTCACTCAATTGAAGCGCGAAGCATCCAGGGGTTTGCTAACACGTATGCAGCTAATTAAACGGCCTGATCCAAAAGTGACCTCGCCCGTCTCAGATATCCAGTTTTCACGGTTGTGTCCTAAGGTGATAATTACTGAAAAATTCATACTTTGAAAAGCTTGTTTTACCCCTAAAAATGCCCGAATTACACACAAGGGGTAATGGGGTAATTACCCCCAGGTTAAATACCGCTGAACTACTCAGAGCACTTGGATTTCAGCGTATTTGGCTGCTACCGTACTGGTTTTGTCAGCTCGACTGTCGCGCATGCGATCCGCCACTAATGACTAAGCGGGTGATACAGGCGGCCCGCAGATAGGGCAGAAAAGTAACAATGCAACATTTAACTTTTGGTTTGTTTTGTGTGTGACACGTTTCAATTTAAGTTTAATTTTGAATAGTTTTAAAAGCATAGTATTCAGTGATACAACATTATTCTTATTAACGTTTTAAAGTTAGCCTGATAACCAACCATCGTCTCTACCCGGATACGGGGGTAAACCGAGATCATCGACGAACATTTCAATACCCATCATCGCGAGCTAGGGGTGTTTGAAACCCAATAATAATTCCAGGCAGTTGTAAGGGGCGAGTGCTGCCATCTCACGGCTACCCATTGCCAAGACCGCTGTTTCTCCAGGCTGTTTGTGGGCGACATACAATGGCGTCACATGATGACAGCCGAGACAGCGAAGAAGCTGAAGAAGAGCTGATGATACCGCGGCGGGGCGACTAAAATGTTCAACAGCACCCCCTCCTTCTTCCGATGTCATGAACGATCTAACAGCGCACGTAGTCGTCCTGATGGCCCGGCTCGGACAACTGAATATGAATTTGCGTCGACCGCCAGTGGAGGTTTTTGTCCCCCCAAACTACCCTCTCTGGATCCACCCATGGATATGGGAGGTTAAAACCCCTAGGACACCCTTAAGTAACTGAAGGTAAACGGTAAGTTCTAGTATAGTATGGGATCCGATCACCAGGAATGTCAAAGCTTTGGCGACTTCGCCCCGTGCTAATTTGAACACCATTTTCGACTTCTCTGGAAAACATTCAGCAACGCATGCAGTGACGTCCCTTAGCCAAAAATATATGTAATCTATAGAAAATCGTAAACAATCTACATAATTCCATACAATTTCTGTAGAATTATGTAAACATTAATGTGGTATTATAATTCTGTAGATATTCTATGGATGTTTATACTAAGGAGGACCATGTAGCAGACATATATATCTACTTTATATGTGTAAATACAAGACAGTATTAACAGAACAGTGATTCTCAACGTTTTTATTATATCACGGCACATTTTGTAATCCACCATCGCGATACACAGAACCGAATGTCACCATGGCAGTGTTGCACGCTGGTAGATTGAGTCCTTCGGCGACGGGGTGTGCATTTTCGTTTTTACTATTAACCTAGCGACCGCTGGCTTCGAGCGCCCTGTCCGAAACAATCACACGTACAGGTGTTCACGAGGAACCTTTGAAGTTCTGCTCCTGCAACCTGTTGAAGTAACTGCTAAAGACCACATCAACGCAAGTCAAATGTTTAGTAGAGAAGGTTTTTCCTCCGCGGAACCATCGCTGCGTTTGAAAGGTTCTCTCAGTACCCGTATACGTAATGGCTGCTTTGTCCACATCTGAGAAAGAATGACGGCAAACTTAGGTCTTTGTTACACAGGTTGGGAATCACTGGCCTATCGCACTGTCGGTTGTCCGCGTGTCTCCTGTCGTCATGCCGCAAGACGCCGGACCAACTCTTGTCGTGTCGTCACCTTACCGCCTGTCGTCACCTTGCCACCTGACGTCGCTGCCAAACCACATAAACGTTACATTTACAGCTCACCAGAACAACAGAGGCTAACCGGCGTCGTATAAGATATGGATAATGAAACAGGCACATGTCGAATTAAATGGTGATCGTGTGCCTTTCACAATCCAAGCGTTGTTGAAAAACGTGTATAAATTTTGAACACTGAACGAGGATACAGCACTGTAGTTTCCAGACACCTGTATCTAGATCACAGGTGCAGCTTTTGTTCGTTTCATTATCTAGAGGTGGTCGCTGTCGTCACGACTTATGTTTAGCACATAAAATAAACAGAAAGAAGACAAACTAAAGAACCGTGCAATACCATTGCAATACTGTTACTTGTGCCATACCTGCGTAAGTCGCGGCGTGAAACGTCAACAACCTGGCCCGTGACTCTTCTGGTGCAGGGAATCTTTCCTGATGGGGGCTTCCGTGGTCGTACCCGACCTAACACAAACTTGGGCATTTACTTGACATCACCACTTTGGCTTGTGACCCTTAGAACAAACCGTAACAGGATTACCTTTTTGTTGTTGTTGCAGCTGCTTTTTTGTTGCTACTTCCTGGGACGTCCCAAATCGCGTGTTGAACAGTTTTCAACATGCAAACAGGACATTTGGGTAGTTTAATTGAAGACCTAATAGCCTCATTATACCCGTGCCCTTTCCTTACGTTCATAGGTTGTAGCGTTAAAGCTTCGACGTCACGGACAGAGACCAAGCGCTCGCTAGGGAATGGACGACCACACACTCGACTGCATCACTACGTAGTCTACCAGAAAGAAAAAACTGCATTATAGTAATGTCACGATGCGAGACTCTTCAGACTTTAATGTTTTATTCGCAAACTAGACCCTGTAACAATAACATGTGTTACAGTGAACACATTCATGTACATACAACAACACATTCATGTACATACAACAACACATTCATGTACATACAACAACACATTCATGTACATACAACAACACATTCATGTACATACAACAACACATTCATGTACATACAACAACACATTCATGTACATACAACAACACACACACACAGCAATAATAATCCCAGCCAATTGTAAGTTTATCGTGTCTCCAACATGACACACAGAATAACAATATCTTTCGTAGGCATCTACCAAACAAAATTGTACATTTCACTGCCATCAACCCGTTGTAATACACTTAATACACTGTAAAAACATCTATAACGGTAATTACAATTATGTAGCCTCTCATGCCCTGACATTCACATAATGGCGAAGAGTAAGAGTAGAATATGCATGCAAGCTATCTATTGTCAGAAACTAGCAAAGGTCTAAATCAATATCCCTATTATTATATAGTTATGACAATATCCCCAAGACAAGTACACACACCAAATATATACCAAAAATCAATTACAATATATACCTGTCCACAGTCGGACGTGTGGTTAACAAGATTTAACAAGATTGCCATCCAGAGAATTAACTCTAGATGGCAGGTGGACAAGGAAGCCCTTTGGCATATCGAGAGTCCAACCCTTTTATCTACATATATCCAGCCCTTCTGAGGTATGTGTCGATTAAAAAAAATATATATTCACACTACTAGCACCCACACAATCATCAGATAATCTGTTCCATTCATTCACAGTCCTTTGTGAAAATGAGAACTTTCTCACGTCTAATCTACACTGCTCCTTTACTAATGTAACTTCATGTCCTCTAGTCTTTCTATCTTTCTTAACTGAAAAAAAAAATTTCTATCAATATTTTCATAACCATTCAATATTTTAAACACTTCTATCTGATCTCCTCTCAATCTCCTGGTCTCTAGTGTTGTTAAACCACATTCTTTTAGGCGTTTTTCATAACTAAGATCCCTAAGTTTTGGTATAATTTTAGTCGCTCTCCTCTGTACTCTTTCTAGCATATCTATGTCCTTCTTGCGGTATGGCCTCCACGCTTGTATACAATATTCTAAATGAGGCCTAACTATTGTTTTGTACAGCGGCATTATTATTAGTTCTTTTTCTTTATATGCTATATTTCGCCTAATCAATCCAAGGATTTGATTTCCCTTTGAAGCTGCAATTCCACACTGCTCTGAAACCTTCATGTCAGCACTAATTGTCAGCCCTAAGTCTTTTTCTTTTACAGTAGTACTTAGTACAGTTCCCCCCATTGTATATTCTACATATTCGTTCCCATGTCCTGTGTGAAGGCATTTACATTTCCCAAAATTGAACAACATTTGCCACTTTTCAGACCATTTGATCAACCTGTCAAGATCATCTTGTAAATGCTGTCTATCTCCATCACTTTTAATCCTTCTAAACACTTTTGTATCATCTGCAAATTTCAACACCTTGCTAGCTATATCATCGTCCAAATCGTTTATATATATTAAGAATAATATAGGTCCCAGTACTGATCCCTGTGGAACCCCACTCAAAACTGATTTCCAGTTTGAAGCCTCCCCATCAACAACTACCCGTTGTCTTCTGTCAATCAGCCATTTTTCTATCCAGTTAATTATACCATTTCCTATGCCATGGGCTTTTAGTTTAAGCAGTAATCTCTGATGTGGCACTTTGTCGAAAGCTTTTTGAAAATCTAAGTAGATGATATCTAGTGGTGATCCATCATCTACCCACTTAATGATATCTTCCAAAAAACATAACATATTTGTTAAGCATGACCTCGCTTTTAGAAACCCATGTTGAGATGGGTTTATCAAGTTATGTTTAACAAGAAAATCCACCAGGTGATCTTTAATTAGTCTTTCTAATAATTTACAAATCACCGATGTTAAACTAACTGGTCTATAATTATTTGACTTGTTTCTCGAACCTTTTTTGAATAACCTTGTTTAAATAACGGTATGTTTGCTTCTTTCCATTCTAAAGGAACCACTCCCCCTTCTAATGACAAGTTGAAAACTGTTGCAAGCGGTATGCTAATTTGTTCTACAATTTCCACTAGTAGTTTGGGTGGAATACCATCCACTCCAGGTGATTTATTTTCCTTCATAGCCCTAATTTTCTTACCTACCATTTCTGGGGTTACAATTAACTGTCTTAAATAGTCTGATTCTGCCCCCTTGAACTTAGCCTCTGGTACTGGCAGTGAACTAGTGTCTTCTCTGGTAAACACTGAACTAAAATACCCATTTAGGTCTTCTGCCATTAAGAATCCTTCTGATATTATATTTCCAGCACTATCTTCTAGAGGACCGACCTTATCCTGAACTTTCTGTTTGCTTCGAACATACGCATAAAAACTCTTGCTGTCATGTTTTATATTACAAGCTAATTTATGTTCATAGCTTCTCTTTGAATTTCTAATTTCAGCTGTAGCTTGGCTTAGTGCTTCTTTATAAATGTTGTA
>CM034532.1:48168779-48271290 GCA_020002185.1 Paraescarpia echinospica | reverse complement strand
TGTGGAAATTTCTCCTGAACTGCTTTTTATTATTTCTTTCTGATTTTACTTTGATGGTAAAATGTATCTGGTTGTGATCACTACTTCCCAGAGGCTCACATAATTTAACATTGCCAACTAATTCATTCTGTGAGGACAAAATTAAGTCTAACACATTCTCTCCCCTGGTTGGTTCTAGCACATGTTGAGAAAGGAAACTATCTTGTACTAAGTACACTACCCATACTCTGTAGAGATTTCCATTTTATATGCCCATGGTTAAATTCCCCCATAATAACACAGTCCCGTTTGCTCACTTCCCTTATAGCGTTTTGTATTTTTTCATTCTCTTCTATGCTTATGTTTGGACTTCGATAAACTAATCCAACAGTTAACGTTGAGTTTCCTGTAACTATGTTACACCAAACAGCTTCTTCGCAATCTGCTTCTCTGTCTAATTTTATTTCATAAGCCTGGATAGATTCTTTAATATATAAAATAACTCCACCTCCCCTTCTTCCTATTCTATCTTTCCTAAACATTACATATCCTGTCAGTCCCAATTCGGCATCCGATATACCGGTGGTTGCCCATGATTCAGTTATACCTATTATGTGAGGGTCAATATCTTCTACCATAATGTTTAGTTCATTTCTTTTGTTTACTATACTCCTTGCATTTAAACAAACACATTTACACCCAGCTTCAGAACAGTTTTCCAGACTGTTCTTTGCTGAATTATTTTTGCTGCCTTTATGTATGCCTCCAGTTTCAGGCTTCTCTGCGAGTCCCCCCTGCGAATTTAGTTTAAATAGATGCAACCTGTCCCACTGTCAACAGATCGTAGCAGATTCTCTGAGAATACTGCTGCCCCCTTTCCACTTAGATGGAGGCCATCTCTCATGTACATATCTTCTCTCCCAACAAAGTACCCCCATAAATCTATGAATCCCACGCCCTCTTCCTCACAGATCTGCCTCAACTCAGTGCTGATCCTCTCCATAGCGCTTCTGTACCTTGCCTCCCATTACTGGCAAAATTCCTGAGAGAATAACCTGTTCCACTCTTGTCTTCTTTAGCTTCCTCACTAGATGTCTGTACTTCTGAACTATCCCAGTTGTTCCCTCCTTGTCTGCATTGTTTGTCCCAACGTGTACTAGTATAGACCCTCCCTTGCCATGCCCCAATACCTTCTGTACCCTTTCGGTCACATGCTCTATCCTAGCCCCCGGTAGACATACAACAACGTCCTTCCCCTCGCATATAGTCTTGTCTGTTTTTCTCAGAATTGAATCGCCCATAAACACTCTCTCTTTTCTCCTTGCCCCCTCAATCACTGCCTCGGAATAGCTCCTCCGGTTTGCATATGTCTGGTTGTTGTCTTTTCCTCTTGTCGTCTTCTCTCCTGTCACATTCTCTTCCATTCCCTTCTTTCCTGTCGCGTTTTTTCTTGTCCCCTTTCCTCCTGTCATCTTCTCTTCTAGCACATTTACTCTCACTTCCTTTCGTCCCTTCTTCTTTCCTCCCATCACATTTTCTTCTCTCCTCTCCCATCCCTTTTCCCCGGCTACCTCCTTCACTACGGTCACTTTCTCCCCTGTCACCTTCACGCCTGTCATGTTTTCTGTTTTTTTGCTGAACACTCTGTCTTCTTCCATCAGGTTACCCGTGGCTGTGGATACCAAATCCTCGGAGTAGCAGTATAATTCAAACACACGTTTTAGAATCGACCGTAACACAGTATAGAAGAGTTTCCTGATGACGCGTGCATAAATTAAATCCACCTGCGCGCGCATACTGGCGGCGGAAACAAACATAAACAAGGCAGTTGCGTGTGCGTTTGAGTCGTCGTGCCATC
Organism: Paraescarpia echinospica; assembly: GCA_020002185.1. Lineage (NCBI taxonomy): Eukaryota > Metazoa > Annelida > Polychaeta > Sabellida > Siboglinidae > Paraescarpia > Paraescarpia echinospica. Next base: position 48,269,453 of record CM034532.1, on the reverse strand, counting down.
TTCGTGTTGTGCTGTTGGGTATGAGAATCGCTCAAACACACATCCACACTTAGAATTTTACAGAATACTCAAAGCCACACACCCTTTAAAAAAACCAGACGTCAGTTATAACGTAATGCCTCACGGAGAACAGATTTTACCAACAAACTCATCAGCAATGCAAGGTTGTGCACTGCACATTTTGTGTCATGTAAGGGAGATGTCGTTATTTATTGGGGGAGAGGTGTGAGGTAGGCAGGACTAATTAGGGGATACTCTAATTTAAAATTCACCCCACCGCCATATTGGATAAGTATCACATTTCCGCTTCCTGTATTATTGCGTTGGTTAATTCCATACCTTGTTCCTGTTGTACGCTTTCTTGCCTCGACTTCCGTTTTGAGATAAGTCTGTTCAATAAATGTTCTCGTTGTTATCGAGTCTTTCCCTTCTATACTGGCGTGGTGGCAGCGTTTTCACTACTGAAGTGGATAGATACTCGTATAGCCAAACAAACGGCACGACGAATGCTTACTTTCTGTACGCAGTAATTAACATTGAACATTGAACATTGCCGGCATTTGCATACACGATTGAGCTACACGTCAAACGCGACAATGGCTCAGTCACAGAGAGCTCCAAAACAGTGGTCTCTTTCAAAACACGAAACACTGACGTCATATGAGAGTTGGCGCCAAAACCTCCAATATACTCTATCATTGGACGCGAATTTCGCACCATTCCTACTCGACCAGGTAACATGGGGAAAGAAAACTAACACTTCTCCACTCAGAGGCTTACTTGACGATACCGAAGACACACCAGGCTTGGTTAGGCGAACGGCACAACAAAAAGTCGCGCACTTAGAATTAATGCTTGGGCAGATTGCCAACTTCTGTCCGATCATATCGCGAAATACCATCGTCAAAAACTCGACATCCGTCAACTCCATATGGCAGGCAATCAGACTTCACTTCGGGTTTCAGACAAGCGGCGCTCACTTCATAGATTTCGCCGACATAAAACTTGAATCAGACGAAAACCACGAGGACCTATTCCAACGCCTCCTGGCGTTCGTTGATGATAGTCTGCTGACAGTGGGTGGCGGTATATCGCACCACGACGAGTCCCCGACCATAGATGAGGACTTATCACTGTCGCTAGAGAACAGGGTTGTATTGAGCTGGCTTAGACTTATCCATCAGGAGCTACCTAGACTCGTAAAACAGCGCTACGGAACCAAATTGCGGAGCCGCACGCTAGCCAGTCTTAAACCAGAGATCTCTCAGGCCCTGGGGTCCCTACTGGACGAGATCCATTCTATGTCAGAGACAAAAATCCTGAGACAGTCAACCTACTACTAACCACGCACACGCTCTGGGCCCGCTCGCCCACAAAGCTACCAACGAACCGAACGAGCAAAACAATGCCCACTCTGTAAGCAGACTGGTAGACCGATAGTAGACCACTATCTAAGCGCTTGCAAGTACTTGCCCGAGCAAGACAGACTGTTCATGACTAAGGCACGCAACGTGACAGGACTAAACTGCGACGACAGCGGAGACGAGGAACCACCGGTGAATGACGGCTACGTCAATGACGTACAAAAAGTGTCGGCGACTTGTCGCGTAAATACGAAACAGTCTCCATTCTTCAAGGCGTTCCATCGTCACCACCCAATACGTCTTACCCTCGATACTGGGGCCGAAACCAACATGATTAGAGAGACGGTGGCCAGGTCAATTGGTGCAGAAATCACCAAAAGCTCCCAGCTCGCAAGACAAGCTGATGGTGTAACCCCACTCAATGTAGTCGGAGAAACAAGGCTCGTGTTATCGCGGGATAATCTTGACCTACACCTCGACGCCCTTGTCGTTAAAGACTTGGATGTCGATGTACTTGCGGGAACACCATTCATGACAACCAATGACATATCCGTTCGTCCCGCCAAAAGTCAGATCAGCATTGACGAAACTGTGATACACTACGGGATAGAGAACGTCAACCGTTCCCAATATCACACGATTCGCACTGCGCAGGCCTACGTGTTGCGTGCGCCACCCGCGTCCACTACTGTTTGGCCAGGCGACTACACAGAACTGTCTATTCCATCAGCACTCGACGATCTTGTAGTGGCGATCGAACCTCGTAACGATCATAAGTCAACATTGCACTACCAAGATTGGCCCCAACCTGCCATTGTCGAGGCAGTCGGGGACAAAATCCGTTTACTAAACACGTGTTCACATCCCTTGAAAATAGGACGCAACGAGCACTTTTGCCAAGTGCGTGGTACCACAGCATGTGACACCAACTACGTGGAAGACATCGTAATCAAAAACACAAGCACACACGCAGCAGACGTGCAATTTCCAGACACTATCGAACTAGACAGTGGCAACCTCTTGTCTGACGACTTGCGCAACCAGTTCCGCAATCTGCATCAACAATTTGACACCGTGTTCAACTCGAAAATCGTAGGATACAACGGACATGCGGGCCCATTCACAGCAACTGTAAACATGGGACCAGTCCAACCCCCGCAGCGAAAGGGGAGATGTCCGCAATACGCTCGCGACAAACTCGTCGAACTTCAGGAAAAGTTTGATGATTTGGAGGCGGTCGGTGTATTCCGTCGTCCAGAAGATATCGGGGTGGTGGTCGAATACCTTAACCCATCATTTCTCGTACGCAAAGCTAATGGAGGATCACGACTCGTCACTGCCTTCACGGAAGTAGGACGTTACAGCAAGCCGCAGCCTTCTCTCATGCCAGACGTGGATTCGACACTAAGATCCATAGCTTGCTGGAAGTACATCGTTGTATCAGACTTGACGAATGCATTCTATCAGATCCCTCTATCGAAGGACTCACTCAAATACTGCGGAGTTGCGACACCCTTTCGTGGAGTTCTCGTGTACACACGATGTGCCACGGGCATGCCCGGCTCTGAGACGGCATTGGAAGAACTCATGTGCCGAGTCTTTGGTGATCTGTTACAAGAGGGCGTCGTCGCCAAGTTGGCTGACGATTTGTACTGCGGGGGCAACTCGCCACAATAACTACTAGACAACTGGAGTCGTGTCCTTGATGCCCTTGCTCGATGCGACTTTCAGCAAATCAACGACCATCCTAGGCTGGGTGTGGTCAGAAGGTACACTACATGCCAGTCCTCACCGCATCGCTACTCTGGCATCGTGCATACCGCCACAAACCGTTCTGGGACTTCGTTCCTTCGTTGGAGCATATAAAGTGTTGGGACGCGTCATCTCTCAGTGTTCCAAAGTACTTGCACCCCTCGAGTCATACATTGCGGGCATGAAATCACAGGAGACATTGACATGGACTGATGACATCCGCGAGGCGTTCCGTGTAGCCCAAAACACACTCTCCACCAACAGATCGATCACATTACCGCGGCCCAGTGACCAACTATGGATCGTTACCGACGGTTCGGTTACCAAACGTGGCATCGGATCCACACTATACGTTTCGCGAAATGGACAGACCCGTCTTGCCGGGTTTTTCAGCGCCAAACTAAAGAAACACCAAGTTACATGGCTACCCTGCGAAATCGAAGCGTTAGGCATTGCTGCAGCAGTCAAACATTTCAGCCCGTACATCATACAATCAAAGTCGAAGCCGTGTCTACTCACCGACAGCAAATCGTGTGTGCAGGCCATTGACAAACTATGCCATGGCGAATTTTCATCTAGCCCTCGCGTGACATCGTTTCTGTCAGTTGTCGCCCGTACCAAGTCACAGTGCGCCACCTGGCGGGTTCATCAAACATACCATCCGACTTCGCAAGCAGAAACGCACCGGAATGCCATGAACCACATTGCCAGATATGTTCTTTCATATCGCAAATCGAACAATCTGTCGTTATGAGTGTTGCTGTGGAAGATATCATATCCGGCTCCACTCGCCTTCCGTTCACGAGCAGGTCCGCATGGCTCTCTACACAATCAGAGTGCTCTGACCTACGGCGCGTCAGAGCTCACCTAAAACAAAGCACGCGTCCATCCAAAAAAGTAACCAACGCCAAGGACGTAAAACGTTTCTTATCTACTACAACGTTGGCTCGCGACGGCGTCATCGTTGTCAAGTGCGACATACCATTCGCGCCAACCAAAGAACTTATCGTAGTTCCACGACAAGTGTTAGATGGCTTACTAACAGCGATCCACCTAAAGCTGAGCCACCCATCAAAACACCAACTCAAACTCGTAGTTCGTCGCAACTTCTTCGCATTGGACATCGACAACGCGATTGAGCGAGTGATCGACGCATGCCATACATGCATGTCACTAAAAAATATCCCGACTACACTCATCGAACAAACAACGACCGACGCTCCCGAAGCGATTGGTGTTTCGTTCGCAGCAGATGTTATCAAGCGTAACCGACAACTCATATTTGTCGTCCGCGAAACCGTTAGCTCATACACTTCTACGTGCATCATCAAGAGCGAACGCCATGACGCGTTACGTGACTGCCTCGCTCGACTCTGCATAGAGTTTCGACCCCTCGACGGGCCCCCTGCGATCATCCGCGTGGATCCAGCCCCAGGGTTCATCGCTCTCGTGAACGACCCAACTCTGCTACGTTTGGGTATTCGTTTGGAGATAGGGAGAATCAAAAACTCTAACAAAAACCCCATAGCCGAGAAAGCTGTGTCAGAGGTTGAAGATGAGCTGCTACGACAGGAGCCTGGCGGGGGACCGGTGTCACCTCTTATACTGGCAATTGCTACCTCTCAACTCAACTCCAGAATCCGCGGTCGCGGCCTATCGGCACGCGAAATATGGTTCCAACGAGACCAGTTTTCCAACGCGCAGTTGCCTATTTTAGATCGTGCCATCATCGCTGAACAACATCAGTCTCGCCTACAAAATCACGCACACAGCCAGACGTCGAAGGCTCCTCGCGGCAAAGAGGCGCCTGTACCGATAATTCATGTCGGTGACTTGGTTTACGTACTATCCGACCGCAATAAGTCGCAAGCTCGAGACCGCTATCTAGTCACCTCTATCGAAGATAGCTGGTGCTACATTCGCAAATTTAGCGGATCTCAACTACGCACTTCATCATACAAGGTGCGACTATCCGAGTGCTATTTAGTACCCGGTCATGTGTCGACCACAATACCCACGCGCCATCGTGAGGATGGAGATGACACGGAAGACGTCCCGCCATACGAAGACGACACCCCGCCTGATGTCCAAGCGAATGCAACTCCACCCGAAATCCCATTAGTGATCGCAGCACCGCCCAAGGCTCCACTGACGATCACAGCGCCACCTGAGGCCCCTACAACCGCGCTACCGAAACCACCAACCACACCCAGTGACAACGTGAGGCCCACTCGGCCCATCCGCAGACGTAATAAACCTGCATATCTACAAGACTATGAGTTATAACACATGTGCCATGATCCTATTGACTCTACTGCATATTTTGTGTGACATATGCCCATATTGACTCTACTGCATATTTGTATGTCATATTGACTATCACGTTATAATCTTACAAGCTGATGTGCTATTATTAGATTAGTGAAGGAGAAAAGAAAGTGGTCACGCCATATTGGATAAGTATCACATTTCCGCTTCCTGTATTATTGCGTTGGTTAATTCCATACCTTGTTCCTGTTGTACGCTCTCTTGCCTCGACTTCCGTTTTGAGATAAGTCTGTTCAATAAATGTTCTCGTCGTTATCGAGTCTTTCCCTTCTATACTGGCGCACCCCATAACTACTGTGCACTGGAATGTGACCACAGTTTGTCCATTAACATTGGTAACACGTTACTACGAATACATTACTGTAATATTATTAATACTTTTGTTGAAAATTGCATGGCACCCCAAAAAAATTTAAAATGAAAACTGACTCCATCCTTTATTCCTCCTTCCCACCCCACCCTTAATCAATTATAGGTCGGACAGTTACTTTGGCCTACATTTTCACTGACCACTGTCACGGCAAACTTTTGCTTGATTATAACTTGATTATTTCATAATTAAAATAATATTATTTAATATCAGACATAGGTGTATATTTAAATATGTGTACAAACAATCTTGATAATTTCACTTGTTTTCTTAAATAGCATAACATTGTGCGTTAGTTTTTTTGCATTGTTTCGGATTAATTTAACTGTTTTTCAGGGAAATGCTCAATGGATACAAACAGGCCCGACTTTGTGCCATCGGTATTTGTATATAAAAAGAGTACAGCTGATGATGTCCATAAGATAGAAGACATGAACGTGCACAAAAACGTTTAAAACTTACAGAAATGGGCATCCCCACTGACCAGCCTGTATGACCATCAGAACTGGTGAAAGAAGCAGCCGAGGCCCTGATAGACTTAAGACCAGATGCAGGTCCACCTGACAGTCCAAGTATGAACATCTTCTACATATATACATTGGTGTTGTGCTTATGTGGTGTGACAGTGTGTTGAATGTTGATGTGTAATTGTGTGATACCGGGTATACAATTTGTTTTATGAATCACAAGAAAGTAACACACACAAGAATACATGTTAAGATTACAATACATGCCTCATTGAAATATGTTCACGTCTCTCAGGAAGATGGCACTTCAATGAGTTGTATCTTGTTTTCTGGAGGCTGTTCTTGGGCTTACGGAGGTCGATGTTGGACAGTGGTGCTGGGTTGACTTTTCTCCTCGACATGTCATTTCAGGTAGATGCCTTTGATATACAGGCCTCCGGCTGGTGAGACCATTTCGAACTGCCATTTCAGCCTTGAGCATCGCAGCTGCTGCATGGCTACACACTGATCCTTGCCTAAAACAGACACAGTGAACGTGTACATTTGAATAAATATGTCAGTTATGAAGATGTATAGCATTATCAAAAAATTTAAATATTGCAATACAAAATTGCCACGGAATTGTGCGATGCACAAAGTTAAGTCTTAAACATAGTTTTATGAATATGTTTTCTATGTATTAATAAATAGTGTAGTAAATACAATTTGTTTAATTTGATTTGATTTATTCAGGCAAAGACATTGTCACCATAATTTCTTTTACGTATGACGAATGTATGAGTAATAAAAATGTAATATGAATTATGACAAATAGACATAGCCTCTCCCCAGATAACCCCAGAAGCCATAGCAGCTTATTTCCTTTGAGGTCTATGGCCAAGCATGGGATGACTAGAGGGAAAATACATGACATGTATACATAATTACTAAGATACACCTTAGTTTGGCTTTACAAAAAAATATAAACATCAGGTCATTATAACATTCATATAACATGACTAAGTCTAAGATTGTAATAATGCAAGAATTCGCTATTTTCCAATGCTATGGCTCTATTCAACAGGAATTTGTTGACCTTTTTGCTTAAAACTATATTGAATCCGGTGGAGGTAGGGGGTTCCATAATTGGTATTGCTAGATGAATAAATAAATAAATATATTATAAGCTGCTCCCGTGGCCGTGCTTTGGCATTTGGTATTTGAAAGTTCTTCTTCTTCTTCCAATACACGCCTAGCCTCCACATGTTGTCGCTATGCCTAATACTGTGCTTGATTAGGATGTAATATGTGTAGTTAATTAATACAAGAAAGAATACAACGTCTTACTTAGCTTACCCCGTCATACATGTGCAGTGTGCTGTGAGTATGTTCGCCAGATGCTTGGCCTTATGAGTTATGGAGGCACATCCAGGCCTTGTATACCGTTGTCTTTTCTCCCTGTCGCCGACTTGGGAGGACTTCAGCCATCAAGAAGCAGTAGTAGCAGTTCTTATTTATAAAATTATATTTCACTCGCTGTACATGACCACATACAACATGATTGTATGCGTCCAAACTCTTGTATGCTCCCTTGTTCTCGTAAGTGTATACTATTATATGCTCGGTGTGTTAACTTAAAGTAATAATGAGGTAAAGATGAATCTGGGGGAACACTATAATGCGGGTCATTGCTCCAAATCCAGCGACCACTCATTGTCTGGTGACGTATATAGATCTGGTAGCTGCTCACCGGTATTGAGACGAAGTTTCACAAGATAATTATCATTTTCTGTGGCGAATTTGCTTTTACTCGCCGAACCATCCATTTGTAACAAGCCGCGCGCCACACACAGACGCTACTTCTGCCGCCAGTGTGCGCGCGCATCCAAATATGTCACGTTTGTTTATAAACATTGAAACTCGTCTATAGAAAGGGCCACTGCCATTTAATGTCTGTAGAATACTCCGTAAACACAAGTCGCACATTGATGCAATATTCAATAGTACTATTTGCTTCAGTACCAGCAGAATGTAACCTTCTCGTTCTCTGGCATTCACCTGTTGGCACCAGCAGTACATAGCTAAGCTACACTTGTCAATAAGGCCACGTTTGTCAACAAGCAGACACCGCTATGTCACAATTAACTAACAAACTAAAAACACTGCATTACTACATCATGAAACTTATTATTTTAGGCATTCATTCAAGGTAATGCTCAGTCTGGCCATTAGCACACATAATGCACGTGCTGTTAGTTATATATATATATATATATATCAATACTACATTAAGTATTATATACCTTCTGAAAGGTGTTGTAATGTTGGTAACCTCTATAAAGTAAACACACGTTTGTTTGCAAACACATCTTCCATATATAGTGATACACTTGGGACCCTATCGTTAGTGATAGCTATTGGGCGAATTAGTGCTGACCTCTAGCGATCAAACTAAGGCCCACATCCGGTCTTACGGTAAAAGAGGATCTGGTATATATCCTAAAAAATAAAAGAATGATACCGCAACAACTGTACTGCTGCAACTAGACAATTACTTTAACCTCACTGTATATTCATAATCACTAGCATCTAACTCAAAAGGCAATACCAGCCCACGTAATTAGGAACTGCTTAATGACCACATACCTCGTCTACTGCAACATCATAATTTGAAAGTACCCGTTACGCTAAATTATACACCACAATGTCTACACCCGCACTGTTTAGGTACCTGCTAATATAAAACTGGCAATCAAGATGACTGAAATTAAACAGATTGGTGACCTAGATGGAAGGATCGCACTGGCCACCACGGCACGAGGGCAACGGTTAAAGTATAGAATACTGACAAATAATCTACATTGTTGACAGTCATTAGCCATATAACACCACAACAACAAATGTCACTGGACGATTGTAACCATACTAAATGAAATGTTGATACTCACAGATTGTTCTATTCTTCAACGGCAGCTTATAGCAAAAACTTAACTGGCCCCAACCTCGTGTTGCTTCGCTCTCCTCAATCTCCCACGAAACCCCTAATTCAAAGTCACCCATCAGCCATCTAGTATTACTACGCATAGATTACAACATAATTATTCCAATAAATTTAAAGAACTCAATCTAACACCGAGCGTATTACAATGCGGGTATAGAACGCAATACCCAAATTTACACATACACACACACTCACTCACGCACGCACACACACACGCACGCGCGCGCGCGCACACACACACAGGGGTACTCGAAGATTACATTATCTTAGCGGTGTAAGTCGGTGGAGCTGTGACATCTCTGATTTGAAAACATAGTAGTCACTGCCAGCATACACCAGGTGGCGTTAGTCTACAAATGATTAAGTAGTAACTATATATCTTGGCTATCCATGACAGTACGAAAACAAATCGAATTATGGGGAAACATAGAATACAATTTTCTTCCGGTTGCTGTCAGCTGACGTCACGGGTGATGCAGAAACCCGAGAAAATATACACAATTAAACTGAACACAGCGAACATCCTGACCTCTGGAATTATTTTACCCTGCGGCAACAATAAAACAGAACGGAATTGCAGCTCGGAGACACCTGTCTCTACAGCAATGATTGTATACGTACCTTTGATTGATGTATTTAGATGCTCGCTGACATCACTGCTGATTCTTCTGCGTGGAAGCAGAGAGAAAACTAAACAAGCGAGCAATAACCTCACAGTAATTCAACCGGTCTCCTACCTGCTTAAGTAGCGGGGTGAAACGTCAGTAACCTGGCCCGCGAGCTTTGTATGATCATCTGAAAGGCAAGCATAAGTTAATAAATCACATATTAAAAGAGTCGAGTCTGTCACTGAATTTTATTTGCATAAGTACCTTTTGTTCGATCTCTGTCTTCAAATACATGTCTGCTGACGTCACGGCTGACGCTTTGAACACGCAACAGAAAAGCAATAAAATTAAGAGAACAATGGAAAACTTACTGCTGTCGCCACAGCAGCAGTTACAAACATAACCTTTGTTCAATATGCCTTCTTCTGATGTCCGCTGACGTCACGGAACATGGAAGCAGATAAAGATATAGTTAACATAGCAGTGAATAACCTCGTTGGTTAGGTTCTCTTCTGCGACCTCTTCTGGATCCTCTTCTTGGTCCTCGTTTGCGTCCTCTTCTGTGTCGTCTTCGGCTCCATCTTCTGCGTCCACTTCTAGGTCCTCTTCTCTGTCCACTTCTGAATCCTCTTCTGCGCCCTCTTCGGTGTCCTCTTCAGTATCCTCGTTCCGGTCCTTTTTTGTGTCCTCCTCTCTTCTACATTTCTCTTCTGCTTCCGCTTCTATGTCCTCTTCTTGGTCCTCTTCTGCGTCATCTTCTAGGTCATATCACCTGAAGCAGAACCATCAGTTAAAGATTAGCGACATACATTTTTTGCTCGATACTCCGGCTTCAGGTGTCCGCTGACGTCACTGCTGACACTGTGCATCTGAAACAAAAAGAAGAACAAAGTTAACAGACCAAAGAATAAGCTCGCCAATTACCCGGAGTAGGGACCCTTTCCGGGTATTGGCAGCCGGGCCAACTGCGGCTAACCAAGGGCATGGGCGACCACACCATGGACAGCATACTTTTATGCAGCCTACTACCATATTATCTAACACATACTGGCATTAACACCATAAAGTCGTCACACTAATGATACCATACCTTGTTTACTGCGGCAACTGCATGCGTATTAAAAACAAACATGCCGCTACAGGAGCCTACCTTCAATATACGCACCTCGCAGACAGAAACATAAACGTAAACCTATTATATCATGCATATTAGTGTGGAACGAGCGCCTGAATTAGCCACATCTGGACTAGTAGGGCCTATCATAATAATTTTTAATAATGAGAACACAAATTGTTTGCCCTTAAATAAAATGGCAACCGGAAATCCTGCTATGAGAATAGAGCGTAACACGTCATATCGAAGAAAAGTAACCTTTTATTTCTTCTTAGTTATATTATTACTATTACACACATGCTAACAGTATAGACAGTAAAAGCACATTAAACTAGTTACTACCTTTGTGATTGATCTTTGTGATAATATAACATTATGCACTTAGCTTTTCTCGATCTCATTCTCGGAGCTATTTGGCTTTGCCGTACGGTACCCGGCGTGATATTCTGTTGTTGCAACAGCAGCAGTTTGGAACGTTTTGACGTTCGTCATGCATGAAATATTGCGACATCTTACAATATAATACATTATTTATATTATTATTATTATTTCTACACACTCGATCTTATTGTCTGACCGAACAACAATGCGCTGCATATTCTTCACCTTTAGGCAAGTAGACCTTCACGGGCGCCTCGTTCTCGGCCGTTCACCATGGATGATGGACCCGCGTAAAACAGTGTTCACGTCATATCCGCTCTAGACGTCACGTCCTACGTTATTATCGCCAAACCTTACGCATGCGCTGAAACTGTATTCACATTATTTCTGCTCAAGACGACGTCTACTTAACCGTCTATAATAATGATATTGGTAAAAATCCTAAGGTCGTTACGCCAGTATGGGGAGGGGAGAGAACTTTGGATGTGTCTGCCCACTTGTTGGCGGTAGTAGTAGGTAGGGCCATCTGGTGTATGATCCTAAGGTGTGTTTGCACCCTCATGGCTCAAATCTAACATGGCGGCGCACACGTGACCAATATCTCCCTAGCGGAAAGTATAGTAAAGAGTGGCGCCACCTGGTGACTGTAGTGTTGTATATATGTATGAATGAGCGTGTTACTATCTGTGGGGTAGTTTGTGAATGCACGTGTATGAAAGAACCAACGAAACACAAGAGTATACGAGTACACACGAATTTTATTGACGAAGCATACATGAAACCGTGGTTTATTAACCGAAGACGGTGACAAGACTTGTGGGTGAGCGAACACCGTGACAGAGGTCGTGAGCTTAGGGGTCATGACGACCACTCCAGTGACTCGTAGGATGGTAGTACGACTTACGGGTGAGCAAACACCGCGGCAGAGGCCGTGAGCTTACGTAGGCTCGAATCATATAATGTCAATGATGATGATCCGTTAATGAAACACGGTTAGTGCAGTTGTTTAAGCCAATCAAATACACGGCAGTCGTTAGTGACCAGATCAGTGCCGAAACCGTTTACGAATTCCTTCATGGGAAGTCCGCGACAACGAAACATGAGATAAGCAACACAGTATTGTCCACAAATGTTAGACACGGGACTCTGCAGTCTCTTCGAATTATGAGTCCACGTTACACAATGTTTATCCAAGAATCGTCGGAACTCGACGTGTCGTGGCGGCAAGCCGTAAGAGCAGAAGTATTCGCCACGAGCGTTGGCGTCTACGTAGATCGCTATCCAATGTTTACCGGGTTTACCCAGGTCGTCCGTGTTGGCGACGGGGTAAGCGTCGATCTGGAGAGTGAGTAGTACGTTTTTGGGTACGATCCCACGGATGATGGCACGGGCGTGCGAATCGTGGGTGAGTAGACGGACGAGCTGCAGGGTTTCCATCAGTAGTCGTAGACGACGTTGCGACTCTTGTCGATCTCCAGCACGGTCTCGAACTTGGCGTAGGCGATGACGTTCACGGTGGTCGTCAGCGCGTCGCGGAAATGAATCTCGATGCGCAGGTTGCCCTTTTGTACCATATGGAAGCAGCAGTCGTCGCAGGCATCAGTGGTGAGGTCCAATCCGAAGAAGGTTGCCTTCGTCCTGCCACACCTTAACGGTCGAGGTGAACAGGTTGTGGTATCACCTGACAAAGAGATCGTCGTCGAAATTGGGCTGAAAAGGTTTGGAGGGTATCTGTCGTCCGTCGACGTACACGGCGAGGAAGTTGATGTGGTTGTTTTTAGCGTGAAAGGGATTTCTGGCGTAGCTTCCGTTGTAGGCGTCGTTGTCGATGCAGCACAGCACGAGACGTTTCGGAAGAGTGCCAAGAAATAGATTCTCGTGCGTGTGCGAGCGGGTACCTGTGGGAATGGAGTAGACCTTGCAGTCGACGGGTCGCATCGAATACTTGGCGGTGTTGTTTGCGAGGGCTTTGATGTGAGCCATCTGCACGCTGGGATTCAGGGTGGCCTTCTTGACGAACAGTGTGGCGTTGACGATCTTTATCTTGTAGTCGGGGTTGGCGCCGCCTGCCATGAGCGCGAACGAATCCTTGCTGCGCACCAGACATATCTTGACCTCGACGCCGTTGAGGAGATCATGTCGACCACGCGACTCTGGGCGATCATGTTGCGTCTGGCGACGAACCCGGCGTTGCCTGCATTGCTGGTGGCTATTTCGACGGCGTCCATCCGATTGCCCGTGTCCTTGTGCCACATCTGACTCGTCAGTTGCGTCTCCTTGGCATCGTCGCCGTAACTGAGCAGCGTCTGTATGTAGGCGCGGTACGGGTACGTGTTGGTCGACGGAGTCACGAGCGTTCCGTTCAGGTAAACGTCGACCTGACTGAAGAGCGAATGGAGCCAGTTATTCACGGGACCGACGGGATCGGCGGCGTCGAGGTCGGCTCCGTCGGCACGCGTCACCTTCGCCTGAACGTCTAGCATCGTGCTGGCGAGATCCACGTAATCGTCTCCGGAACCGGGTATGACGAATTCGATCGGTCCGCCCGAGTCGAGCGACGACATCGGTTGGTGTTGTACCGTGTGACTATCGATGATGCTGGTCTGAGTCGGAGGCACGGTGAAGAGATCGAGCTCGCTCTTCCGGCCCTCACACGACAGTTTATGCAAGAACGCCATCGTCGAATATATCGGCCTCACGACGCTGCTGTTTCCTCTTGCGTTTCCCGGCTGTACTGACTCGTTTCGCAGCGGGTGCGCGTCTTATACGCTTACGCTGTCGAACGCCAGGGGTCAAGAGGTCGCTCATCATGTCTCTACCGGCAGCGGTGATGCGACGTTTAGCGGCCGTTTTGATGTTCTGACCCGACAGGACGTCGTCGGCTATGCGCGCGCCGGTCGACACCGCTCTCCTTCCCAACGCCACGGCACCTCTCTTGACGAGCGGCATGATGCTACACAGGAGACCTCCGAATAGACTTCCCAGTCCGTGTCTTCGTTGGTATCGGGCACCCGCGAAATAGGGAAGCGCACCGCTCGCTTGACGAGTGTAGTAGTCGTTGTAATTCATCTCTCTAGAACAGTGCCGTCCGTCGCCGTTGGAAATGAAGTGTCAACGTCACCTTACCGACCTCGAATGGCACGCGTTGTCCGGTGTCGTCTCTTATATCTATCTCGATCGTGCCAAACTCTTTGTAGAGCACGGGTACGTAGTGAGTCTTGTCAAAGGACTTCGACACGACGTCGCCGTGGTTACCGCTCACCGGGACGATGCGCAGCAGTGGTACGAAGCTGTCACCGACAACTCGTGGTTCCATGACATCTGTGTAGATGTAGAGCGATTCGAGCCCTCGTGCCATGTTGACCTCGGTGTCGGCTTCCGTGATATACACCTTCATGTCGGGATTCGCGGGATCCTTCGGGAGAGCCGACAGCGTATCGGTGCGAAAGCCGAGAACGGTGGTCAGTATAGGGGCGCGGAAGATGGTATTCGGTAGCATGTGCACTGTTATCTTACGCGTGATGATGTTGTAGCTCAGTTTCACACGTCCCAACCCCGCCAAGTGACATAGAGCGGCGTTAATGGCGAGGATGAGTGACCACGGATCTTTATAGTGTCCGGTCTCGATTCTGGTAGTCTTCGTGAGCATGGGCCACGGGTTCTCCTCTTCGTCTATCGGCTGCGTTACAGCGAACTCCGTGTCGGCGTCTACGACGTTGTGCCAACTGTGCGGGTACTGTATCTCTACCAGTCCACACTCCCATTGTCCCTTTAGTAGTATGATACGTCGCGGTAGCGACGTGACGTAGTGGGATAGCGTGTTACCCGAGTGCGTGTGCATGGAAGCATTGCTAGGCAACGTGAGATAGAAATCACTCGTTGTCATTTTTCAACGTCGGGCAGGGTAGCAGGTAACCCAACGAACTGCTCAACAGGGCCGTCCACAGAGTCGGATTCGCGTGGTGTCCGAACGACAGGTTGTAGGTGCTGACCAAGATGACCGTGTACAAGACGACGACCTGACACAGAAAGACGATCTGCTCTTTGGGAAATGCGGTACCGAATATGTACCACGGAGTCCTCTCTTTCAGTGGCGTCAGCGGAGCGGCGGCGTCGACTTCGTCCTCTTCTTCTTCTACGTCGACGTCGCTAACGGTGACTCGTGATGTCGTCTCGTCCGTCTTGAGTGGACGACTGATAACGAGGCGGACACGTGACTAGTCTTTATAGCCGACGAGAGCCTTGGCATCGATCCAGCTGTTGAATTTCGAAGGGTATCGGAACCATTTCACCAACACCTCCCGTCGCCTGCCCACCTTGCGTCGCTGCACTATCGATTCCACGCGGTACAGTTTATCGGCCGGAACCGTCAACTTCTGCAACTCCGATTCGGAGAAGGTACCGTCCAGAGTTTCGCCGAGATCGTCCGTGAGGCGATAGACGTGGATCGGACGGATGCACCTCGTGTATGGTGAAAATTTCCTCGGTCCAATTCGCCGTGTATCCTTTATCGAAGCGTCGTTTGACCCTGCTGATACGCACGCGATCCGCCACGTGATACTTGGGCACACCCTTGCCGTGTTGACCGCCGTACATGCGCTGCCACACCTCTTCCTGATTCGCGGCATTCACTTGCGACGGAGCCATACCGATGCTGCGGTGAGGTGTGTCGTTGTAAGAGCGTACCAGGTCCTGAAGGACGTCCAAGTATCGCCACGTCTCGTGTTTCTTCAGGTATCGCCACATGCGCGTCTTTAACGTGCGATTAAAGCGTTCCACGATGCTCGCCTTGGTTTCTTCGTTGTAGGTGGAGAAGTGTTGGATACCGTGCTTTTCCAATACACTCCGAACGCCACGGTTCAGGAATTCCAGACCTCTATCGGTCTGCAACGTCAGCGGACGAACAGTCCGTCCAGCACCCGCCTCATCGACGTCGACGACTTGGTCTTCAGCGGAACGCATCGGGTGACTTTCGAGAAGACGTCGATGACCGTGAGTAGGAACGTCGTACCGTCGTTATCTCGTTTCAGACTGGACACGTCGACGAGATCGGCCTGCCACTGTTGATTCCGGCCGCCGACGACCACGCGTCGCCGTCGGAAACGCACTCGGACCGGTTTGTGCAGGGTATAGGCGTTCTGTTCAGATAGCCACTGTTCGACGACCTTTCTCGGTACGCGCCGTATGGGTTGGAAGGCGACGACTCGGCGCAACGACTCGATTCCCCCGTAACTCCCCACCTTGGCGGGATCGAAGTAGACGTCCTGCAGCCGTTTACGATGGCGGCCCATGATAATGTACGGATGATATGATCGATAGTAATCCCGCACACAATGGGAAGTCCGGCGTAAGCGACGCCGGTAAACAGACGTGTTAGACTGGTGGTGGATCGCATATTATGCTGTCGATTGGGACCGGTGCGCCTCCTTTATTACAGACGCTCCCACGTCTTCTTGCCTTCCGACGGTGGCGTGGGTAGGGTGGACGGGTCCAGTCGTCTCCGTGCGAGGGGTGTCCACTGCAGCGTTCGACGCGCTCTACCGATCGATCGTGTTGCCTCCGCCGCCACTGCACTCTTCCTTTGGCCCTGTTGAATGTGGAGTCTCCTGGCCTCGTTACCCACCAACTCCACGGGCAGACTCTTGTCGCCGAGTTGGCGCGCAAACACCTGCCATCCCGTCGGATCACCGACCGCCTTGCGCTGGCGGCGCAACAGATCGTTCACGAGGTCCACCACGTTACTTCCGGGTACCGCTACTCCTTTGTGCAAGAGCCCGCCGCGCGCACTCCACGCGACGTCGCGTTTCAGGCGTTCCATCAGTCGTCTGGCTTTGGGCTGGAGCGCCTTGGGAACACTGTCGACGACTTCCGGTTCTATACCTCCCGCCCCCGCCTCAGGCGGTGTCGTCGCCGCATTCGTAACCGCCGCCGCCGTGGCCACTGGGGAATCTGGCGAATCTGTCTTGCTCACCGTCGTCACGCGCACCGGTTCGCCCATGCGTCGATCGGCAAACGTGTTGTAGCGTTGCAGCACATGATTATACATGACGACCTTGTCACCGTCGGTGAGATCGTGTCTGTCGAGTATGGCTTGCATCTCGTTATCGAGGGCCTGCACCTTGCGTCCCAGGGTATCCGTCGGCGGTGCGCATAGACTGTCCAACAATCGCGGATCTACCAAGGCCATCTTCCGGGCATGTTCCATCTACTTGAGTAGCACCTCTTTGAGCAAGGGTAGAAAGACGGCACCATCCATCGGTGCTAGCAGAGCCGACAGGAAACCGCCCAACTGTCCCGCTCCGACCTGGTTATTACCCTGTAGAAAGATGCGACGTCTACTCGCCGCCGGTACGCCTCTCCGTGCCAAGGCGCGCAGGTTCGATTTGTATCTACGCAAATGGCGTCTCTGCTCGTCGGTCAAGGGAATGTTCCTCTTCAAGATGTTGTAGGCACACTCGGCTAGTGCACACAACAGATCTGCGTCGGCATTACGGATGATGGCTCGTCTCAATTTCGTGCTCTTGTACCTGTTCAGCGCCTGTATGCAGAGGAGGTGTCTCTTCACGAGCTCGGACATGCTGTGGTATGTCCCTTCACGACCTCTGACATGCTGCGACTGAAGAGACGAGGCGCGTGCGCGGGTGTCTTATACCTTGGGTTGGTACACGTACTGAACGCCGTCGTCGAGAAGGACGCTCGTGCGCAGTCGCATGTCGTCGGGCGTGTCCTGTTTCAGATCGCTGAGGAGATAGCCGTACGGTGGCGTCGTGGCGTCTTTGAACGCGTCCTGTAAAAATTTCAGGCGCCCCGGATACATCTGTCGCGCCAAGTGGGCTATCTGCGACGCGTCGCGAGGATTCTTGAAGACCACCATGTATTGCGCGTTCAGACTGATCGTGCGTTTTTCGGAAACAGGTTCTGCACGAGGTACAGTACGGACGCGTTCTGGTGATGACTCTTTTTCGTGAACAAGGTCGTGACCCGTTCGTCCGTTTCCGCCATCAGATCGTCGATGCCCACCGTACCAGGTCGTTGTCGATGGACGCGTAGGCGCTCTGCCATTCTCCGTAACACCACGTGACCGTCTCGGGTGGCGGATCGATCATCGTTGCGGCGTGACGTAGCATGCGCGTCACGAACGTACTCTTATCACAGCCCATCGGACCCGCAGCGATGCAGGTGAAGGGATGTTTCCACCGCGTGTTCATCTAGTAGCCGTTCGACACTGTCGCGTTGTCCTCCGCTGTGACGTTAGAGACGACGATGCTATCGCACCACCACGAGAACGATCGAAGGAAGGGAAAGTAACGGCCACGGACATCCGGCCAGTCGACGGTGCACGTACTCGTTCTGATGATCAACGCAACATTCGCATGGTAGCCATTCGGAGCGGTGACAAAAGTAGTGTTCGCGCAGTGACGGGGTCATGAGGTCGTCGACGGTCTCTCCGGCCAGTGCCAAATAGACGCTGTCCGTATCGGTTTCGCAGTACTCGAACAGCGGACGGTCCACGTACCTGACCATGAAATCGTAGTAGAACTCCAACATGCGCAGTTTGGCCCACTGCAACACGAAGAATCCCACGTGCGTCGGCAGGGTGTATTTGACGGTGCGCTTGTGCATTTCGATCTCGTACGCATCGTCGGTGACGACGTCGAGTTGACGGAAGCGACGATCGTTGATCGCGATCGACGCCCTCTTCTCCGTGCAGTAGGTGACTTCGCGGTGCTTATCGACGTTGGTGATGAATTTACCGTAGGAAGAATTCCCCATGAGTTTGTTGGTGTCCGCTATCATGGTCTTGTCGGGGTGGACGTCTCCTTCGCGACGTGCAGTGGACACCGCCTCACCGAATCGTCGAAAACAGGCGACCGGTGTGTACTCGATGACCTGGTAGACGTGCGTCACCTCGAGACCGTGCTCGAGGTTCCATCGCAACAGAGGTGTGCCGAGCAAGATCTTATCCCCACGATAACTCCCGACAAGCATGCATCGCGGGGTTGCCATGATGTTGTGTTCTTCGGTGTATCGACGCATGAACGGCCCCAGGTCATCGCGGGTCAGGTGTGTATTCTTGAAGATGGGCTGCATCTCGGCAAAGTGCGCGCGCAGTTCCTCCGGTACACGAATGTCGCACTGAATCATACCGAAAACGTTACCGTTGCGTACGCCCGTCAGTATCTGTTGTGTCGTCATTTTTCCAGCGCACTTGTCGACGGCGCCGACGAAAGGTCACGTCCAGAAACTGTTTCACGCACGGATCGCGTCTCGCAACCTTCCACTCGCATTCCCACATCTCGACGACCGTCACAAAGTGACGAAGGTAGGTCGCGTTCTTTCGCGTTTCGGCGAGGTTTCCGAGACCGTGTTGCCGGTAGAAGTCGAACTGTTTGGCGTTGGCGTCCAAGAACGGCACGACGTCCCTGTTGTTGTACCAGATGAGAAAGTCTCGCAACGTCTCCATGTCGTTGTCACGCCACGCCTCCCGACACCGTGTGTAGTCGTCGTCGGATATACCTTCGTTCTTCAGTCGACTAAAGAAGGCCTCTTTGGGAGGTAGAGCTGTGTCGTCGAGTCTCTCCAAGCTGTCCATATATTCGTACGGGAAGTGACCTTTCGTGACCTCGCAACCGAACGCTTCCAGGTACTTGTCGTACGGGAATCCCTGGGCGATATAATGAGTCATGTCGAGGAATTTCAGGTCGTCCGTCAATAGACATATAAACGTGTTGCCGCGTTTGATCACGCGAAACGTTCAGGCATCCTCCTCCTCCTCCTCTCTATCTTCGTCCTCTGTTTCTTTCTTTGTGGACAGGAAGTATGGTACCAGGAACTGTTTGACAACGTTCAAATCGTACCTGCCCGAGTTGAAACCGATGACGGGCAACTGACGAAACCAACCGTACAATTGACCCATGAGTGTTTTGTAGGGATTGGTCGGTTGTCGCCGTGACTCTTTGTCCCCCCCCCCTCCGTGGTGTGTCCCTCCTGTTCGTCCCACGTCACGATAGCCTCCGCGAGTTTTTGGAGGACGCCCTCGTATTCGTCTATGATGGCTTCGTAGGCTGCTTCGCTCATAGACTGAAGGATGGTCATCATGTCGGATACCAACTTGTTGCTATCGCCGTCCGTGGTGAGACATTGCACCTGTTCGAATCCGGGTACGTTACTCGCCAGGGACATGCTCAACGGTACGTGAAGAGCAACCCAGTGGACCTTGGTGCTGTCCGATGGAAGGTGTGACGTATCGAACCAGGACTCGAAGTCGAAGGTGGCGCGATAGGGGTAGTAGCGCAACCACTCGGGAACGCAAATGTTTTCATCGTCCAACCGCTGGAAGACTGTCGGCGAAGGACGGTAGACGCCGCCGGATTAGATCTTTCGCACGCCTCCTGTGCTCGTGCGCTCGTGTCTCTCTAGTTTGGATGCGCGTTTCCATAGCAAGTCGCCACACTTCCTACATCGATACGAGTGACAGTACATGTTCACGTCTTGTATATAGGAAAAGTGTGTCTCGTGGAGATTTACGTACAACGTTTCGGGATAGTGACACAACGAACGGCGTACGAGTTCGGCAGTCGCCTTTCCGCCTTCTTCTTCCGGTTCGACGAGAGTGTAGACCCACACGTTGGTCTTAAAGGTGGTCTCGATGCGATAGAGATCGTCCATCGTCACCCCGGCAAACTCTTTCATGGCCACTCCGTCTCGGTCGTACTTCGCGTAGAGTGCCTTCGCAGTGGGTTCCAGGTTGCGTCGGTCCCATCCACGATGCAGAGCCAGGCTCCGGAAGATCTCTTGCTGTCGTGGAGTGGTCTTTCAATTCCGATGACGGCTTTGTTCCTTTTGATGTACCTCGGAAGTGTGACGTCCACACATCCTATCGGATGGTCTACGATGTGGTTGACGAAGAATGTGACATTCGTTACCACCTCGCATACCCATTGGCTGTCTGGACGTTGATTGATAACCCACTGTAACACGTCTGTTTCTCGGATACGTTCCTGTAATGCATCAAAGTCTTCGGTGTTGGTGATCAGGCACGGTTCATCGACGTAACGACCGCAACAGTTACAGGACGAATGATAATATCTGTATCGGTTAGTGATCTTGTTCCTCAACACAAATCCATAACTAAGATTAATCTTAAACGCATTCGTCTGTTCGCGGAACATGAGTTTCAGTGACGGTTCTAGAACATACGTGTCCGGTGTCGATACTCTATAATTGTACCTGGATTGTACGGGTCATCCGGACGTGTGGGATCGGATGGTCGACCAGTGATCCCGAACGACGTCTCGGAGTTCCCTCGATAGAGTGTCGGCGATGGGTAGTCGGGGCGGAGGACGTATGGGGTCGTCGTCATCGTTACGTGGTCGCTCTACGCATCTCACTCGCTTGGGTGGTGGCGGGTCGGTGACCTCTACACGTCTGCTGCATACCGACCTGACATGACGTAACAGACTATCACGTCTAGTGAACTCCCGTGCACACCTCTCGCAGCGGTGTGTATCGCTTTTCTGCGGTCTGCACGGCGTCCTCGTGTGACATACCAGGTCCTGTCGTCTCGTGAAGTCTCTTTCACATGTCTGACAGCGGTGCTTCATGCTTCTCGGTGGTTCTTCAGATGGCGCCACTCGCGACGGAGGTTTGCTGTAAGCGTGATCGTCGTGGTCTCGCGGTGACTGGAATGTATGCATCCGGTCGATGTGACGTTGTAAGTCGTCGTATGTAGCGACGACGTTTCCACAGTGGCGACATGAGTGTTGCTTCATCGTCTATCTGCCTACAACTGTCAGATGCGCGCTCCTTGCATGTTTCTATATACTGAGTGACGTCCTGTGGACGGTGAGGGGCGTGGCTACGTATATAGTTATCAGCGTGAGTGAGGGGCGTGGCTACGTATATTGTTATCTGCGTGTGTGTGTGTGTGTGTGTGTGTGTGTGTGTGTGTGTGTGTGTGTACATGTACATATCTATCAGCGTGTGTTCGACCACAAAGTCACTCGTCTATATGAAAGAACAACAGACACCAGAACCCAGGATTACATGTATCTTTATTATACTAACGTACAAACAAATCGATCACTACTACTATACTATACTACTATACTACTACTGTGACATATAGAGGCACGTTTCCACAG
The DNA here is from genome assembly GCA_020002185.1 of Paraescarpia echinospica. Classification (NCBI taxonomy): domain Eukaryota; kingdom Metazoa; phylum Annelida; class Polychaeta; order Sabellida; family Siboglinidae; genus Paraescarpia; species Paraescarpia echinospica. The sequence continues at coordinate 48,246,945 of CM034532.1, read as the reverse complement.
TGGCGACATGCGTGTTGCTTCATCGTGTATCTACCTACAACTGTCAGATGCGAGCTCCTTGCATGTTTCTATATACTGAGTGACGTCCTATGGACGGTGAGGGGCTTTGCTACGTATATAGTTATCAGCGTGAGTGAGGGGCGTGGCTACGTATATTGTTCTCGGCGTGTGTGTGTGTGTGTGTGTGTGTGTGTGTGTGTGTGTACAGGTACATATCTATCAGCGTTTGTTCGACCGCAAAGTCACTCGTCTATATGAAAGAACAACATACACCAGAACCCAGGATTACATGTATCTTTTATTATACTAACGTACAAACAAATCGATCACTACTACTATACTATACTACAGTACTACTACTACTACTGTGACATATAGAGGCGCCTCTGACCCCAACTGACGTAGGGGCGCATTTCCTCTTTTATATGTCACCGGCTAGCTATGTTATATCAACGAGGATAATTTTGGATATGTACTCCACGTGTTCATCGCGTATAATGTTACGCGCAACTTCATTGCATATCAGGCGTATAGCCTGATTCACGGTATACGTTGAGGTGGTCGCCAGTACTACACCGACTAAACGTTCGATTTCTATATCCATGTTGCGTACTCCTACGAACGGTTCTGTAGACACCCCAGGAAGAGAGGTAGACGTTCGTGAACAGATCAGATGACCGTGGGGGTCTAGGTCGAGCGTCGAAGTGCCGTTACGCAGGGCTGCGTACTCCGACGACGAGATGGTGATGTCATAATCATCGTCGTCGTCGTCGTCGTCGTCATCGCATGTCATCTCGAGAGGTGTGTCCGTTGTTACCGGTGACGTGACATCGTCACACGTCATATCCAGTGGTGGTTATGACGTGTGACTCTGCTGTTGTTCATGCCGGTGTATCAATAGAGCGCGACGTAACGACACGTCGACAAGGGATCGACGCGGTATCTTTTTCAGTGGCGCTGCCTGGAGGGGTACCATGGGCCACGGTGGGTTGCTATAGGCGTCCCGTATACGACCTAGTCCGCTAGGAGCAGCACCGGCGTCCTGTTAACAACAACAACAACAATACTAAATTTTCACAGTGTGTCACTCTGTTTACTTATCGACACAATCTTCTTCTTCTTCTTTCAACAGAGCTATACCACGCATACGTTGGATGGCTTGCGGACGTGTTATGGAGTCACGTGTCCACTCCGGCGCATCCGTCTCATACCTGTAATGGGCTACTGATCACCTCACGCTGTCGTATATCAACTGACCGTTTCTGCGGAACATGTCGTTTTGTTCACCTTCGAACTCAAGCCACAGTTCGTTGGACACGAAACGAACAACGGCATCGACTGCTGTTGTATGAAGGAACTTCCAGTCCGTCATTTCCTCCGTCATCGGTCCCTCTCGTCTCCTCATGGTCCTGTCCCCGTCTTCCGGCTCAGTCACTACGGTTATACCTCGACTACGCAGGCTCTCTTTCACCCGTGGTATAGTGTCGATAGCCCATCCCGATGTGTGCGATGCACACGCCATTTCGGTCACTGTCATACGGAGACCATTATAAATACGTGACCGATCAACCATGTACAGCTCCTTATCGATATGTGAGGGATCAATCATGTACAGCTCCTCCTGCCTGTCTCCATAACGACGACACAGTGAGTTAGCTGTGTAGCGCACGCAGGCGGCGGTTAGAGTAAACAGAAATAGTTGCTCTTCTATCATTTTCTCAGTGCGCTTTTGAATTACATGCATCTTCGCTTCCATCTCCTGTAATTCACTACTCACTGTCTCCGTACGCGTTTGGTTGGCGTGCACCGTCGCTTCCGTCTCCTGTATTTCACTACAGGGCTCTGTGACGTCATCATCATCATCATCTATCATCTTCTCTACACGCGTTTGGATGGTGTTCACCTTCGCTTTCGTCTCCTGAAATTCACTATACATTTCCACCGTATGCGTTCGTATGCTGTTCACCTTCGCTTCCATCTCCTATAAATCACTACGCCTACGGTCCTCCTCCTCCAATTTCACTTTCACATCAACATCATCATACTCATCATCGCTCGACCACGTACAGTCCCCACACACCAGAACACTTGCCTCGTCGTCGTTGGTTATATCATCAGAGTAAGTCAGACGACGTTTTACACTTCGAGACCCTTCCCGCGATGTATCCTGTGTCGCTTTCAACCACGCGGACACGTCTTCGTATACAACAAACGACGGTGGGGACAACTATAACAACAACACGACAAAGGAAAATTACGACTACACTTCCGGCAACCATACAGTAGCGTCACTAGCGCCACACGGTAACACCAGACACTACCTCATTCACTATTCACCAGGTGGCTGCACTGGACCGTCGGGACTTACGGATTGATAATTTCCAGGACAGTCACGGTGTAGTTCACGTACCCTGATTTTGTTGTTTTCCTGATTGTCACCCTACACTGTTGTCCGCGTAGGATACTCAATGCCTGGTAGCGTTCGTCCTCGCTTTTCAATGACATATAGTCGGTTGCCGACAGTCCCCCTACGACCCGCTGGACTACACGATCGAACCCTGTCACCCACAATTCCGTGCCCTTGCGGTCGGCTAACAAGATACCCGTAGCGTATTTGTATACCGGGGCCCCCTTCTGTCGCCCATGGACCGGACATGCACTGTGGTGTCCTTTCATTTCGACCAGTACTTTGCGGTTACAGCGCCGACACGCTGGATAACATATATATTTAGTTGACAGAGTGCTTGTTACGAGTGTGAGTGGGCGCTCGAATGCATACAATCCGTCACTTACTTTCTCGAGTGTTGCCAGGTCGAGTTGCTCGGGGCTTGCGTTAAGGTGACTAGGCGCCGCCATCTTGTCGTGCAGGAGTCGGTGTGAGTGAAGGTCTTCGAACAGCGACGAATCAGAGAGAGAGAGAGAGAGAGAGAGAGAGAGAGAGAGAGAGAGAGAGAGAGAGAGAGAGAGAGAGAGAGAGAGAGAGAGAGAGAGAGAGAGAGAGAGAGAAAGTAAGTATATATACTGTGCGTCTTATGTAAGCCGTATGGAGCACCAATTTAAACACTGTTGATTGTATTATTAAAGCACTGTCTTTTGAAGTCTCTCACCTGCATGAGAATACCACCCAGTATATTTTTACCTGCTTCGTTACGCTTCGAACTCTTACCCCAATACCCTTCAGCACTAGGTACGTTTTCGATAAGACGCGCGTCACCTGTAGCAAGCAAGCGTTGACGTAGTTTAGACGCACAAAACTTCACAGATACTATCGCGTACATTTCGGATCGGCGTTGTGCAAGCCACATAGCAGTCCGGTCTGACTTCCATTGAATGCGTTTACTCAGATATTTCGCCTGTATTCCACTACGCACAGTCTGAATCTTCCTCGCTGTGACGTGATCATTAAAATGTATTGATTTTCGGAATTGATATGCTGCTTCTGCACAAGAAAAGTCTTCGCCCCATATATGTATATCACACGGATAGAAATTTGATAGGTAGTGTCCGGCACCATATGTTCTCCCATAGTTAGCTCTGACCGCGTGTACTTACAGCAGAGTTTTTATTGTGTAACCGCCTGCATAGTCAGCTTTCCGATAAGGTGCATTCCACAACATACATTGTCGGCTATGTTCTTTGGACATCACGCGCTTATCGTCAGCTGTTTCCTATGACTGTTATATTGTTGTCTGTGTCCTTTGGAACATCACGCGCTTATCGTCGGCTGCTCCCTATGTCAAATGACTGTTATCGGTTTGTACTTTGCAACTTTCCACAGAGTGTGTCTGCAAACTTTAAAACTGTGCACGTTGCCAGGTGGTTCATATCTTTATACACTGTGTCTGCATATCGTTTACCCTATATATATATATCTCGTTTCTTACATTCGAATCATTCCATTCCATTCACAACCAACATTGACGTCTTCTCCAATACTTTGGACCGAACTTCGAGCACAATGGGTCCTCCGTGATGCTTCCTGTGTGCAAATGTAAGTACTGTCATTCATTACAGTATATAGCTATGTATTTTTCTATCTTTCTTTTATTCATTCGATTGATTTCATATGGATATTTATACAGTGTTCTTCACGCAAACTACCTGTGACGTGTGTATCTAACCCCTATTTCTGTAACGTCGTTACCTCTTCTTCTTCTTCTGCATATATATATATATATATATATATATATAGCAATTGTCTATATCATATTGTAGGTCTGATTACGACAGTGCCAGCGACAGTGTCAGCGACAGTGCCAGTGACAGTACCAGCGACAGTGAGTGGACATAAGTTTTCAACAATTATATACCTACTTTTATTAATACTAATATCACTATTTCATATTATTATTATTATTATTATTAATATATATATATATATATAATAGGTGTAGTTTTAACGTCTTATTCCTACAGTTTAAAAGTTTTAATGTATGTTTCAGGGAGGAAGAATTACGTGAGAATCATTCATTCCTATTTACAACTGTCTTGAGAGAGCTGCTGGCTACACGTCCCGTCATAGAACCAGCAAGTCCGTCGTATGACCCGCCTTCTCCACCACCAATCGACACGGGGGATCGTGAAAACTTGCTGGATTGTTCTTCAGATTTCGAGGACGAAGGTTTCAACGATATGATTAATTAAAATATTTAAACTTTGAAAATATGTTGTTTTGTTGGTTTGTACCTTAGACTCATTCTTTCGTACATACATACATGCATATATCACATTATCAATACATCATTCATTATACTTCTTTATGTCTAATGTCCTGCCTTTCAACACCTTTTATGCTCGTTATACACGATACAAGATAGGAACACTTATCCTTATATACACACATATAACTTTCGTAATAGATGCTTCAGTATACTTCTTTATCTCTAATGACCCACCTTTCCACACCTTTTACACTTTCCTCTTTGATCTCTTTGTGTCTAATGACCCACCTTTTAACACTTTCCTCTTTGTTCTTTCGTTTCTATCTTCCTTATACACGATGGGACGTCATTGGATACTCACTCCACTCTCTTCCGCCAGGGGGTCCCCTACATCCGGTCACGTGACTACACACATATACATACACGTATAGATACCCGACGGAAGACGCCGCCATCTTAGATTTGAGCCATGGGGGTGCAAAGACACCGTAGTGTCATACACCAGATGGCCCTACCTACTACTGGCGGTTTTACATACAAGATATGCAAACCGACCAGGAGGAGTAGGCCCTAGCATAAGCGTCCGAAGGGCGGGCTTGGGGGATGATATTTAGAGTGGTGTGTGTGGGGGAGCTGAGCCCCTCTAATACATACTACGTGCAATTTTCTAGATGTTTTGGTGAGCGTTATCAGAGTTGCGGCGAACATTTTGAAACAACACCGCAACAAAACTCTCCAAGAGCACCCACTCTGTCTTCCAATGTCATGTCATACAACAACGAAGTGCTGAGGCTCCGTCTCAACCACCCCAATATTTAACACATATCAGTCCAGAGCCATTTATACAATGTATAGCCTCGATTATCCAGGCGCCGCGAGATGGGAGCACCGTAGGGCTCCCGTTCTACCGCCTGATAACACTGGTTTTCACTGTACGAAACTGATCCCGGTTTACCCTGAATCCGGATAGAGACGATGATTGGCTCTCAAGGTTAACAATAAAACTTAAAGTTAAATAAGAGTTAACTTATGCAAGTTTATGCTACGCTTTGGCAACTTGTTATATTGACACAAGTGATAAACAGAAAAGTTAAACCCTAATTTATTTTTGGATTAAGAATGTCGATAACGACGCTAATTGGCTGCTCGCCCAAAACATTTGCTGCTGGCAGCGTACGCAACATGGATTCTCGAGCACTAGCCTAGTCTCGCTTAACCGACTCTCGCCCGGCTGCGTGACTTCGCCGGGAAACAGAGTCTGGCCGAGAACACGCGTTATGAATGCACGCATCTAGTACCGCTCCTACGCTGTCCCATCTCGCGGAGTCTAGATAATCGAGGCTAGTGCTACTCAAGAATCCAAATGTTTGGGCGAGCAGCCAATCAGCATCGTTATCGAGATTCTTAATCCAAAAATAAATTAGGATTTAACTTTTCTTCGCCATGTTGATCAAACTCGGAATTCCAGGATAAGACGTCCAAAATCGGAATAGTTGATCACGTGACAAGCGTATACTCAGTAAATTATAATTACTGACTTGTATCGACATCAACAAAACAGTACTTTATTTTGTTATATGTTCTGTTTCACAGAAACTCCGTTAGTTGGCGCCACTTTATTTATATGCGAAGTAAGTGTGTTGTAAGACCACAATTGATATACCAGTGAAATTACGACTTTGAAAAACAATTCTAGCACTGCGCTACGTATATCTCCAATCATGTACTTTAGCCAACAAAACCATTTCTTCGTAATTATAAGAAGTCGGGGCCCCAAAAAATATATCATAATAATTATAGGAATGTCAATGAAACGTTTTAATTGCAGATATATTTTGTTCAATATTTTTATAATTATGGCTAAAGCCTGAAATAGAGAAGTGTGAAAATAAAAAATTTTAAAGTATTTTTTTGAAATGTGTTTGGTACATTTTAAGATTCTAAACCTATCTTTTGTACAGCACAAGCGAACCGGTGAATGGCACAAACACTGGGGCACGTATTAAGTAAAATTATAATAAAAACAGTTATGTTGAAAGGTTATCAATGAAATTTGGCAAGTAGATAGTTCTGCAGTCTTTCTTTTTAAATATCGCAAAACAGTTACATTTAACTATTCTTTACTGGCCTATTTTGAACAAATTTGATTTTCAGGGAAGTTTTGTAATAATTTTTTTTTTTTTATTATTTTGTAGCAATTATTATGCTTAATGTAGCAAATTGAAGCTGAAACGCTCAGCAATTATACGTACCTACCATTGTTTGTAGACGGGATATCAATTAATTAAAAAATAATTTTTTTTGTAGTGATCACAGTGTATCAAATTAAAGCACAATAGCTCAACAATCAATTTATTTATACAATTTGTGCAGACGGAATAATACGTTAATTAATTAATTTAACACAATTAATTTAAAAAAGACGAATTATTTTATAGTGATTATTGCATGTGATACATAGTATCACAGAATCATACACTGACGATAATACTGAATAACATGTATTACGATTTAAAGGGGAGAAATTGTAGTACATAAATATATGATGCTGCTAAAAAGAACATGTCAGATTATTTCATAATGTTACAAGAAACTGCTCGCAATGCAATTCAGGATATAATAAATATATTAAATTAGCTTTAACGTGATATACAACGAACGTGTGTGTCATGATATTTTGGTGCATACAGATACATACAAAAGCGACTGTTAAGGTTAATAATTAAGCCTCTGTGAATTTTGTAAATAACATATTTAATACGTGATTAAACTTATTGGTATTGCACTATTTTATACATTATATAGTGTGTTGGCCATTGGAAATGTACTGGGTGAATTTAATGCTACAATTATATCTTACTAAATTACACGTGTTTTTTATAAACAAACATAGAAATCGTCCCCTGGAGCAGACTATTTACAGGAAAAATGGAGTAAATACATTATAATGTGTACGTTTTCATGTGAATGAAAGTTTATTCAACAACAATAACAACATAATACATGCACAATATGGTGTGCTGCTGCTGCTGAAAGGACATAGCTGAATTCATAGACTTATATGTTGCTATGCCCTGCTCAAACTAAAAAACTGAATAAATACAACACAAATTATACATAAATTACAGAATAATATTCATAACTCGTATATAAACTTGTTACCATAGTGCTTGTGTTACTAATACATGGGTTTAACTAAACTAGATTTAACAAGATTGCCACCCAGATAATTAACTCTAGGTGGCAGGTGGACAAGGAAGCCCTTTGGCTTATCGAGAATCCAACCCTTTTATCTACATATATCCAGCCCTTCTGAGGTATATGTCGATTTTATTTTAAACATATTCACACTACTAGCACCCACATAATCAGCAGATAATCTGTTCCATTCATTTCGAGTCCTTTGTGAAAATGACAACTTTCTTATATCTAATCTGCATTGCTCCTTTACTAATGTAACTTTCTGTCCTCTAGTCGTTCTATCTTTTTAACTGAGAAAAATATATTTCCATCAATATTTTTATGACAATTCAATATTTTAAACACTTCTATCTGATCTCCTTTCAATCTCCTGGTCTCTAGTGTTGTTAATCCACATTGTTTTATGCGTTTTTCATAACTAAGATCCCTCAGCTTTGGTATAATTTTAGTTGCTCTCCTTAGTACTATTTCTAGCATATCTATGTCCTTCTTGCGATATGGCCTCCACGCTTGTATACAATATTCTAAATGAGGCCTAACTATTGTTTTGTACAGCGGTATTATTAGTTCTCTTTCTTTATACGCTATATTTCGCCTAATTGATCCAAGGATACGATTTCTTTTGAAGCTGAAATTCCGCACTGCTCTGAAACCTTCATATCAGCACTAATTGTTAACCCTAAGTCCTTTTCTTTTACTTAGTACAGTAGCCCCATTGTATATTCTACATTCGTTCCCATGTTCTGTGTGGAGGCATTTATATTTCCCAAAATTGAACAACATGTGCCATTTTTCAGACCATTTGATCAACCTATGAAGATCATCTTGTAAATGATGTCTATCTCCATCACTTTTAATCCTTCTAAGCACTTTTGTATCATCCGCAAATTTAAACACCTTGCTTGTTATATCGTCGTCCAAATCGTTTACATATATTAAGAATAATATAGGTCCCAGTACTGATCCCTGTGGTACCCCACTCAAAACTGATTTCCAGTTTGAAGCATCCCCATCAACAATTACCCTGTCTATGAGCCATTTTTCTATCCCGTTAATTATACCATTCCTATGCCATGGGCCTTTAGTTTAAGCAGTAGTCTTTGATGTGACACTTTGCCGAAAGCTTTTTAAAAATCTAAGTAGATGATATCTACTGGTGAACTTTCATCTACCCACTTAGTGATATCTTCTGAAAAACATAACATACTTGTTAAGCATGACCTTGCTTTTAGAAACCCACATTGAGATGGGTTTATCAAGTTATGTTTAACAAGAGAATCCACCATGTGATCTTTAATTAGTCTTTTTAATAATTTGCAAATCACTTGTTTATAGTTGTTTGTTTATCGAACCTTTTTTAAATAACGATATAATGTTAGCTTCTTTCCATCCTAAAGGAACCACTCCCTCTTCTAATGACAAATTGAAAACTGTTGCAAGTGGTATGCTAATTTGTTCTACAATTTCCATTAGTAGTTTGGGCAGAATCCCATCCACTCCAGGTGATTTATTATCCTTCATAGCCCTAATTTTCTTAGCTACCATTTCCGGGGTTACAATTAATTAATTTGTACCTAGGTATAGCTTTTTTATGTAATTATTATTTGTTATGTATTATCACATTCCGATGGGAGTCGCTATCTGTAGTTAATTGAACTTAATTCAGAAGCCAATCAACGAATGTATTTTCTTTCCTCTCTGTCTTCTGCTACAATGTGGAGCAGCCAAACACCATACTACATAGTATTTTGGTATTTAACTTGGGGGGTAATTACCCCTTTGTAATTCGGACTTTTTGGGGATAACACAAACTTTTTAAAGTATGGATTTTTAGTACTTAATTCATCACGACAACGCACTTATAGCATGCGACGTTGAAGATAAAATGACGTACCGGCAGCTAATAACGCCTTAATTTTGGAAAGTAAGAAGTCCCATAACAAATATGGACAGAGAGGGTCTCGTCATGCCATGCTTAGTTAAAGGTTCGACGGATGTCCTTTGCGAGGAAGGAGGGAGGCAGATTACTTAGATTTAAGTCTTTAGGACACAACTGTGGAAATTGAATCTCTGAGATGAGCGAGAACAATTTTGGATAATGCCATCTTAAAGAATGAAATAGAGTGCATCGTAGATAAATTTGTTCCCTTCAAAAAACAAGGGAAACGGACCAGAAAGAAATACTTATCGAAAGAAGCCATTAGAAAAATTAAGTATAAACAAATGATGTGGAAGTCATATAGACGTAGTGGAAATAACGAAGACTACAACATTTATAAAGAAGCACTAAACCAAGCTACAGCTGAAATTAGAAATTCAAAGAGAAGCTATGAACATAAATTAGCTTGTAATATAAAACATGACAGCAAGAGTTTTTATGCGTATGTTCGAAGCAAACAGAAAGTTCAGGATAAGGTCGGTCCTTTAGAAGATAGTGCTGGAAATATAATATCAGAAGGATTCTTAATGGCAGAAGAGTATTTTAGTTCAGTGTTTACCAGAGAAGACACTAGTTCACTGCCAGTACCAGAGGCTAAGTTCAAGGGGGCAGAATCAGACTATTTAAGACAGTTAATTGTAACCCCAGAAATGGTAGCTAAGAAAATTAGGGCTATGAAGGAAAATAAATCACCTGGAGTGGATGGTATTCCACCCAAACTACTAGTGGAAATTGTAGAACAAATTAGCATACCGCTTGCAACAGTTTTCAACTTGTCATTAGAAGAGGGAGTGGTTCTTTTAGAATGGAAAGAAGCAAACATTATACCGTTATTTAAAAAAGGTTCGAGAAACAAGTCAAATAATTATAGACCAGTTAGTTTAACATCGGTGATTTGTAAATTATTAGAAAGACTAATTAAAGATCACATGGTGGATTTTCTTGTTAAACATAACTTGATAAACCCATCTCAACATGGGTTTCTAAAAACGAGGTCATGCTTAACAAATATGTTATGTTTTTTGGAAGATATCACTAAATGGGTAGATGATGGATCACCAGTAGATATCATCTACTTAGATTTTCAAAAAGCTTTCGACAAAGTGCCACATCAGAGATTACTGCTTAAACTAAAAGCCCATGGCATAGGAAATGGTATAATTAACTGGATAGAAAAATGGCTGATTGACAGAAGACAACGGGTAGTTGTTGATGGGGAGGCTTCAAACTGGAAATCAGTTTTGAGTGGGGTTCCACAGGGATCAGTACTGGGACCTATATTATTCTTAATATTCTGAAACGATTTGGACGATGATATAGCTAGCAAGGTGTTGACATTTGCAGATGATACAAAAGTGTTTAGAAGGATTAAAAGTGATGGGGATAGACAGCATCTACAAGATGATCTAGACAGGTTGATCAAATGGTCTGAAAAGTGGCAAATGTTGTTCAATTTTGGGGAATGTAAATGCCTTCACACAGGGAACGAATATGTAGAATATAAAATGGGGGGAACTGTACTAAGTACTACTGTAAAAGAAAAATACTTAGGGCTGACAATTACTGCTGACATGAAGGTTTCAGAGCAGTGTGGAATTGCAGCTTCAAAGGGAAATCAAATCCTTGGATTGATTAGGCGAAATATAGCATATAAAGAAAAAGAACTAATAATACCGCTGTACAAAACAATAGTTAGGCCTCATTTAGAATATTGTATACAAGCGTGGAGGCCATACCGCAAGAAGGACATAGATATGCTAGAAAGAGTACAGAGGAGAGCGACTAAAATGATACCAAAACTGACGGATCTTAGTTATGAAAAACGCTTAAAAGAATGTGGTTTAACAACACCAGAGACCAGGAGATTGAGAGGAGATCAGATAGAAGTGTTTAAAATATTGAATGGTTATACAAATATTGATAGAAATATGTTTTTTTCAGTTAAGAAAGATAGAAAGACTAGAGGACATGAAGTTACATTAGTAAAGGAGCAGTGTAGATTAGACGTGAGAAAGTTCTCATTTTCACAAAGGACTGTGAATGAATGGAACAGATTATCTGATGATTGTGTGGGTGCTAGTAGTGTGAATATGTTTAAAAATAAAATCGACACATACCTCAGAAGGGCTGGATATATGTAGATAAAAGGGTTGGACTCTCGATAAGCCAAAGGGCTTCCTTGTCCACCTGCCATCTAGAGTTAATTCTCTGGATGGCAATCTTGTTAAATCTTGTTAAAAATCTTAGTTTCAGAGGTGTTAGAAAATCCCCCGATGCATTGCGCTTCAAATGAATTAATGGACATGTTGTCTATCGATCGTGCACATTTTTTTGTACCTGAAAAGGAACGTTTTATCACGGAGTCCCAGGAACCTAAGAATTGTCTCCCTCACTTCCTCTCTCTCTCTCTATTTTTCCCTCTCATCCTCTCCTTCCCTCTCCCTCTTTCCTTCTCTCCCTCTCTCCCTCACTTTCTCTCTCCCTCTCCTCCTCTCTCCTTCTCTTCCTCTCTCCCCTCCTCCTCTCTCCCTCTCTTACTGTCTTCCTCTGTCCCGCTCTCCCTCACTTCCCCTCTCCCTCTCTTCCTCTCTCCCTCTGCTCCTCTATCCTCCTCTCTCCCTCGTTTTATTTTTCCCTCTCTCCCTCTCTCCATCTCTCCCTCTCTCCCTCTCTCCCTCTCTCCCTCTCCCCTTCTCTCCCTCACTTCCTCTCTCCCTCTCCTCCTCTCTCCCTCACTTCCTCTCTCCCTCTCCTCCTCTCTCCTTCTCCTCCTCTCTCCCTCTCTTCACATTATATCCGACTTTCATCATTTTTAGCAAACAACGAGTGTATGCGAGCGCGTCGTGGTATGGATGATGTGGGTTTTCTAACATACAAAATGTTGGTAAATGTTACTATCATGACTGTTATCTACCAAGGCATCCCGTCAGGTCACAGGCATTTTAGTTAGTAATAATATATACCGATACAGGGTGTTTATTGGATCTTGTGTTACATAATCATTATATTACATACTACAGTAATTGTGATTGTGTGATAAAACTTGTTCTTGAATAAAAATCAAACCAATAGGCTATATATAAATTCTTGCCAATTACAGTGATATCTATTTCACGTTTCAAAACAAATGTAGGCCCTAAACATCTTCGTTTTCAATACAGGGTGATTTTTTAGATCAACGTGTCTTACTGTACGAGTCTTATTGCTACGTTTTAAACTTAGCTTGTAGGGACAAAAGTGATACTCAAGATCTGCTCATTGACCATGCATTGATTCCGAGCCCTTAGTATTCCTGTACGTACTCGTCACCAAAGGGAAGCTCGTTTAATTAGATATTGCTTAAGTTCAATGCTTTGTTTCTCTCTGTCTCTCACGCACGGGGTAGGTGTGAATAACTGAACATGCATCCGATGTGGAGAAAAACACTGATCAAAGACCACTCGTCTAGTTGTACGTATACGTCTTAGTTCGTTGTGTTTACACCAAACAATAGCCCGTCATCAGTCATTTAGATTTAACACATTTATTCACCTGTTTATTGTATTAATATTTGAATTGTGTGTGTTATTGGTCGTTTGAAATGAGTAATATCCAATTTTAAGTTGGATGTGAGTCACGGACATACAATCGTTTGGGCCGAATTCACCAGATCGAAACTGTGTGCCGAGTTCACCAAATACAACGCAATATCGTACTCGGGGGTCGAAGTCTCCAGAGTTGTGGGCTGAATTCACTATGGAATTAACTGCAGACTGTTTAAAATCCGGGGGCAGATCAAGTTGTCTCAACACCGGGGCCGAGTTGTCTCCAAATCAGGGCCGAGATGTCTTAGTCTCGCTTAACCGACTCTTGACTGGATGTGTGACTTCGCCAGGAAGATAGTCTGGCTCAGAATCGCGTTTTGACTGCCCACTTGTGGATAGCCACGAGAGCTGCCAACTAGTGAATATGCATGTGATTAAAAGAGACTAAACTACGAAAAAAAGTTTAATGTCGGTTTATTTTGTGTGTGACATGTTTTTAATATAAGTTTAATGTTGAATAGTTATTGTAGTATTATCTGGTAAACGTGTATCCTTATTTAATTTGTAATTTCATAGTTGGCCTGAGAGCCAATCATCGTTTCTACTCGAATCTGGGGTAAAGCTCCCTACCGGTAACATTGACAGGAGCTTAATAATCCAGGCCATAGTGAAGGGCCTATGCTGCCACCTCACGGCTCCTGGGTAATCGAGGTTAATCAGATGAAGGTTTCTGTGTAGCGCAGTATTTCGATTTGGGACACTTAATTCCGGAATTGAGCATGGCGGCTATTCCCATAACGGTATGGGCCATATTCTGATTTGGTCCGTAACATTATTTTCCAGGCGGTAGAACGGGAGCCCCGTGGTGCTTAGTCTCGCTTAATCGACTTTCGCCTGGCTGCGTGACTTCGCAAGGAAGATAGTCTGGCTCAGAGTCGCGTTTTGACTGCCCACTTGTTGACAGCCATGAGAGCTACCACCTAGTGAATATGCTTGTGATTAAAAGGCACTAAACTACGAAAAAGGTTTACTGTTGATTTATTTTGTGTGTGACATGTTTCAATATAAGTTTAATGTTGAATAGTTGTTACAGTATAGTATTATCTGATAAAAGTGTATCCTTATTTAATTTGTTATTTCACTGTTGGGCTGTTAGCCAATCATCGTCTCTATCCGAATCTGGGGTAAAGCCCCTACCGGTAACATTGGCAGGAGCTTAATATTCTAGGCTGTAGTGAGGGGCCCATGCTGCCACCACGGCGCCTGGATAATCAAGGATACATGGTGCTCCCATCTCGCGGTGCCTAAAAAATCGAGACTACCACTAGCCTCGATTATCCAGGCGCCGCGAGATGGGAGCACCGTAGGACCGGTACTAGATGCGTGTATACATAGCGCGTGTTCTCGGCCAGACTCTGTTTCCCGGCGGAGTTACGCAGCCGGGCGAGAGTCGGTTAAGCAAAACTGATAAATATATCATTATATCTTCCGTTGTCGCGCTTATATTTATCCGGGCGTTAAATGTTATCCGGGCGATGTTTATGTGCATATGTAAGGCATAATATCTGGCACCAGTAGATCAGGTAGTGATAAATAATATCCAGTAGTTAAATATGTTTCGTTTGTTGTCGTAACACGACGGTTATAGTTAGAATACACACTTATAATTTGCTGTTTCAGATTTGTGACCAAGTATAAGAGTAAGTCACGTGACGTGTGCGTAGAGATGAAACTGTTTTACGACATAAATTGTTTCTGTCTGTAGGAAGCAAATCTTTTATAATTTATGCATATATATATATATATAGACATATATATATATATATAAATGTATATATATATATATACTGTATATATATATATATATATATAAACATACATAATGCCCGGATAAACGAAAGCGCCACAGTCGTAGCTGGTGCTAAATATATTCCCTAGATACGCGCAAGCGCAGAAACGTCACCCGGATATTATATAACGCCCGGATATTATATAACGCCCGGATAAATGCAAGCGCGACACCATGTGTTGCATTAGTGGCGCCTCACTGTGAGCCGTGAACCAACCAACGAAGCCGACGATGTTTACTTCAAGACCCAGCAGGTGGCAGCACGTTTTTCATGCAGACCGATTTGAAGGTATTAGCAAGGCTTAATAGGATTTCTGCAGGAATCGTTCCGACATTCAAATTGCTTTCCCGGCTCCGTACTGTCTTACATGAAGATACGTAATAAAGTAGACACATTAAGTATATGTAATCTTGACTTTCGATGAGCCAAAAGGCTTCCTTGTTCACCTTCCATCTAGAGTTCTCTGGGTGGCAATTTTGTTAAATCTCTTGTTAAATAATCTCATTCACTTTTTTGCAGATAACCCGATTTTCTGGTGTAATCTCACAGATCTATATAAGGTAAAAGCTCAGTGAGCTTTGACCCTATATCAACTATGCCTGCATCTGACATGACATATTCCTCTTGTACGGAATATTTGTCGTCCATTGGCATATACACCAGATAGAAGAAACCCACGACTCAGAGAGCTTTACACTTCACTCCCTGCCAGACCTGTTCAATCGAACACCACCTCGACGTCTGTGGGAAATTTTCAGACAAGTTGCGATTACTGTGCGAAGACTATTCGTAGAAACACCCACCAATGTCTATAGTCAGCTCAGTTCACTCATGCAGCTGAGTGAACTGGAGCAACGTGGAATGAACGATGTTGTCCAAGGATCGAAACAACACAAGAGCATCGGATCCGGAATCTCTCGATTGACGCTCTAACGACTGACTACACATACGCGGTGGCAGTGTGATGTCGACAGGTGTATGACGCCTTGCACCGCAACGCTTTGCCGCATTCGAGACGACGCAGAAAACGACAGTAATTTGTTAACCAGTCGTTAATGTTAATGCCGGCCAAATTAATTAACAAATTACTGTTCAGTGTAATGTCGTCAAAGTGGTATAGACTAGCCGTGTCAGTAGGAACACACGAGGATGGATGATCGATTATTCAGCGGCGTCGGACGACAACAGTAAAACCACGAGGTCAACGTGATATATAGACTCAAGCACTATGCGACCATATCCGTCGACATGTAGGCTACATAGCACAAAACTATAACAGCCATACATGCATTCGTGTAATTATAGTGTCGTTATTTTAAGTTCAACAGCATATACGCCCCGGCCGTTTGGCGCCATTGTATTATGTGCAGCTAAATTTGTGGTGGCACTGCTAAGTAACTCATAAATAGTGAACATTGATCGGAAACACGAAACGCACATTCAAAGAGGTGAGCTCAAAAATATTGTTGTTCACACTTTTCTTAAAATGTTAGTGCGAAATATCTCTTCCGCGGCCTTCCTCTGTTTCTGTGTCCTTTAAAGTCTTCATTGAAAACTAATTTTATGAGGTTTTCGTTTAGTATACGGCAGACATGTTCAAACCACCGGGGTCTTCTGTGTCTGATGACATCTGAGATAGATTCAGGGATGAATGACTCTTCACTTATCTGGCTATTTCGTAGTCTGATAGCCCACAGGCAACGCATCTCAAAACATTCAAGAGACTGCGTCTCTTGCGATCGTAGTGTGCAGGTATCTGCACTACAGATTGCTATGGCAGTATATAAGGGCCCCGTATAGTCTGGTTTTCATTCTTACTGTGATGCCTCTGTTTGAAAATATGTTGTTTCTGAGTCTACCAAAGGCTGTTCATGTTAAGGCTATTCGCCTTTCAACGTCCCCTCTCTCTAGAAGGTACTATGCTGCATAGGAAGCAAAAATCTATCACAATCTCGAGTTCTTCATTTCCCAGGATGATATGCTTGTCTGATGAGGTGCTTACTTTCATTTGGAGAAGTTGACTTTCATATCACATTTGTTACAGGCAGCTTGAAGCTCAGTAACTGTTGCAATTTATAGTTTCTCGAACGTGGTAGACATTAGTGTTGTGGCCAGTGTTCGAAATCACTGCCTTGAAAAAGTGCCGGCCGCAAGACCGTCAGATTTATTAAAAAAAAACAATGGCGCACTTGTTTAGTATCAGGACCAACCTCGATTTCGTCATTATGACTATAACTTTGCCTAAATTTGATACTTCAGTGGTTTAGTTTTAACATTCAACGTCATCCCAGGTATATTTATATTACGAAAATATTGCGTTTTAGCACACCTATGGAGCCCAAAGAGCGACTCGGTTTGCGTCAGTTTGCGTCAGTCTGCGCCGCTGGGGCCGCGCGTTACCGCAGTGAGCGATATAGCAGCGTATGTTGTTGCAACCTGGGTCGCTCTTTGGGCTTCAAAAGTGCGCTAAGACGCGATATTTTTATAACCTAAATATGCATGGAATGATGTTGAATGATGGCAATAAAACATTAGGTATTAAAATTAGGCAACAATTTTGTTATAACGACGAAGTCGAGGTGGGCCATGGCATATGTGTAGTTTATATGTAGAATCATATAAAGCTAGGTACCCATCGCTATCGAAATGGTACCAAACCGCCATCTTGATTTTAAAAATGGCCGCCACGGAAATCCAATAGGCAAGTATATCAGCTTCTAAACAATATAGACACATGATCTTGGTGTCCAAACCGACATGTCAAGGGTCACGTAATCCATTTCTGTCATGTGCAGTATCCGAGGATGACGGCTATATTGAAATTCAAGATGGCCGCTGCAATGCATATACATTTTACGAGCATAATTTCAGTGCCTCTTGATATTGAGGACTCCGTATGACGAATCCATAGGTGGTTCATATGTTTCAAGGTCAAGGAATCCAGTCGTATCACTTGCATTATTCTCATATGACGGCCATATTGAAAAATAAAATGGCTGCCATGGAAATCATCTGTCCGAATATCTCAGCTTCTTCACAACATAGAAACATGATATTGGTGTATATACGAACATATTCATGGTTAATTAATCAATTTCTTCCACATGTTGTATCCCCAGATGACAGACAAATTGAAATGCAAGATGGCCGACATCCATATAATTAAATATGTTGGTTTAATTCAGCTTACGTGCAACACAAAACAGACTCTTTGTGTTTAATCCGGTAATACAGGTGTAAATAAACAGATTACAACCATCAAATGATAGTCACACAGAATTTCAAGATGGCTGCCATGCATATAATTATATGTTCTAGGAACATGATCTCAACGTGTGTTGGGTTTAGAAATCCATACCTGGTTTATGGTATGTATCTTCACGATTACAACCTTTCAGGCTGTTGCAAAATGTTACTCAGTTATATTCTCAACCACAATATACAACATACAGATACATGAAAAATAATACATAAATTGGACTACACTTAGATTTGCCACCACAGTGCACTAGGTCGTGGCATTGCATCGGTGCCTCTGGGAGTTTAAGTCCAGCATGGTTTCCATACTGATGGTTCCAACCATAGTGTCCAAGAACAGGCAGATGGAGATTTGGCACAAGAGCTTGTGACATGACATAACCAATTTGACAAACAGCCCTTCTCACATGTTGGTGCAATGCATGTTTTGTTGGTGGGATATTCCAAGTCATACCATATCCATAGGCAAACAGCTTTTTCCTTGTTCCATCCTGCTAAATGCAAAAGTCTTAATGTAAATTCGGCGATTAACCTCTGTATCTCATTTGGTGTACATGAGTCGATTTCTTATAATTGTGATGACAGGGCGAGGACGACATCTATAACAGCGGGTAATGGAGTTCATGCTAACCTGCCAACTTCTTCCCTCGACCAAGGAAACTGGATACTATGTCACACGTCAACTCAGGACATAGCATAGCATTAATGTTTCCGATATCACAGGTCGTTGACAATGGCATGGGTTGCAATGGGACAAAAGTGGGTTTCAACCGCAAACCGTTCATTTATTTCAACAGCAAGGAATGCCTTACGGCCAGAATAACCACATCTGTAAACACTACCGGATATCCACTTTGGGAAATCCTTGGTGAACACATTGTGCTACATAGAGTAATGTGCTGCCGAAGTCCGCCTCCTCTTGTGTTCATGGCTGAAGGTACTGCAGGTCGTTGGTGGCCTTATGGACTGTGGTCACAACTATCTGATCTTGTATGCTGATGATTACCTACCCACCGGAAATGACCTTGTACATTGTTGCAAATAATGAAACAACGTCTGAGTGGTTCGGCTATATATTCTGCGTTTTCTTATTGGTTGCTTGAGGATGTCAGCCAAATACTTATTACATACAATAAATACTCTTCCGACAGTTGCCAACTGGCATGTAATGTACATGATACATTATTGCTGGGCATCATCCACATTGCACTACATGCACTGTTCACATATTTGTGTCGAGGTATGGAGCAATCTGCAATGGTGTGAAGTACTATGTTTGGTACGCCAGTCAGTCTGATTGTGATCCTTGTCATAATTGGCGTTTTTCTGTCGTTTCGTCCGCATATCTGCTCTACTATAT
Organism: Paraescarpia echinospica; assembly: GCA_020002185.1. Lineage (NCBI taxonomy): Eukaryota > Metazoa > Annelida > Polychaeta > Sabellida > Siboglinidae > Paraescarpia > Paraescarpia echinospica. The sequence goes on along the minus strand of CM034532.1, from coordinate 48,227,152 downwards.
TTCCATGTGCCCTTAACAGTGTATTCCGTTTGCATTACATAGTTTTGTCCATGACTAAGTTTGTACTCGGAGTCTGCATATATGCGCGAATTTCAGCGATTGTTGGATTACACAAATGTTTAAATGTTGACACTAAAGATGATATTTATTTAGCAAAGTTGTTTTGTATGTCAGACTGTAATACATTTATGGTTTGTTGAGTTCTTAATTGGCAGTTTAAACTCTACCTTCCAACCCCATCTAGATACTTGTGATATATATGGCCCTGTCACCATCCACCTCTCCCAGGATTTTGGACTTCTATTAAACTTACAGCAAAACCGTCACGCTTTGTAGGTGATTGACTTGATCTTGACATCGGCCTAGAGTTATTGCTGAGAACACACGTTGTGGTTTCTGCACCAAAACGTCCATTCGTAAGTTGCCAGTAAACCTCAAGACGTGTTGTCAACATGATGATGTTGAGTATGTGTTCCATATCGCCGACGTGAACTTGAAATGTAACCATTTGTTTTGTCCATTCTTAGCCAATAACATATTTGTCTTCACCAGTATATGCACTGATATTTATCTTATTGTTCAGAATATAGCTCAGAAAAAACTGTCAAATTACATTCTCGTGAATATATACGTATTCATATATGAACCACATATGAATTCCTCAACCTCAAGAGGCGTTACAATTATGTTCGTAAAACGCATACGCAGGGCAGCCATCTTGAATTTCAATATGGCCGTCATCTGATGATACAGCATATGCAGAAATGAATTCCTTGACCCTGAAAATGTTGGTTTAGATACAAAGAACATTTTTGTACGTTGCTTAGAATCTGAGATATCTGGATAATGGATTTCCGTGGCGGCGATTTTTAAAATCAAGATGGCGGCTAGGTACCATGTCGATAGCGATGGGTACCTAGCTTGAAATGATTCTATACATCATAATCTACACGTGTGCCAATTTTCATGCTTTTGTCAGAAAGTGCACAATCATGTCCCTTAGCCGCTGTTCTACAGCGAGTTCTGCTGAATGTGAAAGAGGCATCAGCACAATGAAAACGAGTGAAGAGTTCAAGACTAAGTTTCGAAACCTCATCACGTCATCCACAGTGTCAACTATCATCACCATCCAGCTGCACTCACCCGACATGGCTGACTTCAAACCCATGTCAGCTATCCACCTGTGGAATACATCCGGCCCAAATTCAAATCTTAGGACATGCTCGGACAATAAGTAACAGTCCGACTTCAGCTCGGACTCAGCTGGAGTTACTGTCAGTGACTCGAGCGAGTGTACTTGGAGCCGGATAGTCCAGCTGCTCCTGTAGATGATGGCAACAGTTCTAAGTAGACCTCTGCAAACATTCGTGTTATGGTGTTTGTTATAATTTGCAACACTGATGTTTTCTCTCAACAATAAACTGTTGCCTATGTTGTAAATGTATGGTTCATTAATCTGAGTATCATAAATATGCAGGGCAGACTTGCCGTGAACTAATTTATTAATAATTGCCTTGCGTTACAGCTTCAAATGTATACTCGTGTAATTATGTTAATGTTTGGACCACCAACATTTGTGTTGGACCACCAACTTTTGAAAGTTGAAGGTCCGACTGACCACCAACTTTTCATCTAAGGTGTAGAACATTGGTTGTGTCGTCAGCATACCTGATATCAAAACAGAGGTCTGTATCTAGTTTGAACTCCTTAGATAGGCTCTTCAGGTCAGTCATGACAAGCTTGGGGAACAAGCTGAATAGGATAGGAGATAGCAGACAGCCTCGCCTCACCCCTATTTAAACTTTTAACCAATCTGTCAATTGATTATTGATGATAACAACACTCTACATTCTCATACCTGACCTCTATCAGTGATGTCATTTTAGGGTCTACCCCAATAGATCTCAGCATCTTCCATAATGCATCCCTCCAAATAGTGTCAAATGCGGCCTTGAAGTCCACACAATTGAAATGTAGTGGGATTTGGTGTTCATTTGCCTTTTCTATGATCAGGCGCACTATGAAGATAACATCTATCGTTCCCTAGATTCTCCTGAATCCAAATTGCTGTTTTGACAGGTGTCCATCAATTGTGTCTTCTATTTTTATGAGTATCATCTTCAAAACACCTTACCAGGAATAGAGATTAAGCTAATTATTCTGCAGTTTGATGGTGTTAACTTGCATCCTTTCTTGTGTAGATGGTTGATCATAGGTGTGTCTGGAGGGGGGGCTGGGAGGCACGCGCCTCCCTAAATCATTGGAATTTGGCGTGCCCCCAGACCTTTTTGTATGGGCCCTCGTGACCGTGCCCCCCAGACCGTTTTGAATGTGCCCCGTGCCTGAAGTTACAGGGGCGCATCGACGAAAAATGTTTCAATAATACCCTTCCCTCCCCCCATCTTCCAATGTCACAGCGGAGCTGAAGAAGAGCTGAAGATAATAATAACGATGCGGCGACGACAATTTTTCAACCCCCCTTTTTTCTTTTCCTCACACTCAGTTGCTATAACTGATGCAAGATTGGTTATCTGCTTTCTGTGTCTGAAGCCAGCCACCTTCTTTGTGATTTCAGTTGTTTTCTCTTTGAAATCTAACCATAAGTCTTCAACTGGTCTATCACCAAAACCCAATAGTGGTTCAAGGGCTCCATCAATCTTGATCTGGGACAGATGGTTTGTTTCTTTATTTTGAAGCGTGTCCACGTCATATCTCTCCACGACCTTCCTGTGTAATTTTGAAGTACAGGGTTTGATGTATAGGTGAGCGATGGCACGGAAGTGATCTGATCCAAGTTCAGCTAATCGGTACGTTCTGTAGTTCTTTAGCTGGCCGTTGGATTTGTTCTGAATAAAAATATAGTTTATTTGATTTAAAGTTTGTCCATCTGGTGATATACTTGTGGCTCTTCTGGTGGTGGAATGTTGACATACTGTGTTGGCAATGACTAGGTCATTTATTGCACAAAACTTAAGTAGTTATTGTCCTCTGTTATAGGCATGACCGAGTCCAAATTCTCCAACAGTATCTGGCCAGAAAAAATGTTTTTGCATTGAAGTCTCCTTGTACTTGTAGTTCTTCACCCTGTTGGATGGCATTGATCTTTAACTGCAGTAGGTCCAGGAAGTCTTGGTACTGTTCATCCGTATAAAAACAGTCTGGTGCATATATACATGGAAGATGTTTCGGACACCAGTTCTGGTTTTGACATTGACACTAACCATCCTCGGCCTCGTAAAACAACATGCCGTTCGCATATTCAGACAAGAGGATTAGTGCCACACGTTTTCAGAGTGAATAATTGTGTATAAGTTTTGTTGGAATGCTACGTCTGCGTCACTACACCAGTGCGTTTCCGATATGCCTGCTATGTCGATATTGAATTTATTCAATTCGTCTAGGAGCAGCGCGAGCTGTCCTTTGTTGTATAGTGTCCTTAAGTTCCAAGTCGCGATGAACATCTTTTTTATATATTTTCTGAATGTTTTCTGTGGGTGTTGACAGCAGATCCTTGACCGGGTAAGATAAGCGATAACACTACGTATGCCACACCACTGTAATAATAATTATACAGTAATTTTAACAGAAATACGCTAATCGTTAGCATAAACGTAATCAGAAACGTTGAGAACATGATCTCATAGAGACAAATGTATTACAATGAAAAATGCCAACTTTATGACAAATCTCACTTTAGGGGTCCGTTTTGGAGGTCGTTCCCCTATATATATGGTCCACCCGCAGGTTTACTATAAAACTTATTGTTTAGACTAGTCTAATGTCAGAAAACTATACATAATTAGGGGATCGGATATTGTGTTAAATTCTTAGTACTGCCACATACTGGAATGAAAGACAAAAGCAATAGTCAATGCCGCATAACTTGGTGGATTATATTAGTCTAATTGAATCACATTGCTGTACTGCTTTGTGGACAGTTAATTATTGGCTCAAGTACAAATACAAATACCTGCTGTAGTTTAGGCTCAATTGTGTGCACCGTGTAGGCCAGCGGTATTTAACCTTGTTGGTACTGTTATCCCTTTAGCGAGCCAACAAAACCATAATTATCCCTCTATTTAAAATAACTTAAAGCGAGAAAAAGAATTGTTTGAAAGAACATTAATTATAGTTGAATCGGTGAATTCAAATAGGGCCCAACTCCAATTAACTAAATTGTCCAGGAGAGCATTTTTTCTAATTATATCCATAACCTGACAATTTTAATGACTAACTATATCACGTTTGTAAAATATACTATTAGTAGTACCCAGGGTCAAATTATAATGATAACTGCATTTCAGATAAATATGTGGCAGACTAACTTAGGTCATGGAGTTGGGTCCTTTTTGAATTAACCATCTTGTTGCATTGGCAAAGAATTGAGACAAGATGCTAATTTATTCATAGTTGTTCATTTATTGTGCAATGCACCTAAAACTACATCACCATCATAGTCTTGTGTATTATGGTAATATTATCAAACATATCTTAAAGAGCACTAATCAACATAAACCTAATCTATCTGGCTTTGACTGGATACATGATTCATTGTTTTCGGTTAAAAGTAGACTTCAGTCCTCCTCCTCTCCGAAATCCGACTCATCACCATCTCTTGCATTGGTATCAGTCAACTGAGCGATAAATGCTTGGGCTGGTTGGGTCAAGTATTTAGCCAGTTTTCTGACATCTGCTAACTTTGCTGGGTTGATGGACAGACAACTTGTTGTAAAAGACCTTGGCTTTCTGCTTGTGGAGACGCTTCTTGATCTCTAATTTTTTCTTACTGCAGTGTTTTTTTCAGCACTGATTTTTGCATCAAATTCAGTGCATTGGCAGCAGACATCAGTCCTTGGCCTACCAAAACCATAGTTGAAGTTGGATCTGAAGTAATCGTAGTAAAATCGATATCTAACTTCGCATTTCACCTTCTTTGTGTCCAACCCACGTTTGTACTCCAAGTACTGTTCTGGATAAAACAGTTCCAAGAACAAGGTGTACATTTTCGTTATACTTAACTCACATGATAAGTATCTGCGCTTTTTCCCGTTCCCTGCATAGTGCGAAACTCGAAAGGGGAAGCTTCTGATATGGGCATCCACCTTTTCTCTAAATTCATCGGAGACACATGGCTTGTTGTTGTGTTGTCCACGTTTGTCCTTTGGGGTACTTCCTTCTGCCACGTGAGCAGAAATACGACGCACCCGTTTGGTACCAATCCCATGAAGGCTGGCAAAACCTTCCCGACAGACCATTTTTTTCTTCATTGCCGATCTTTACCTTGTACTTAAACTGAAACTTCTGTTCACGCGCAGCGACTTGATTCTTTAGACACCGTCTTTTAGTTTCAGTGGATGATATCAGTGTTGATAAGTACGCATCCTGCCCATCATGATTCGCAATCTCATTAAAATTTTCCAAAATGACATCCTTTGTAGCCAAAGTGAATGACTGAAGACATCTTCTTCGACACCTGAAATTAAACCCAAAAAAACATAAAATAAAAAATTAATAACATTATGTAGCAATGTCAGGTGTGGCATGGCATCGACAACGTATTACAAGACGTGCACCAAAGAAATAATGCTGCCAGCTAGAATTAGTATTAATATCTAAATAAATATAAGTCGTGACTATCTAACATGATCAATCCTCAGTATTCAACTAAACAGGTCTAATCAGGTCCACATAGCAAAAATAAACTGCTTAGCCACCTGTGCATTGTTTATATTTTATTTCAATCTACATAGTACATAGTTTGTATTAATTATGCTAAAAACAATTTTAGATCCTCATAAGTAGACATAACTGATAGACCCACTGGGACGTTTGACACCCATAACATTAATTTTCGTTAATTATCTTTCTTAAAATATTGCCAACTCGTTTAAAACTTTATCTTCAAATTTCACATAAATTATATACATTTAGAGGAGGACACGTAAATTAATATTTTACGGTAAGTAAATTAATATTTTACGGTAAGTAGTGTTTCCAATGATCAACTGCACTTTGCAGAGCTATTTCATACCTGCATTTATCTCCAGTTTTCCGGGCACTGACTTGATCTCCCTTAATGTTAATATATTCTTTTCCTTCAGCTCTTAGACGCTTTGTTTTATTTTTTGCCCATTCAGTATCATTCCTCATTCTTGTTGGTCTTATTTCATTGTCAGCATCAACCACACGCTCTACAGGGACAGCCATCTTAACTTGGAAGATGACTCTGCTGCCCTCTATTGACCAAACAGGAACTTTAATTCAAAAAGGGCCCAACTTCAGGAGCTGGGCCGTTATTGAATTAACTTCAACCTATTAGCTGTGTATTGGAGCACACTTGTATAAAAATCGGGCCATTCTAGCAATGGACATACATTGCTTGGTAGACCAAGATTAAGTTTAATGCATAAAGTGAAAATAAAAAAAACTGTGGAGTTGGGCCCTTTTCGAATTCACCGATTCAGTTGCATAATTGATGTGTAATGCTTCATTAGTAATATATAACGTTAACTATCTGTACATTGGCTTCCCAACCTTTAAAATAAGATTAAATGTATGACAAGCAATACTTTACAGATGAAAGTATCTGTGTACGGTTGAAGTTGCATATTCTTGATAAGCTTTGAGATGCTTTGTCACATCTACGGCACGTCACATGTCATTAGCAAAATCCATCCTCGCAAATCAGGGCTTTTTGCCATGCAAAACTAGCCCTGGCTGATCCCCTACGCGAAGTGCGGAAGTTAGTTGAGTCAAACTAGTAATTGACTTCGCCAGTCGCGACTACATCGCCCGTGAGAACAGCGCAAATACCTGCCTCAATTTGAAGACGGATAAACGAATTCTGGGAATCCCAATATATAATGACCCGTTCGCCCATTAGCACGAACAGCTGAGCGGTATTGTGTATTCGAATAATTGCTTCTACTTCCTGAACATTGCATGTAACACGAGCCACGGTTGGTTGAAATTAGTTTTATTATGACCACCTGACCTGCCGACATCCACTGATCTAGTAAGCGATTTCATAGGCTGAGCTTCAATTCAGAGTTTCGCAAAGCGATCAGCCAGGGGGTACTGCTGGCTGGCATTTACGTAATCAGCAGCAGCGACCCCTGGCGGGCGAGGTTGGCAAAATCCAGTATATTCTGTCTTGGCTTTAATATTGAATATTGTACAAATGTTCTCCACAGCAATATGTTGGGATGACGAAAGTGACAGTTATGTCAGATCGATTTGGATATTCACCATCAGCTTTTAATGTGTCAGAAAGTTAATTCGTTCAGCATGTTATCTTCACGCAGGCCAAGGAACTCGTATTTCGTTCCTCCATCCACTGAAAAAGTATCACTATCCATGCATTCTTCTCACACATTCACATTCTTTCCACACTTGGGAAATGTAGTATCCAGGGACGGTCTCTGCCGTAGGAAGTATGTGCGGCATGACATCAGCTAACGGACACTACGCTTCTTCCTTTTCAAGTGGCGTAGACAATTTGGAGAATATGTATACCTCAATAACATGAACATTATATTGGTCATATTGGATTTGTGAAGGAAGCTGACAACCTTGCTTTGAGCTGTGAAAAAATATGACCCATATTCCTTTCTTGTGAGAGGTTCAGCTGTTTTATCTACCAAAAGATGTGAAATACAGCCCAGCTTTTTAACAACTGCATAATCTCTTTGTTTGACATCACCACCTGGAATTGTTCGCCCTTCCAAGAACACGATGACTGTTTTCTTTAATCTGAACACACGATGAAATGCTGTCTCCGTGATAACCAGCGATCCTCCATATGGAAGAAAAGAACATTGAAATTCGGATCCAACCATTCCACATTCACTAATAATTCTGGTAACAGTTTAGAGAGACTGTCCTCTTTTTATAGATTCGCCTTTGAGGTACACGCATTTGTGCACAATGTGTCAATATCCAACTTTTGTAGAACGGACTGTAGTTAGCGCGCTTGCGCAGTTCTGTGTTTCCTCGGCTAGAGGCATGTTTGTCAGACAACGATTGTAACAATAAACAACTCACTATGATACCAGGGATGTAAAGAGTGAAACATGGTGGCAGCGACTAAAGCGCCCAAACCTCCGGCGATACATTAATGTGATTAATGCAGCACTTTGCTGATGATCATTGACGAAACGGTGAATATCGTAGTGTTGAAGTGCACTGAATCCTTGCACGAGCGTGTTGTAGGAGCTACAGTCGATTCACCATAAGTCTGTCACGATGGCCACTGAGCAAGCGCCTGCAGCGCCTCTCGCAAATGTAAATCCGCCGCCGCTACTAATCTTGAAAGATCAACCAATTGAAGAATGGGCGATGTTCAAGAGGCTGTACAAGAACTACGCTATCATCACGAAGTTGCAACAACAAGATAAAGCGTATCAGCTAGCCGTAATTCTCAATGCAATGGGACCCGTGGGTGTACGGCTATACGATGATTTGACATTCGCGGAAGGAGAGGACAATGAAGATACTACCGTCATCATGGCGAAACTTGATGCTACAATTCAAGGTGAACTGAACGAGACGTACGAGCGCTACGTGTTCAACAAGCGGAATCAAGGTGTGGACGAATCCTTTGATGCGTATTTATCGGCACTCAGATTATTGGCAAAATCATGCAATTTCTGTGACTGTTTGAACGACTCGCTGATAAGAGACCGCATCCTCATGGGCATTCGAGATCCCGCTATGCGTAAACATCTGCTGCAGAAAAGGAAGTTGACGCTAAAGATGACCATATATATCTGCCGCTCTGATGAGGCAGCAAGCAAACAGATGAAATCTATGTGTGACACAGATCAGATACACAAAGTAAATTTTCGCGGTGATCACACAAGAAAACCTAGATACCGGGACGCACACAAACAGAAACAACACATTAAACGCAGCGACAGCGACAAGAGGCTGAACTGTCAATTCTGTGGACGACGCACACACCAGCAGAGGAAAGAAAGTTGCCCTGCGTGGGGAAAAACGTGCCACAAATGTAGAAAACAAAATAATTTATCGAACTGTTGCCAGGTAGGAAACAAGAAGGTGCACAATATCGCTGCGTCAGAGATCGCGGACGAGACCATCATGGGTCTGCGTAAGGCTTCGGACAATAGAGGTCCGATTTACGCACAACTAAAATTGAACGGCAAGCTGGCGAAGCTTCAAGTTGACAGTGGGGCGACCGTGAACGTCCTGCCCGAGAAGTACGTCAATAAAGAGGATATTGTGACCTCCAATGTAACGCTACACATGTGGAACAAGACAACTCGAGCTGTTGTTGGCAAGACACAATCAGTCGTAGAGAACCCCGCAACAAACAAAAAGTATGCAGTGTGGTTTGAAGTCGTCCAAGGAGACTTAACACCTCTCATCGGCAGGCAGGCCGCAGAAGAAATGGGCCTCATAACCGTAAACTACGGACGTTTCAAGCTGATGCACGAGGTAACGTCGACAAACGTATGGGAAAAGTTCAACGACGTTTTCGAGGGAGGGTTGGGAAGCCTACCGGGAAAGGTCCACCTCCATGTGGAACAAGACGCGGTACCCGTGCAGTGCCCGCCGAGAAGAGTCCCCATCACACTGAAGAGCAAGTTGAAGACGGAACTGGACCGTCTCGTGAAGATGGGACTCATCTGTCCAGTCACCGAGCCCACCAAGTGGTGTAGCCAAATATCTATACAGACAAAGAAGGACACGTCGTTGCGTGTCTGTATAGACCCGAGACCACTAAACAAGGTCTTTCACCGTGAACTTTACCCGCTACCGACAATGGACGAGGTGCTACCAGATATGTCCACGGCACGAGTATTCTCGAAGCTAGATCTGCAATCAGGGTACTGGCACTGTGACCTCGACGAAGAGAGTAGCCTGCTGACTACCATCATTACACCGTTTGGTCGGTACCGATGGAAGCGTTTACCATTCGGGACGAACGTCAGCGCCGAGATATTCCAGCGGAAGTTGAACCAGGCCCTTGAGGGTCTTGAAGGTGTCATCTGCGTGGCGGATGACATAGTCGTCTTCGGCAGAGACGACGACGACCACGACAAGAAGCTGCGTTTGCTGCTCATGCGATGTCGTGAAGCTGGCATCAGACTCAACCGGAAGAAGTGCGAGTTCCGGACAAACGAGATAAACTTCATGGGACATCTGGTCACCAGTGAAGGACTGAGAGCAGACGAGAAGAAAATTGAGGCCATCATAAAAATGGAGAACCCAAACGAGGTGAAGGGCGTCCAGAGGCTGCAGGGCACGGTTGGGTATTTGTCGAAGTTCTTGCCGGGCTTCTCCGATGTCATGGAACCCATCAGAAGGTTAGCGCATCATGACGTTCCGTGGAAGTGGTCAGAACAACAAGAAAGAGCGATGGAGAAGATAAAGCAGCTGACGACACAGAGTCCGATCCTCGCCTACTATGAGCCTCAAGCCGAACTTGTCATCGAGTGCGACGCTAGCGAAACCGGACTTGGTGCAGCTCTCCTACAAAAGGGGAGACCTATCGCCTACGCTAGTCGATCACTCACTGATACGGAGACTAGATATGCGCAACTTGAGAACGAATGTCTTGCCATCGTTTTCTCGTTGTAACGTTTCCACCAATACACATTTGGGCGAAGGACAATTGTACACAGCGACCACAAACCTCTCGAAATGATAGTAAAGAAGCCACTGTATAAAGCTCCGAGGAGATTGCAAGGAACGCTCCTGCGGATGTTGCAGTATGACACGGAGGTCGTCTACCACAAAGGGAAAGAGATGTATATCGCAGATACTCTCTCTCGGTCATACCTGCAACACCAAGGCGGTACCGACAATTTCGAAGCTGTGAATGCTGTGAAGCAGCTGCCAATCAGCACAGAACGCCTGGCAATGCTGAAGGCACACACGGAGAGCGACGAGACTCTACAGACACTGAAGCATGTCATACAGCGAGGGTGGCCCGAGACGCGTGATGAAACCCCAACTAGCATCCATGCGTATTTCAGCATGAGAGACGAACTAGCAGTGCACGACGGTTTAGTCTTCAGAGGAGATAGAGTAGTCATCCCAGATGGAATGAGGAAACTCACGAAGGAGTGTCTCCACAGCTCACACCTTGGTGTGGGAAGTGTCCTGCGACGAGCAAGAGAATGTATCTATTGGCCTAACATGGCATCAGACAAGTGGTTGAGAACTGTGAGGCGTGCAGAACCTATGAACGAGCACAACAAAAAGAAACGTTAATGCAACAAGAGACACCGACGAGACAATGGGAGAAAGTCGGAGTAGACCTGTTCAGCTGGGAAGGTCGTGACTATCACGTATTGGTCGATTACACAAGCAACTTCTGGGAAGTCGACAGGATGACTTCAACGACCACAGCATGCGTGATAAAAACTATGAAAGCACACTTCGCTAGAAATGGCATCCCATCAGTCATAATTAGCGACAACGGGCCGCAGTACGTCTCGGACGAATTCCAGAGATTTGCTGCGAAGTGGGACATCGAGCATCAGACCAGCGCACCAGGCCACCAGAGCGCCAACGGAAGAGCGGAAGCAGCCGTGAAAGCCGCAAAGCTGATGTTCACCGAATGCAAGAAGTCACAGACAGACCCATATCTAGCACTTCTAGAAATCCGAAACACACCGACACAAGGGGTTGGAAGCAGTCCAGTACAGAGACTGTTAAACAGACGAACGCGAACATTACTCCCAATGACAACAACACTTCTGGCGCCAAGGGGCGAAGAATACTTGAGAAAAGACAGGGTCAGAATAAGCAAACAGAAGGAGAAACAAGGAAAAAAGTACAACAGAACAGCGAAAGATCTTCCGATCCTCGAGGAGGGCGATATCGTTCGCATGAAGCCGTTCCGTCCTGGTCAAAAGGCATGGGAAAAGGCCGTGGTTCAACGATGAACGATCGTACGAAGTTGATACACCTGTTGGTACATACAGGCGGAATCGAGTGCACCTTAGACGAACACACGAGGACGAGACAAACCCGCAGACGCAGGAGCCAGCAACGGAGACAACACCTGAGCCATCCGAACCGGCAGATCAATCAACGGAGATGAGTGACGCCACGGTGACGACACCGCGAAGATCTGTGCGACTCAAGAAACGATCTACTCGTCTGGCGGACTATATTACCAACGTGTGATTTTGTCATACGCTTATTTCTATTTTATAATTGAACGTTTAACTAGTGTTAATAAGTTGTAGTTGTAGACCATTGAGCCATTTTAGCGCTATATAGATAGTGTTTTATTAGTAAGTTCTTATTTTTCTTTGTTTAGAAAAGAAGGGATGTGTCAATATCCAACTTTTGTAGTACGGACTGTAGTTAGCGCGCTTGCGCAGTTCTGTGTTTCCTCGGCTAGCGGCATGTTTGTCAGACAACGATTGTGACAATAAACAACTCACTATGATACCAGGGGGTAAAGAGTGAAACACACAATAGACAATATATTATGTTGATTAATTGAATTGAAGCTCGAAGCATCGAGGGGTTTGCTAACACTTCTATGACTAAAACGGCCTGATCCAAAAGTGACTACGCTCATCTCATATATCCAGTTTTCACCGTTGTGTCGTAAAGGTATATCTGTCTTCCTTGCTTACCGCCAAGGACGAATCTCGATGATTGAACTAGACACGGCTTGATGAGATCCTATCCGATTGTAAGGAACTCCTTGCTTTCTGTATGAGACATTCTTAACTTCAGATGTGTCTCTCCACAACATATATCTTCAATATAGCGTGCTACAAGAGCGTAGTCGTCATGACTGATTTGCTGAAAAATCCATACTTTGAAAAGCATGTTTTAACCTCAAAAAAGCCCGAATTACCCCCAATGGGATAATTACCTCCAGGTTAAATACCGCTGATGTAAGCAGTCACTAAACTCATAGACTTATTTGAAAGTGTAGTTTGCAAAGTGGCACTTGCCAGAACTGGCTTCAAAGCAGTGAAATCCCAGTTTAATCCCTTTAGTCAATGCAGCAGTCACACTGTACCAGTGTATCTTGCTATAGAAACGCTTATAAAACTCTAGGTCCATACTCAAGTTGATAAGGGGGAGCAACCATAAAAACCTGGATAAACTTGTGGAATCTACAACCTAATCAAATATAATTGTTATACGTAGTTGAATTAAATTCGATTGAAATGTTCTATAGTAATATAAAGTAATAGGTCAATTACTGTTACATTTCTTCCTATTATTGTTACTATTACATTGAGTTTTTGCTCAACCTATTACCTTCAATATTTGTAACCGTTAATATTACTATTATTATTACCCAGGCATGTCCAAGAGTACCATCTCTGGACACGAATAGAGCTTCATAACCCGGGTTTATAAGACACGAGCTGCTTGACTAAGTCGTGTACTTATGGGCCTTAGGCTTCGCTTCGTAATGCTAATTACTCTTCCATGATATTCTCATGTTGAATACGCACATGTAGTCCATACTTACGTGAATACTTCTAAATGCAATTAAGAAATAATAGGTTACACATGACGACACGTATAACACTCTTGGCGTGACGATTTACCATGACCCTAAGCATTCTTGTTTCTAGTCTGCGTAGCCAACATGATAACGCAGTTCCGATTTGAAATGTACTCGCTGTTTCATGTTATAGGTCAGTGGTCTTATATCACCTTTCACCTTCTGAAACGGTTAATCCTAGCATTAGCAGAGGATTGATTCGCTTACAAAATGTTGGCACTTAAGCAGTTCCACTGTGTTAGTTGTAAGATGGCATATTGGAAATAGTTTGCCATATGTCTAATGTTATTGTCAATAAGACAGGTGTTAATATTTGACCACACCCAATAAAATATTGTGTACGTGCGACATAGAACAAATAGAAACGACTATGTTTGGTGTCGGATTTGTATTATTTTGTCAGTTTGGTGATAGACGTATGTGTGTGAAATTCAACACAAAGAAGGAGGTGAAATTATAATTACATTTTCTAAATACGGTAGTAACAATAAATATGGTAGTAACAATGACATAAAAACTATATAATAATAAGAATAATGTTTTATTTCAGACAAAAGTCCATATGTACATACAATACAAGTAAATAAAAAATAAATAAAAGTAATAAATAACTAAAATACAAAGATATAGATGCACATGAAATAAAAATAGATGGTTAATAAGATATATATAAAATATGCGTTCAAATTTAAGTATACAATTGGGTAGTCCAATATTTAAACATAGGACTTCTAAAATGTATGTCAGTATAACAATATTTCACAAAAAGTGGATTTTCAGACCGTTCATGACGATATAGAGTTAAGATTGAATCATTCACATAAATTCTGACACTGAAGTCTGAAAGGGCAAAACATTGTCATTGATGTTACACTGTGTAGACAGATCAGATCAATTAAACCTTATAACATGTATTAGAACATAAAGTGTTCACAGCTGCTAGTAAGATTAAGTGCGCACAATCTTCTTAAAGACATAACCATTTTAGTAGACGGTGGTTGAAGCAAGAACCTGACATTTATTTCCCGGATACTCTCGTGATACACTCAAAAATGTAATACCGAATAGCCCGCGAGATGCCTCCACAGTTGCGGACGTCCAGTTGCCAATGGAAACCTAATGCCAACTTGCCGCCTGGCGTGCTACTCAATGGATACTGGCCATTTTGTACATTTATCGACGTGAGCATGTTGCGCGAAACACGGCGGATGTGCAATGGCTGATGTGCATCGTTGTGGTCGCCTAGGCGGCGTTAACTGCTTCCGTAGGTGAGTAGAACATGTGACGGCTCTAATTAAGCAGGGGTAACCAGTAGTCCGAGTGTGTTTATCAACATCATCATGTTTCGATATATGTTGAGATGATGCGACATCTAGAATCGAGTCTAGTACACTGGTAATAGGGCATGGACCTCCTACCTATCACGTAGCCTGGGCTAGGGCCAGTGGGGACATGCTGTACGCGTAGTGCAAGGCCGGCGCCAGTAGTGCTTCCGGACGGTGTTGACAATTTGTGTTGACGCGACGGGGGCTTGGGAGACAGCGAATTGTTTGTAGCGTCGACTTCAACGACGCTAATTAAATTAACGTATGTATGTGCATGGTTCGTTCTGAGTAGTGTGTGTTTCAATAACCAAATCTACGATGTATCAGATTTGACACCGTTAGTGCGTTACTGACATACCCGTGTGTGTGTCAAACGGTCGAGCTGTTACAGTGAGTAACTATATATACATAATACAACTTAGTAATGTTCTTTTTAAATGGTTAATTGACATTCACTAATTGTGTAGCAAGGAATCATCTCATGCAGAACGTCGATGTCCAGTATCAGATGAAATTACTTCGGTTGGGGGAGGGGGGTCAGCGCAGTTACGTCTGGTGTCGGACATCAACATTTTACACATTGAACCAATGCTGTTAATGTATTGATACTTTCATATCAATGTTTACAAACTTTCGTCTGAGGGAGTGGGTGGGGGGCTGAGGCCAATTGAAATTAATTTTGTTTGAGATCGGACATCAACATTCTCAGATGATCCCTAATTGAAATGATGATTAATCAACAACACTGATCTACGGGTGCCATTGATTTAGCATTATGGTTTCGTGAGTTTTACCACCCACCACACCCAGAGTTGAGTAAGAAGATCTAGTTGCTAGTACCCATGTCATGCCCATGTATAGTTGAACCGCACCTTATGGTCACCTGTAATACAGTCACCAAGGACAGTCCCAAATTTTCTTCATACCAACAGTAAAGTATAAGAAATTAGCCCTGCTAATATTGTCACCTTGTTGTTCATGTCACTTTGGCCTAATCCTGAGGGTGAGGGTGACGTTCCACTGTAGTTCCATCTTTTTCAGACGATAGTTTTTGTGAGAAGAAATGTGAGCGTCAATCCCGCAACGTCTTATTGTACTTTTAGTGTGGTTGAAAAATATGTCCAAATGCAACTAAGTTAGCATAAGTCGCACATGACTACAATGGCAGACACAGAAGATGTGGATTTCAGAAACTAACAAAGGCGATTAAAAACAACCTTTGCGAGTGCAGATCCATCAGGGAAACCCTGATGTGTTTAGGATCTCAGAAAGAGGGGCCAATGCGGACAAGTGTTGTCACACATTATTTATTTATAAGCTGAAATTAAGTGGTAAAATAGGTTAAAATATCAGATTGTCAAAGGGGGGCCATGGCTCTGATCCCACAAATATGCCACTAGAAAAGAACCATTGCATGTCATGACAGTGCTATGAGACATTTTCCAAAATAATCACAGCTATATCTATATATAGCTTATTGCAATTTATAATAGTTAAACTCATAATCTAACCCAATGCTGGATCCCAGAGCAGCACATTTATTGAACTAATGCTGTGTTTTACAACAGCAACACAAACCTGTAGGGATGGCAATGTGGCCTACCAGAGCTCAAATATTTCATGATATTGATATTATAAACATGAGTGGCCAGAGGTCAATATACATAAACTGGTCGGCAGATGAGCCCCAAAGGTGGGGTGGGGGGGATGAAGCAGCAACTTGGAATTACGTAATGTGTCAGGATTTAGACACTGGTCGAATACCACTGGAACAAGCATTTAGATATTTAGCATGCTGGAAAGTAATATGTTATCATACATAAATGACGATACATTGTTTCCTATGTATACTCTATGTCACTAAGGTGTGCGTTTTGACAATCATGCCGGCTGTTATTTCTTGTGATGTGATCAGGAATTTTGAATGATTAAAAAAAAATTTTGAATGATTCCGAAGTCATTTACCCAACAGCACATTTCATAGAAACTCCTAAAGACACAGATTAAAGGTGCTGTCCAGTTTGATTTTTGACTCAATTTCAAATTAATTTTGTGACAGCAAAACTACCTAATATTCACAACGACATGCTAGTTCATTTGTGCACCCTTTTGTGTGTACTTCTGGTAAAATCAATAGACAGATTAATAGCTTATTTAATTTGTGCCCAGGAATTAATTCAAGTGATTCTCAAAATTGGAATATTCAAGTGAATATGTGATACGATTGTGCATATGTTTCTGTGTTGATGCTTTCGATTTTCCTTGCTCTCCTGAATACCATCTTTGATGGACAGTTTCAGTCGGTTCAAGGCTAAATGTTGGTGCGGCAACTGGCTTTAAGGCAGTTACAAGATGCAAGACCCAAAATAAATTCTTTCAACAGTCTAATGATATGTATGCACTTTTTTATTAAGCCGACAATATTATTTAACCAGTTTACACTTTACATGTTTGGACTTGAACGTACTGTATTCATGACGGGTAAGCTAGTCAAGGAACCAGCTTTAATAAAAAATGAAATGTCATACCAGGTAGATTGTGTGATTTTTTGGTATTAGTCATCACGCCTGAATGAACTAGAAGTAGGCATTAAAAATGAAGCCTTTCGAACCGAGTTCTTTCCGAGTCATGTATTTCTCAGGCTAAGCAAATTACCAGGAAACATAGAGTTAACGAATTAAGACTAACCAAGCGGCTGATGAACTGAATGACAATGAGTGGGACCCAGAACTTACGCAGTGGTTCAACTGGATGAATTATAGATGTAGGCTTGATGTGTATGTCTCCAGGCAGTGGCTTGTTGGTGGTTACAGCTACACAGTTTCAGGTGTGTTTGTTTTTGTGTATGTGTCTATGCATACATGGTCGTCATTGTGTTAGACTTAGTCTATGTTTACACAGAAAAACCACCCAATATAGATGTAGTGAGACCCAACCTGCGATGTTTGCAGGACAACGTAGATGACTCGGCTACGAGACGACGTGGTGTCACACAGAATGTCTGCCGACATGAAAACTACACCAGTCATTGCGGATTCGTGTGGACACAACGGAACGACAACGGCGGAGGACAGTGCGAAGATAGTGCCACCTGCTGACAGTGTCATCAGTAGCAGAGACACTGGACACAATGACACAGGCTCGGACCGGCTCAATCGTAGCTGGTCGACGCCATATGACCGCCTGTCTCGTGACCTTTCGAGTGACCAGAAATGCTTGAAGGAAATCACGCTTGGAAAGCGCATCGGGTTCTACCGAATGCGTGGAGAGCTCGGCAGTGGGAATTTCTCACAGGTGAAGCTAGGGATCCATGCACTCACCAAAGGTAAGGGCCTAGATGTATTAATGTGTTAACTTTGGATCATTGTAAGTGCGTCTTCTCCGAGATGCTGAGGTCCACGCATCTCTTCCTATGTATGTTTGTTTCCTTAAACCATTCACTTTTGATCTACCAATTGGTTTCGTGTTTCAGAAAACACGATAACAATTACTTTCAAGGGTAATGATAGTCATTTAGATTTACATATATGTGTATGTGTATTATAACATTAATCAATTACATTAAAGTTGATTTCTGGAGAATGCAAATTCTGCACTAAACCTGTGTGAAATGTGTTCAATTTTTGCTGTCTCTAAGTAAGCAAAATTGTATTCATCCCCAAAATCAATAATTGACATTGAACAATATCAATAATACAGACAAACGTGATACATACTTAAGTTTAGCAACATATTAATCTTTTTGTTTTCACCTTATTTAATTTTGTAACAGCCAGACATTACAAAATGGTAGTAGCAGCTAGCAGATGTACTTTATAAATTACAATTATTTGTTTACAGTCAGCCATTCTTGTGTGTGTTTCAGTTTACACCAAGAATTGTGCCATTTTTATTGTAACAAAATTGAAAAAGTGAAGTTCATAGAATAAAAAGCTCTGCGTAAAACAGTGTGAAAGTGAATTGACGAAAGGTTCAGACCTTAATATTGAATAAATATCCTTAAATGGTCACCCTAAATGGGAGACATATTAGAACGAAAGTATTACATGTTGGCACTATATTGAAACCACATAGAATTGTGGACACCACTGTCAGGTTAATGCCTCCATTGTGCTGGATAAGCCCAAGCTTTAGTAGTGTTGGCTTTCAACGCCAGCTCACTGTAAGCTCTGTTGAATTGATCCTGGATGTACTTTGCTTGGTGTTAGCTTCTCTATCGCCTAAACTATAAATGTGCCAGATCCCAGTACCAGATATCTCTCTGCACGATTTCATGGACAGTCTTCAGTAGCTATGGTAGTCCCAATAAACAAGCGCGTGGGCTGCATGCTATAATTGAACAAACTACTCTGACGCCAAATATATGTAATTATATAGAAGGTGCCATATTAGTTGACATGCATGTCTTACTGTTAGGCAGTTGAGAGTGATATTTGTTGTTGTAGTTACAAACTGTCAAATACGGCTATTAGGTTAGGTGGGTGGGAAGGACAAATGTTATTATTTTTCGGGGAGGGGCATTTTTGTGTAGGTAGGCATTTATGTATTTTTCATGTAATTTACAGGTGACGGTGTCATGAATATTTTTCATAATCAATATGAGAAAACACATTTACAAGATTTCGACAGCTGTAGATTGGGTCTGTTGGCAATTATTTATCATGCATGAATCTATAAAGGGTATCAAATTATAAATGATGTCAGGGACTTAGCTAGGCATAAATACATGTGGAAGCACAATTCTACATATAGAGTATATAGGCGTCCAGACCGGGGGCAGCCCCCCCCCGGTCCCAACGCACCCTAGGCCCAGAGCTTGGGGGCTGCATGAGTCGCCATAATTTTGGTGGGGGGCTGGAGATAATTTGACCCCCTAATATTTTGACAAAAGGGTGGAGTTGCAGGCTTTGGTGAAGTCAAGAATTGGGGGTACACTCGAAGGGTTTTGGTGAGCCTCGGCCCCACCCCCATATTCACCACATCCTGATGCCTACATAGAGGGGAATTGGAGGATCTGGCAGTCCGAAACTGTGTATCCAATTGCAATAGGGAGCATTTCAAAACTGAAATAAACATAAAAAAGGCACTGGAATAATGGAGAAAAACACATGACTTGTACATTGGCCATTGAGATTGGTTTCTAAAGATTTAGGCGCAGAAGAAGTTACCTTATTATTATTACATGAAACCCATCTCTAATAAAAGGTGGGTACAAATCTTTAGTGTATCATAGCAACAGTTACTGCTGCCTGGATAACATGTGTTTATTTCATGCTCAAGTTGTCCTACTAGCTCTATAATCAAACAACGCATTGCACTTCCTGCTGTAGCTGTGAGACTACAGAGGCTGCATCATTGGCTGGTGGTATAACGACACACTGTTTAACCTGTAGTAGACTGAGGAACCAGACTATGGTGGATATGCTCACTACGTGGTCACTAGAGTTACGGTGAACTCAAATTTATTGATAGATAATTAACTGCTGGGTTTGTTGTCCCAATGGATCGTCCAATTATTCCAGAACATTGACTACAACAGAGAAGGCAGGCCTCAATGTGTAAAGTGCATTTGTACGACTGGCCCATCTTGTCTCACAGAGCGAATGGAGCGTGCCCTCTACGCTGGATGCCATTTTGGCAGCTCCTCCATATCACTGAGTGCATATCTTTGCCACCAAAACTCCATTTTCTTCCCGAGGAACTATACACTTTGTGGTCAACGCTTCACCAGTTGTACTTCAACAACCCCAAGACATTCACTGGGGACGCGAGAAGATGCCTATCCATTTCAGATACTTTCTGGGAAAGACTTAAGCGAATTATCTCACATCTATTAAAAGACACTTATAATTTCAATCATTTGTGTCCACATTGATGGACAAATTAATCGATAGGATGTCTCCAGTTAGCTTCAAGACAGGCTACATGTCATTCTCCAAGGTAACAGTGAGAAAGCCTGTTCTTCTTCAGCAATGGCTTTCCCACGTTCTTCACTCTTGACCACCTCTTCTCCCACTTGACCACCAGCTACCTAATCATTAACAATAACAATATCAGGTGTGTCAACAGTTATTTGATAATGGTGGCCTTTACCAGCGGCAGCTGCTTCCAACAGTGGCTTCGTAGGGCTGCCTGCTTCTAGTAACTTCATCCTGTGTCATCAAAGTAAGATAAAGATAAATTGTTACAAGTTGGCATTTTCTTTGTCAAGGGGTACAACATTATCAGGTCTTCCAGCAAGCACTGTCTTAAATATAATTTTTTGTTTGACAAATTGATGTGGAAGCACGTGCATACGGCTAGGTATATCCCTGGATGTGTTTTCTTATCATATTATAAAAATGTCCATGGTTGACTCTATTTAGCAATGTTGATTGGGTAACCTTATAACTGTACACACAACTATTGTTATGGCAGGCTTTAGAAAACTAATTGTATAAACGCAATGCAATAAAATGTGCTCAGTGGAGGAGGTTGGTTTCAGCATTGTTTGAAAAAAGGGGCCACTGTCATTTTAGTCATGTGGCATGCTTTGCTTATAGAGCCTATGTAAACTCATGTAATAGTATTTATAACATCTAGCACCATAGTAATTAAAGTATAATAATGGAAGAATTAATTGAATATTAGTTGGATACATAAATTACTTTTTAAATATGATATGTACTAAATTAAATGTTGGAAATTAGTCAACTTTTAGGCTACATTCAAATATAACTAAAAAGATTTGTATATAAGTAATTAATAATTCTGTTAAAATTGAAACAATGATCTTCATATCTAATTCTAACCACATAGGGGATTGAGACATAAAAACAATAGTTTGATAAACATTAGTTGCTCAGAATAACCATAATTATCCATACACCACAAGAGCATGCACAGTGAACCATTATAAAGCTACTTTATATAAATTTATAAATGTGTGCTTAATTATGGTTAACCATATGGGGTCATAGGGTCGGCCAGCACACTAAGTTAGCCATGATGATAAATGTAAACATTCTAATATGCCAGTAACATTCATTACACCGCAGTGCCAAATAACATTATTAATTCATGACGATTTCAGTATAATGATGATTTGTGAGTCATGAGTGACATTTTTATCTTGTAATCTAGAAAAGTGCACTTTCGCAGATCAACTGCACTGAAGTGTTTATCACTGCTAATATTTTTGGACACGACAGAGTAGTTTTCTGCATGAGAACAGACAGCACCAGAAATGATTAAATCTATGATGGTCAACCATGATGCCTAATTCAATATATATCGGCTATGATACTGGTGATGTTTGATGATGTCTTTGTCAACAAATTAGCTTATCACAGATTATTTCCAAATCACTGAGAATAATAAATATCCATGTTGGCGAGAATACCTTTACTTCTCTGTCTAGCTTCATCTGATCTGAAATAATTCCTGACATTTCCCTTCATTTTCTCAACAGGTTTATCTTTACAGAACGTGGCTTCACCCTTGTTAGTTGTGTTTGATTATTATTTGCATGTTCCTGAAATAATCCATATCAGATTAATAATAATGAGTTTGCAATCAGCAGCTGCTATCCGTGCAGTGGGATTCGTGCTGTGTGCCCCATCCCACGAATGCAACACATAAACATACAGGAATATAAATATTTATATATTCACCCTGTAGTAAGCTGATATTAGAAATTGGTTTGTTACTGGAGAATCGCCTTATATGGGTTGTTTGCAAATGTCTGTTTTAACAATGTGATTAACTCACCACTGATGTTCCTAGTATAAAACAATTGGAATAACACCAACCTTATAATGTAATGTAAGGTTAGTTAAAAACAACTTAAACTACACAGCTACGCTGCCGAAAATGTTTATAAAACTGCCTTCTTGAAGACATGACTTAATATCGATAAGTTCATGGTCGGTGATGCCAAGGCACTCTGCAGCATTGCCAACTTTGACAGAGTCACCTCAATATTGAATACATATCCTTAAATGGTCACCTTAAATGGAGGACACATTAGAACGAGAGTATTACATTACTATATTGCAACCACATAGAATTATGGTCACCTCGGTTGTGTTAATGCATGCATTGTGCTGGAAATAAGTGTAAGCTTATAAATTGTGTTTAATAAAATAATAAAACTGTCTTTGTAATAAGATAAACTCAGGAGATAATAAATATTATATTTTCCTAAACATTGTGCAGCTTTTATGATGCATGCGAACAGTTGCTCATTCCTACACTTGATAATTGTTTGGAGAAGATACTCGGCATTGCAACGAATTCTGAATACAAATGATCACTTTGGGGAGGGGGCAGAACAATTTTAATTTGATTCTATAAACTATGATTCTGTTCCACAGTTTTGTTAAAATTTAAGTTGTAATAGATACTCTGTAGTCTGAGCAGTAGAAACCAGGGAGACATTTGAAAGGATTAAAAAGCTGGACGGTGAAAGGGGGTGGGGAAATGGAGAGAGAGGGAAAAATATATACTTTGAGGAGAGGTTAAAAGAACTCCAGGCATGATAACCTAACTTACCAAGATTCTCATAATCCAAAGCAAAGCACTACAGATGACAACCGGACAAAACCACTGGGCTTATCCAGAGTCCACAGTTTTTTTCTGTGTATAACCCAGTATTTCGAGATATTTGTCAATTTTGTTCTTAAGCCATTTTCCCACTGCTAGTGTTTACATGGTCAATTGATAAATGAGTAGTGCTGTTCTATTTTTTTTCTCAGTGGAAATAAATGCTTAATGAATCTTTTTTTGTTCCTCTGATCTTAAGTTCTATTTTTACATGCTAGAAGTTTTATTGAAAAAAACTTCATTTTGGTTCCTCAGACCTCTTCATATCTAGGGTTGTTAAACTATATGCAGCTAGGAAAACAGCTTAATACACTCAGAATAAAACATTAGCATGGATTAGCAAGCTGACAAATATTTATATTTGTATATGTTTTGTGTAGCATTTCGGCGTGTGGACACTGAGCTATAATTATGGTTATATGCTCTGCTGCACACGGACATAAAATATTCATGTTGTTAGTATCATTTGTATCATCTGAGTTATCATGGTCACTTAGCAATAAGGAAGGCTTGCGCTATTCCACGGTAGAAGTATTTTGTCGGCCGATGTTTGGCATCTGCGGCTATTTATAGAACAGTTTCGTGCAGGCAATATGTTTGCCGTCATTAATTCTTGGGAACACAAGACAAGCGTGCGCTGAATCTAATGATTGTGTTGTTGATAAGGATTTATTTATGACATATACTGTTGCAAATTAACAACATTAAATCAATAAATCCTTATCAACAACACAATCACTAGATGCAGTGCATGCTTGTCTTGTGTTCCCGAGAACTAACGACGGCAAACATATCGCCTGCACCAGACTGTTCTATAAATAGCAGCAGATGCCAAGCGTCGCTGAAAAAAAAATTTCTGCTTTGGGATAGTACAATCTATACAGTGCTCCTTTAATTAATCCAGATGAATTGCTTAAAATTCTAGGAATCTCGGTTATTGTGAGATGATCATTGATGTACAAACATAGATAATCTTTGATTCCTGTCAGATGATTACATTAGAGTGCGACATTCAGAACTTGAGCTTATGAGTGGTATTCGCATGACATTTTGTTTACAGTAAACCTAGCTCTGTTAACATTTTGGAGATGAGTGTGTGTGAGTGTGTGTGTTATGTGTTAGTGTGGGTGTGTGAGTTTGTGTGTGTGTGTGCATGTAGGTGTGAGTGTGTGCATCCATTCGTGCGTGTGTATACACTATAGTATATATGCACAAAATGATTGCGTTTACTATATATATATGTGCTTGAACATTGTGCCTGTGAAATGTGTTAATGTGGGATCGGGCAAGCATTTTGTTATGAAATGCCATTTTTGACCTAATGCAACTTTTTAATTAATACATTGAATCACATAATATTAAACCTGTCCAAGGACAACAACATATGCGATTAGTACACAAAATGTGAGATGGATGTGAATGATAGTTTTCGAGATATCATGTTTTCAAAATGTTGTTTAGGCAGTTTAGCACCTGGCAGGAGACAAGCACAAAATTGAAAAATATAACTCAGGCAAATAAAAATATGAACACCTGGAAGATAAATTTGATATGTGGACATTAAAACAAGTTTCATTGAGCTATGTTTTGTGAATGGGTTTCGTTTCCCTGATCACCTAAAGCTTACTTTGTATAAGTATAACTGTTTTATTTATAAAATAATATTAAATTAAAACTATCTGTAATCGCATATTTAACACAAACACTGTTTCTGCCGGCACAGTTTTCTTCGTTCAGACGAGCGCTTATCACTGTTCCGTCGAACTACCATTCCTCATCAATATAAACTTTATTCAGACTAACTATGACTAGAATTGACATGGCATGAGGTCTATGAAGAAGCATGATTTACGCTTCATTTTTTGACGTGACTGGGGCGCAGTGTTACGCTCAGCGCCATCGTAACACAGGCACAGGCAGCATGTCGCCACGGCCTGTAGATCGTTGATTCATGGGTTGTTTTGGAAACCTACTGAACTTTTAGTTTTTGAGTTATCGTAACAAAATTTTGCGTGAACAGATAACATATTGACGTTTTTAGTGGTGAAAATTTTACTTCAATACATTTAATCACAAGGGCTGGAGTACAAATTGAAATAGGTCAATTTCACTGAAAAATCCTTGCCCAAGCCAATAATGTAGTTTCATGTCATTTTCACTAATACCAGTATATTAGCTTTAAAACTTTTATATGCACCATGACAATAGTTTCTAATCTAATGTATTAAACAAACACGTTTGTAATGGTCAGAAAGTAATGTAAAAACAGTACATATCTAGATTACTATACTTTATGTAATACAACGTGGCATAAATGCAAAATAATGCAATAGTGGTTATTGTTTAACCAACATTGATAGCAATAAAATTGTCATTTTTAATTTCAAGATGGATGTTATGAGCTGATCGTAATGAAACAGGCAGCTAAAATAAACTAACATGAAAGGAAAGGTATCAAGCATCGAAAAAAAGGATTTCCTGTCTTGAGCTGGAATAGAATGTTGTCATGAGATGTCCAATGCCACTGCAGGTCATTGCAATAGATCTGTTTCTCTGTAGTTGTGTGATATTATTAATGCCACATGGCTTTTCCCATCATTCAGAGATCAAAGGAAATCTGCCATTGTGTTGCCAAGGAATCTGATATGCTGATTGACATGCAGGTATTGGCATGAGGAGAAAGGTTACATTGAAATTTTATGCAAATCCAGTTAATTTTAATTTTGATGGAAAATAAAAATAGAGAAGATTTGTGGCTATAGATGAAAATGGTGTAGATCTGAGCGGTTGCAAGGCCAGCAAGCAATAAATCATGTTTAACCCTTTCAAGGCCAAATTAATGCAAATATGTGCCTGTTATTGAATCCTATTAAATCAAGAGAATGTGCTGTGAGTGAATCGTGTGATATACTCGGGTTGCATGAATGCAAATAAATAAATAATTTTTGATTCGATTCAAATAAAATTTTCACTACATCTGAAGAACTAATTCCTGGTGTAACTAGCCAAGTATGTGACATATTTGTCAATTTATTACCCAAATATGAATTGCTAAAGTTTGAAAAAAATTAAATACTTAAATAATTTTCAACAATTAATTTTTTTTTAATATTTTTCATTACTAATTAGCGGTTACATGCTGCGTATGAAATGTTCATAAATTACTATGCTACAGAATGGAAAACTAATTAAATGTCTATGGTAAATAAAACTGAAATAATTTAAGTTTTTCAGAGTGCATGTATTTTCAAGATTTTATACAAAATGGCGTTCTTTGTGATCATAGCCATCATCTCGTCTGAACTATTAAGTTGGTGTTATGTTTAAAATGCGTAATCATAGTGCAAAACATTCCCCTTCGATGGCAGCGTTCGTTATAAACTCGATTCGAAAATCCCATCAAAGTCCGAATTACTGGAGTTCGACATAATGACAATGTCGAGAATTACACCAAAGCTAAAAAACACCACCGGCTTCGTCGCGCGGCGCATTAATACTTCTTTACAACAAAATAGACCGCTCAAAAGTTAGCATTTAATCGTAGAAATCGCCTGCGGACGCGTGTTTTGGAATAATTCCTGGGTGCTTCCATATTTATGCCCGCAGCAAATGTTAAACTTTAATCTCATTGGCTGAAAATCACCATTAAAATATTCACTGCGTGGCGTAAAAGAGGGACCGGAAATTGTTTGTCGCTGCGTTCGACTACAAAACCGCGTGGTGGTTGGCGCTATTTAGTCACGGAAATCGCCATCATTTCATCATTTGACGCTTCCCAGTGAAACTTCAATATTATTATATGTTAACTGCCGAAATAAATTGCCGTTATTGCATGACACTGTTTCGCGGTACCAGTTTAAATGTGCCCCTGTATTCGGGCGTATTCAGGCGTTCTGGCCGTGAGTGGGAGTCGGGTTGATTCGGGCATTCTGACCACGAGAGGGTTAATCAAAGTTGTGTGTATGCGGGAGGTTTGCACGGATCCAGGTAGGTTTATGTGAAAACATATACAACTCTAAAGGTAATTTAGATCTAACAAGATTACCATCTAAAGCAGTAAGCTCCAGATGGAAACCCGTTAGCCTCTTGCTAAGCTGGCAGCCTTCTTGTAAACTTGCCGTCTGCAGCTTATCACATTGGGCGGCCATCTTGTCTGAGATGTGAACAGAAAGCCATTGGCTTATTAAGAGTTTACACTTTTTCATCAGTATGTGTCCCACATCTGTTAGATATCTGTCAATAATATTTGTTATATAAATACATTTAGTTAGATGACATACAGTACATGTGTTAGTTATTTTTTTCAGTTATTAGTAAAATATTGTTTGCATTACAACAAGGAGGTGTGTGCTATGTATTTATGTTAAAACTGTTTTTTGTATTAATTTATTGTCTTAATTACTATTATTATTAGTTCATTTTATCTATGATATAATAACTATTGTTTTTTATTTTACGCATTATTTTTTAACATACATTTGTATATTGTTGTAAAGCGCTGTGAACAATATTGGATGTGGCGCTTAACAAAATAAAATATTATTATTAATTACAAGAATACCAGTTGGCTACAACTGGTAGTAAAAAGTGGGAACTATATATATACAGCTGTATATATATATATATATATTATATATATATGTTATATATATATACAGCTGTATATATATATATATATTAATTAATTTTGCTACACTTATGTGAAACCTGGACAGACCATCCAAACCAGGGAAATGCAAAGTAGAAAATTAAACACAATTTTGCACTTCACCAAATCCATGCATCATCTGATTAATCATCAAGAATCGATCATAGATTTGCTTATACCCATCAGAAATATTCTCAGTGGCATTAGCAAATGCTGGACCAATTTGTTCCCAACATAATGCACCTATTTGTTAGTAGTGAAGGACGTCTGAGTAATCGATAACATATTGACAGGCTGAAGAGTCCTTGTGCCTGGTCAATGCCTGAAGAGTGTAGAGCTTGCTTGAATTATTGCATCGTTTTGTGATGTCTCCATTCATTCAGCCATTAACTGCTACGATTGTAAACTATGTACAGTTAGTGTGCAGTAGCCAGAAGTATTTTAGTTGACGTTTACGGTCCACGTAGTATTACCTGACGTATCTTAAGGAACCGACTTGTTGGGTATCGCTTTTATTTCTACAATAAGCTGAACTATGGCTGTAAGAAACAAGCTTGTGTCACATTAATATAAATTCAAATTTTGACTTACCAAATACTCCATGGTTGTTAGTGCCTCATCCAGAAGGCATTAAAATTTTTTTTGGAGTGATACCATTTTAAAACCCACAATGCATACGTTGCAGAGTTGAGACAACATTAAACTATGTTAAAACAACTATGCACAAACTTCACATTCTGAGTGAAATTTCTATAGATAGATGCTCTGTCATTCATTGCAATAATAAATTAAGATGTTAACTCGTATTATAAGTCAGAAATAAACGTGAAATGTGACAATTATTTTTTAAAGAAAAAAGTGCTGAAAACGTATAGAAATAATATAAATTATACACTTCCAAATTCCATTGCATATCCTAGGTCTGAGACTAATCGTCAGTTTGTATCCAAAATTGACAAAAGGACAGTATTGGTCACCAACATGGGTTTCAAACCCAACACGTCCTTGCCATGAGATGAGCAGAAATCATTGAACCACTTTATCGTGATCATTTATTTTACTGCCAGAACAGTTTACATCAAGTTCTTTATTTTCTCAGTGACTTAACAGTCCAACTGTAACTTGGCTTTCCTCAGCCACTTCCATTGTTACCTTTGATCTCTTATAAACAATCTTGTAGGGCAAAGTTTGGTGCAACAACAGGTTAGCACATATATAACAACATACCGGTAGTCCACATCTTGCAAATATGTGCATACATGTCTAGCAAACAAAAGCACACAAGTGTATGAGAACATATACCACAACATAATCCATGTCTTGCAGATATGTGTTTTATACATTGGCATGCCTTTTTTGTTTCCAAAGTTTCACGTTTCCAAAGCTAGCCATTTAACAGTAGAGCAGGACATGTTTTTCACCATAATCATCCAACAGTATATCTTACAATAAACTGTAGAACAATTCTATAGTCTTGTTAGTAAAACTTGGTATTTAGATTGTCCGCATCTACGTCTAAATGGGTCAATATTTGTAATTTTCACCAATAAACTATTTCTCACCAGAATGACATTACAGGGGCCTTGGCACATGACCATACAGCACATATAAATGTGATATCAAAACATGTATTCTTCAGGTGAAAGAATTGTTCAAAAGGGTGATCTTGCTACACAGTTAGGTACCTGTCACAAAATTGCACCTTCTGAAGTTGGCATTATAGATTTTTACATAATATGTTGTTGATTTTAAATAAGTAAACATGACATATTACATCATGCTTACTTACATAAAATCAACTTATTCCAAATGATATTTCAGTTAGGATGCATTTTTATTTTCAGTAACTTTCAATACCAATATCACATTTAGTTGGTTAAATGAGTTGATTTGGGCAGTATGGGTTATGAGTGTCAAGCTAAAGGGAAACATTGAAGTTTTACAATGATACCAGTGTCATCTGTGTAAGTCATTGTGTTACAAGGTTATGGATTGTTGAACTGACACACCCAAAGAAGTCAATTAAGTTTTGAGACAGACAACATCAAAGTTAGGTATTTACATAATTCAAATCACATACCATTCAATCCAAAACACACGCCAGAAACACTTTTTCAAAGCAGTAACTCAAAATTGCATTATTCAAACTTGTAGTAAATTGGTTATTACTTATAAAATTGCAAAAACTGAAAGCGATACTTCCACCCCTATGAATGTATTTTGACATTTCCGTAGTTTTATGAAATGTACCTTACTTCCCTTCGTCCAAAAGCGCTGCATCCTGTTAAACATATCTGTCCTCGCTGAATGGTCATCGCAGTTCTTTAGTTACATTTATATAAGATAACCGAGTCATTATATAAGCAATGATTTATAGTTATGCTTGTACATCAATAAGGATCACATGTCTACAGATGAACATGGATTCAGTTCTGTTATTGTTGGTACATGGAATAGGTTCAACTGATCTGGTTCATACACCAGCCACATATCAATCAATTGGGCCAATTACCTGTTTATTTGCCTCAAACAGGTCATTTCCGTGACTAGGAGAATTCTTCAGTGACCAAAATGTCAGGCTGATAAAAAAACCGGTGTGGCTTCCAATAGTTTAATGCCCATATTAAGTAAGTAAGTAAGTAAATTTATTTCCTCATCCAGATAATATACAACACAATTCAAGAGCAATGTAACACAGATGAGGTGGCTACCAGAGAAGTTGAACTTATCAAGCTTTAAAGTGATATCTTTGTGTGGCCGGAGACAGTCTTGTGGCATCACCTGTTGATGACATTGTTTGTTGCTGCAGTTAATTGTCTCATGACCAAGGACAGGTCATCAAGAAAGGGAAGACATGATGGGCTTTGAGAAATACTGTTCTCCTTCTACTAAATTTGTTTTGGAAATGCATTTTTGAGTGTCACTTGCTTTATGCATGATATTAATCTACCTACATAAAAAGGGAGGGTGATAGAATGGGATGGATGGAAGGAGGGAGGGAGGGATGGAGATGGGAGGGAGAGAGAGAGAGAGAGAGAGGGAGGCAGTGATGGAAGGGGAGAGGGCAGGTGGAGAGTCTGAATTGCAGACTGCAGTGCAAACTGCAAGTATCAAATAAATTATATATAATAAGATATCAATTTACCTTTACCCAATATGCATACCTACATAGAGTAATTTGGTAAACAAAAATAGTTTAGGTCAGTTAAATGCATAGTATGTTAGCTAGGTAGGTGTCAGTATCTTATAGACATATTATAAGTTGAGCACAGTAATTTAGACATAGAAATTCCCATCACTTATCGAGAGACATCATTTGTGTTAATTGTGCGACTAAGCAGAAGGGAACTAACTAGTATTGGTTGTGTGACGCGCATCCTGGAAACCTGTTTGCAATCACACTTGAAGTAGTAATTCTTGCCGATCGATACCCGACAAGATAACAGGTCATCCCCAGAAATGATACAACTTGCATGTGAAAGTCTTGTGTATGTGGCGTATTATTAAATGTGTGCACACATTTGAAATAGTGTCTCTAAAATGTCACCAAAGAAGTAGTTAAAACTTGGTTTATGGTGACTAGCAATACAGCTATCTTGCAATGATGGTCACCCTAGGATAGTTCCAAATGATTTCCGTAAAAGGAAATTATAAGAAATATATAGTATATGAAAAGTCCTATGATGTGTCATAAGCCTTGATGGTTCAAATGTAGCTGTTTGCTAATTTAGCAATAACAACATTTGCATTGCTGTGGCATATTTTACATTTATATGCATTTCAAGGTATTTGTGTGACATCTTTAACCCTTTTTATCCCAGACACCCGCCCAGTAACAATGCCCATGTTACAAGGACATTTGGAGAAAAAAAACGGAAATAAAAAAAAGTACCTGCTGTGTTTCAAATTAGATTTTCTCGGCAAATACATTGTATGTATACAATTGTCGTACACCAAATGAAAGCTAAGAAGCGCAGCATTCCAATGATTATAATGCATACCTGTTTATTCAACTACCGATATAATAAGTTTAAATTAGTAGAGTGAAATGTTTTTTACAAAATACATGCCTGAACTTCAGCACAACTTTTTGACTGCTTCTTATGTGAATACAAGGCAACTTCAATAAAAGTTGTATAAAATACAATAGCTATGTTTTGTTAAAAGAATCATCCCTGTGTGACAACTAGAATGAAACTTATGAGCAATTTTTATCAGTTCGAAATATATTAATCCAGTCGTGTTGAAAACCTTTGAACTCTTCGTCGGACTCGCCAAACAAATTCGATACCCATCGGGGCTGGGTCTCTTCGTCGCCCTCAGCAGCATAATCCTGCGCTCTATCCAGGGGGTCACCCGCCGTTTCGCCGTCAAAATCATCCATGATATACTCGTCTACACCAGAAATGTCACTACCTTCACTGTCTGATGCACATTCGTCTGCCATTTTAAAACCTATCAATTATTTACAACAAAACAACTTTCGAAAAACATGTCTAACTCACTGAAATTGCATTGATTAAATGGCGATCGGCATGCAGGAAGTTCCATGTAACCTTGTTCTGATCGTACGGCAGAACCATGTGGCATAAATTTTGTCAAAATGGCGACGTAGTCGGATATGTTGGTAAATACGCATCAATGTGTATTTGGTATAAAAAGGGTTAAACAAGAATATGCCAAATTGTTTAATGGTCCTTTTTAATGAAGTCTGATGTACACATTTATTTTTGTACTCCCTAATATGTTTATATGTTACATATGTTTTGTTTAGATTATAAATATATTTCAACTTAAACAATTGTTCAATGCAAAGAGCCACATAGAGCACCAAAAATATATGCTGGGGTAAACATTATTTATTATTGTGAAACAAGAGCTTCTTTAGAAATCAAGTGGATGGAATTGCACCAGGCTGAGATAGTATACGGCTTAATCTTACAGAAAATGTGATGATAATATGCCAAAAGTGACGATGTGATGACAAGGCATTATTAAGTGGTCTTGTGATCAGTTAGACAATTGTATACATCCTTAATTACCGGGTTGCTGGCAGCATCTCTTGTGGTTGTATCACCTGAAGTGACCATCAACTTCAAAGAATCCTGAGTTCATCTGCATTATGACAGTGATCACATCCTAACTAATGGCTCTGCCAAGTAGGTCATATTGTTGCATGTTCTCGATTATCTGGGTTAAAGGGCTTCTATAATACTTGTGTTACATTCCCAACTAGTGTTGATCCCACATTATGTGTACTGGAAGATGTCTTGTAACTCGGTTCACCAAGGGCATTGGGTACAAGATCGAGCTTTCTCAGGGCATTTGCAATTGACACAAAGAGAGGATGAGTCCACCTTAAAGCGAACTGCTGCAGTGAAGACAGAGGTGGGATGGTTACATCACAAGTGTCACTAAATACAATGAAGGTAGAGACAGAATGATTACACCACAAGCGTAATTGGTTACAATAATGGCAGCGATCAGATGATTTATTCACAAGTGTAATTGGTTACAATGAGTGCAAATACAGGATAATTACATTACAAGTGTACTTAGTTACGATGAGGGCAGTGACAGGATGGTTACATCACAAGTGCAGTTGATTATGATTACTGTTAAACCATATATATATATGTATATATATACATACATATAATTTGGTTAATAACAAATTATTTGTCTAAAATATAATTATATATGGTAGTTAAAATTAGCCACATGTTAAGACTTAAACTGCTACAGAGTGCAGTAATAAGAAAAGCACTAAAATATGTTATGTAACTTCTCTACTACTGTGTAAGTAGTGCACACATTGTTATAAGTGATCAAGAAATGCACCATGTACAGGTTAGTTTTAAACATTTCTGGTGTTATACAAACTATGGGGTAAGAATGCCACAAAATTGGCCACTTAATAAAATCGCATTTATAAAAAAGCGTTCATAAATTACACGTTTAATCATGGCAAACTTGAAGCGCGCAGCTGCCGAGAATTAGAAACATCCGTTGAAGGTCATGGAGACAGGGTGAGGTAACACTTTAGCATCATCTCTGAACCAGGAACATCTGGATGCACTGGCCTTGATTAGGTTTTGATTACAAGATTTCCAGCTTGGCTTTCTCGCTCATTATCTCCACATTCTGTCTAGCAGGTGAAGCGACAGTTCATTTCCTCGACACAGAATGAAAATCAATAGAATCTATCAGTCACCACAGGCCATGAGATAGCAGGAAATACCTGCGTGTATCTCTCGTCGCCAATAGCTGATGTTTAATAAATACGGCCTTGCCTGGCCATTGACCCAGTGTGAAGGCATATTTTGATTTAGGTCGTGACGGTATTTAATGGTAGGGAAGAAGTCTGTGCACATATGTAGTTATTCACACATATATATGTATATTTATATATTATAGTTATTATATATAATAATGTATATGTATCTCCATTCTCAAAAGGTGGCATTGGGAGAGCGTTGTGTGGCGTGGTTTACCATTAAAGCATAATTTCTGAGAATGTCCTTTGAATGAGAATGTCATTGAATAAAGAAAGAAATGAAATATAGTTCTGGTTTTGAATTGTTTTTTGAGCATGATGAATTAAAGATCAGAAAAACGGGTGAAAATCATTACACAAAATGTGATGCAGTGACCCACATTATTATACTTTTAATTCAACCAAAATTAAATAAAAAAGAGTATATTAAAACATATACAAGCCTGAACATCAGAATGTACGCATTTGACATACAGTAAACATCATTAACACTAACTACAGTATTCTTTACAATAGGATTCAGCGACTTGTTTATCCTTGTCATTAGATATATAAATAGCCTTTCTGCTGACATCATTACATGAGTTGACATTAGCTGTGGTAAACACTTGGCTAGCGATACATCCCGTAGTCAGATTTATTTCATGGACACTGCAATCGGCGGCAATTATAATCACAATGAATCCAGCCTGTGGCAGTTGGATCATTAACATGTCTGTCTGTTTACAGAAAAAGTTGCAATCAAGATTCTCGACAAGACGAAACTTGACCAGAAGACTCAACGGTTGCTGTCACGAGAGATCTCGAGCATGGAACGGCTTCACCACCCAAACATCATCCGTCTGTATGAGGTGATAGAGACGCTGGCCAAGCTACACATCATCATGGAGTATGCGACGGGCGGCGAGCTCTTCACAAGGATCTCGAACGAGGGTCGGCTGACGGAGAAAGAGGCGCGGCCTCTCTTTGCCCAGATCATTGCTGCTGTGGAACACATGGTGAGTGCAGAAGTGGCAAATGTTGAACTCTTCTGTTGCATCTGATGGTCTCCAAAGTTCGGGTGAAATCTGTCTTATCAAGTACAATTCAAAGCACATTAGGTCAAGTAACAGTACTTTCAAACATAAAACTTATCAAATGTAATTCCAAGTACAAGTACAGTAGGTCAGTTACAAGTACACGCCTAAGTACATTCAGACGTAGTGATCAACAATATTAATATTATTCAGATGCCAATTATTAACTATTTTGAAAATATATAATCAGAATATGCATTCATGACACAAGCGTTACATTAGAGAAGTAGTATGTATGTTGTATTTTAACTAATCAAGTTATGTATTTGAAATATACTTGAAACATACCTGATATCTGGCAGGCACAATTGACCATGTATATTTCAAAAACCCAAGTATAAGTACAAATGCAAGAATTGAAAAAAGTACGTTTTAGTACAAGTCAAAGTACAAGTACTTGATCCCAACCTGGGTGGCGACAGAAGCTGCAGAGAAGATCTGGGTCTGAAGAATGTTCAACGTGACGTGATATGACAGAGGGAAGATGGGGGAATTGAGAGAAGAGATTGGCATAAAGAAACACATGAGAATGAAAGATGTTGGCAGCAGACTGAGATGGACAGGACATGTACAGAGGGTGAGGAACAGAAGAGAGTGGCAGAAGGAAAAGAGGAAGACCAAAATTAAGATGGAAGAATCTCGAAAGGGCAGGTACTAACAACTGAGAGTTGAAGACCATCCCAGAAGACCAAGAATAATGGAGAGAAACA
Organism: Paraescarpia echinospica; assembly: GCA_020002185.1. Lineage (NCBI taxonomy): Eukaryota > Metazoa > Annelida > Polychaeta > Sabellida > Siboglinidae > Paraescarpia > Paraescarpia echinospica. The sequence goes on along the minus strand of CM034532.1, from coordinate 48,191,017 downwards.
GCAAAGAAGGCAGAACGAACCGAGAGATGTGGACTTCGAGGGAGCAATGATAAGAAGAATATATGATGGTCTCTGTATGCATCCAATGTCTGGAATGCAGGTGTTGCTGCGAATTCACAATACTACAGTACAAATGCCACATACAGTCCAGCACATGCACACATACAGTCCTCAGCATGAGAGAGTGAAACAGCAGCTAATAAACGCAGAATTTTTTTTTTTTTTTGCCTCTGTTTCTCTCATGTTGGGGACATCTGTGGCATCTGTATAATTCCTGGCTATCTAACAGTAGTTATCTAAGTTTTTAAGTATGTTCATAACATGCAAAAGCGGATGTCTTTTTATATGTAATCGCAACCATTTATATACACCATAAACGTCCAAATACTTGTTGTAAAGAGTTTATATGAAGTTTGTATGGAAATAGAAACAGTGTAGATGAATATCATACAGGTGTATGACAAAACAGCTCATTCAAGAGTGGTGGTATTGTCAAACTTTCATAAACATTATTAACATAGTACTGACACCTTTAAATACATATTAATGCCCATATTACATCTTTATTTCTTATTATTATGAGGAGTTTCTGTCCAGGTTGCAGTTTAGATAGGTTTTCGTCCTTTGGAGTTTTGTGTGAGATGGGTCAATTTTATCTGTACATCCATCTAAAGTTGACAGCAGGTCATCAGGTTGGTTCAGTGATGTGCATTGGTAATAACTGTAGCGTCATTGTGCATGACAGCTAATAAATGCTTTGTCTGCAGCAGAAAAATCAATTAATCATGCTGGCCATCAATACTTGCATTACCAATGCACTGCGTAGTTTTATTCACCTAGAATTATATAACATCTTCGAATGGCATCTGCATTGACTGAGATGGTTGTGTTTAATGCAGCGGATCCGACGTTGTACAAATGCATAATGTATGGCATAACACTTAAAGAGAGGTCTGTTCCTTGTTTTGTGTTAATTAATATGATGTTCTTAAGTCTAGAATAAATATGTTGAAGGTGTACTTCCCATGAAATTGCTTTTAAGAAACCCGAAACATAGTTAATTATTTAAATGTTTAGCCCATGAAAATAAGTAAAACACCCAGAATATAAACAACTCTATTGGCATTATTATGGACGCCAGACAGTTTATCTGCAAAGCTCTTTGATGTTCAAGCACAGTCACGATATTCCCAGTCAAGAAAACAAGCAAATGTTCTGTTAATAATTACTACCCAGATTGATTCAGGGTCATTGAACAATCAACCAACCTTTTAAACTAACAAGTCAAGGGCATCATTGTAGGTATTGCCAACGTCATCATACGCAATTAACATCTAAAAAAATACAATATAAACATTTTAAGGTCTTCAATGTTTTATTGTTTCACTAACTAACGAGCTCAAGGCAAGCAACAGTGTAAGTTTCAAAACGAACGGCGAAGTTCATGGAGATGCGTCTTTGTACGGTCATTTAAATTAAAGGTTTTCATTTGTTTTTGACCAAAACGAACTCTTATTTGTCGTTCACGTTGTCTGCAGACTTACGTTCACATTGTCTGAGGATTAGTGTCACCACTTATGAAATCATGCACTGCTATAGCAGTTCCGTAGTAACATATTTTAATCATGTACACTCGTGTTATGAAATGTATTTTCCATCAGTAATAATTACATTATGTATTACAACGTCAATAAGGTGTCACTTGTCCAATTGTCACCAGTAGTGTGGCAGTCCATGTATTGATGTCACGGATGCAAAACAGCCATGTTTTCATTCTCAGCCCTAGCTGCAACTATTGCCGATAGTTCACAGCATTTGGTACACCTACTGGTATTCCTTCAAGTCTAAAAGGCGACAGGGGTCCCAACGAATTAGCCATTTTTACTGTTAAAAATGTATCACAACTGACTCCAATAAAAAAGATAAAATGTAAATTATTATGACATAACCATCTAGCTCCGTCACATACCTCTGCTAGTATTGTTTACTGTCTTGGTTAAGACATGGTTGCCTTAAGTTTAGGAATGATCATGACAGCGAAGCTGTGTGTTGATAGCATGTCATTTGGCGATTTTTATTGACAGAGTTGCATGTTTTTATGACAGAGATTATACTACTAGAACTCTTCTTTGATGTCCTACACAATCTCGTCTTGTCACCGGTGCCGTTCTGCTTTCAGCACGAGAACCACATCATCCACCGTGACTTGAAGGCTGAGAACATCTTCTTCGCCAACGTCCATATCGTCAAGATCGGCGACTTTGGTTTCAGCATCTTCAGTCATCCAGACCAGGCACTGAGCACATTCTGTGGGTCTCCCCCGTACGCCGCGCCGGAACTCTTCAAGGACGAGAGCTACTATGGCATCTTCGTCGACATGTGGGCGCTAGGGATTCTCTTGTATTTCATGGTGACGGGGATTATTCCGTTTCGTGCAGATACAGTCGCGAAACTTAAGAAGTGTATACTGGACGGTTCATACAATATACCGGTGTTTGTGTCAGAGAGCTGCCAGTCCCTCATCCGCAGGATACTAAAACTATTGCCACAGGACAGACTCACACTGAATGAGATCAAGCGATCTGATTGGCTAGAAGGCGAGGAGTTTCCTGAACCAATTGAGGGTTTTAAATTGAACCCGGCCATTGATACGAAGAATTTAACCACCGACGAAATGGAGGCACATAAAACCCTTAGGAATCTTGGGATAAACGAGGAACACTTCCGGAAGGCTCATGGGAAAGACTCGCGGAGCAGCATTACCGGAACGTACCGCATCGTACTGCATAAGATACAGAAGAAGGCACTAAACCAGCTGGACTCTTTTGAAATGGACGCTGATTCAATGCTGGGAAATAAAGAGAACAATGTCACACAAGTGAACAAACGGGAATCGAGGCTATGCGTTATCCTCTAACAAAGGCCATGCTGCTTCTGCGCTATGTGGCAGAAAACTGCATTTTAAAATTATATCATATCATTAGAGATTGTGTGATATTTGCAATATTTTTTTTACTATGTATATAATATATATATATCTACAGTTGTGTAATATGCAAGATGTATGCACGCACATATTTATGTATGAACAGTGTAAGGCATAGGTCAAATTAAGCACGTGTATGTGAACAGACGTATGAGTATGGACGTGTTCTCTTGGTAGACTTGTTATGATGCATTGTGGGTGACAGAAATACAAATGCTATGTTGGTAAGAATGTCTGGATGGTTAAATGGTAATGGTGTTCAGTTGTAAGCTTGGCAAGTAGCATGCAGTAATTATTGCACTTTGTTTTAGTATGTGAAACTGCATGAATGACAACAGTATTTTACTTTTTATATCTACAAACAGTTCCTTTCGCAGTGCTCATGCTTCAATTACTGTTGAGAATTCTATTGATGTGCGCAAGACAAACGTACGATATCTAGCGATATGTATTAAATTTAATAATTTATCCGGGTCTATTGTGAAATTGTGTGAGACCGTCTGTTTTACTAATGAAACATTTCCGTTTCGGATATAGCTAGGAATAGCGCACAATCACCAAATAATACATTTTTCATGTAGTGCTGTAATTGTGCATATATTTTCTAAGCATTTATTTACTAAACATGGAAAATATATCATCATAGTAAGAAAATGTTTCACATGCGCAACAGAAGATTAATTAAATCAAAGCGGCAGTTAATAATGGCGATATTGGTATGATTGCAATTTTTGTCTGGTGAAATTGTTGGAGTGGGTGCTAACTTGTTATTTGTTTAAGAATCATGGAGATCTCTACAAAATTATTATCGTAACAATTATGTTTTGTTTGTTTTATTGCTGGTTTTGTTATATGTACTTTTAAGAGTTTATGTGTTAATTTATTATGTTTATTATAATAAAACGGAAATAAATACGGTTAAGGAATACGGTAACTGATGACAGGGTATTAGGTATATGTAGTTTCTAAGTACATCTCAGTATGAATGTTGGGTCAGAATCATGATATGCAGTTTTAGTAACTGATATATATATTAACATATGCTAAGCACCTCATAAGTTATTGATTTACCATTTGTTACTGTTATAATATATGGATGTAATAATCCACAATAAAGGTATTTGTGTTGATAATCACTTGCGTGTTGTACAGGATGTCATATAATTCAGTCGTTTATACGCATGCATAACTTTCCATAGATCATAATATAGTACTTACTCAGAAAATAGTTAACCACCAGAGGCTAAGCAGCTATATCACCGTATGCTACATGCAACCAACGGTCATTTCTCCTTGTCTTTTGAAACCTCATTCAACCAACTGACATTGCGTCAGTCTGCATCACCACAGCATACCTTTCAATATCATCCACGCACACACGCACACACACCACGCACGCACACACACACACACACACACACACACACACACACAGTATATTTCCCAGCATTCTCAAACATTGGAATTCGTTACCAGACACAATAGCTAGCATCACAGAAACACAACAACTCGAGCAAAACAACAGTACTCAACAAAAGACAATGCAAGCAAATTTTGTTTACATAAATTAAATAACGTGTTTGCCCGATTGTATCGTTCTTTACAAATCAATCCAAAATGTGTAGATAAAGATACACCATGTTGCAATGCTTATGTGTTTGTAGTAAACGTAATGTGGTTAACATATTAAGTTATTAACATAGTATTATTTCCTATTACATAGGTGGGTGCTGGAAAGTATGTGACAGAGTAGGTTAATATATCTTAATCAGTCATATTTACACAATCAATGTATTGATATACATTATGTGTTATTCAGATTTGGTAATAACTGGCAATCCAGAGCTAGAACATGTTCTTCTAATAACATGCCATTCATGCCATAAGACGAACCATAGAAGCAATTTCCCAACCAGCGTGCCTTAATTGCAAAATAAATGAGACACTGTAGCTAAATTCCTTCAGTGTGCTGTACTTTATACACATATAATTATCAATATATTTATCAACATTGGTAAGAGCCAACAATTACTAATACAACAGAACAAATACTTGCTCCTTCCAAGCGATAGTCCTTATTCCAAGAAGCACATCGATTATTTAGGACATTGAGTGACCGTCAAACCGTCAAAGCACTGGAACGGAGAAGCGCCTCGATTGCGGAGTAAAAGCTATGCCTCATTGTGGCATCAGTAGCATATGTACACTACTTAGAACAACATAATCTGACGATGACAGTAACACTTTGGTGGACTATGTTGTTGTTGTGGTCTCTATGTACCATTAATGCGGAATATGCGAAAAGAAACACGTTATCTGGTTGTGGTCTCAGCTAAGAAGTTATTATTGTTTAACATATGCCCTGCTATTTGCAACTCAAAGGTGCCGAGTTCATGAAATGGGACAAAGAATAATCCCCTTACAGGAGATGAAGTTAAGAGGGTACCCCCTCAAGTTACACGATTTTCTTTTAAACATATTTAGGTATATAACTGCCATGCAATCTAATGCATTATGTCGCCATTCTTAGGTGGAATTGGTTCAGAACGAAAGAGAGTATTTTGGAACAGAAGGAACTGCAGGAGAAATAACAAGATTGACAAAATTAGACCTCCTTTCCAAAGCTAGAGATTCGGCTCTCTGGGAAACAATCAACATTCAATGCAAATTAAAAAAATAGGCAGGACTTACAACACGAGAAGCCATCGCTCCGCCAGCGTACGGGCCTGAATATACACCACTGTATAATATTCTTTTCTTGTATATACACTGTATATATATATATTTGACATGTCAGAAATTAATCTTATCCCTACGCAGTTTCTTCTATCAAGCTATTTAATTCTGACCTAAATATTTATTTATTCATAGAAAATGTTGTGCTGACACGCACCGTGAAATTGTTCTTTCGTGTAGGTAATAAACACATTACTAATTTTCTATCCAACTTCCTGAACTCCAATACATTTAGCAACATTGAAAAGCTCTGCTGTTATAATCTTTGTTACTATTTATAACTTTTCCAACTCTCAGTGTTATATACTTGTAACTAAGGATTACTGGATGGTTAAGATATATCAAGTTTCTTTGCCAAAATCTTTCATGCTCAATTTCTCAATTTCAGAAGTCGTTTTTATTAGAATCTGACGTTAGGTCAATAAACTATAAATGTATCGAGTTCTAATTTGCCAGTTGAAATATTTGTTTACTTTTGTATAATTCAGCCCTTGTATTTCCGAAGAAGTTAGCAAAAGTACATTTAAACATTGATAGAAAATTGTCTCATTTTGGGGGTATCGTGTCGTATTGGCATGGCATCCAATCGTACTAGTTTTTTGTGTTTTGTCCACACGAACCGCAAACAAAATGCTCACGCATATTTTATGTGGGTGGTGCATTGACAATAAATGCATTGTAATTTTGGTTAGACTGTGAGAGAAACAGTAACAAATGCAGTGGATAAACCGATTAATCAAGTCTGTACATACAATGTCCCAAATAGCGCTGGATCCGGTTTGAATTAGCTTGCGCCGCTGCGGTCCCGGGTTACTGCACGGTTAAATCGCATGTTGACTCAAACCGGAGCGCTATTTGGGCCTCAAAAGTGCCCTCAAATCAATATTTTATGACAATGTATGTTACGATATTTACTCAGGCGTGTGGACTTTAGAATATACAGGCAGAATAGAGACGATAGTTCTGGTAAACCAAACTTTATTACACGTGGCTGCCGCGACCAGGGAACGGCATGTTATTCTATTTTCTGGGTAGACGCCATTAATAATAATACTAATGACAAACTTCTATAGCGCCTAAATCCCCAGGAATCTGAGCTTAGAGGCGCAACATACAAGAATCATTGGGCAAAATCGTTAACTGGGACAAGCAAGAGTCGCCATTAGAGCAACGGACCGCCGAAGGTTAGGGTGGGAATGCAATTTCAAATAAATAAGTGTTGAGTTTTTTACGGAAGGTATTTATAGGCTCAGATGATTTTAAAGCGATAGGGAGCTGATTCCAGATTGTTGGTGCAGCTACAGAAAAAGCACGTTATCGTAAGTGACATTGTTACATCCCCTCCGTTTTACAAGCAACATGTACTCAACCAAAACGTACTAACGTATTAAAGTAACCAACTCATTACGTCTATGGATCAGCATCAGTGTTTCGAAGTGATATAAATAAAATAAACTTGCCAAAACCTGAATGCAACATAACTGAATCACAAAACGTTCCCGCTAACACTAAACACTACATAACACACTCTATTTCACTACAGCGGCAACACTCCTGATGTCATGCTAAAGCCAAAATGACATCGTCAACATGCAAACGCTCAATTATGAGAATAGCACCAGACAATATGTCATACGCATACGAACATGGCAAACATGAACATGTGGAATAGGATGGAGCATCCACAAGACAACACACTTGCGTGTCTGCATCAATCAAGTCTGTACTCATCAATGTTCATGTAGGTATCATCAGCTGTTCATTTAGACAACATAGTCCTTGTATGAACACATGGATGGAGCATCCACAATTTAACATACATATGAGTCCGCATCAATCAAGTCTGTATTCATCAATGTTCATGTAGGTATCATCAGCTGTTCATTTAGATACAACATAGTCCTTGTATTTGTTGAGTAGCTTGGACTTGTTGATTATCTCGGACTTCCTGGGTGTCGGTGGACATACCGGAGAGTGTGGTTCTGTCTGGTCACTCTGGTGTTGTTGTTCAACCGGTTTGTTGGCCCTAATTGGATCAACTGGAGTGTTTAGAGGGTCATCTTGGGATGGAATATCCATGGACTCCTCAACTAACACGAGGTAGTATTTCGTGTATTCTTCTTAGGTGTACACGGTTGCGCCTGTACACTGTTCCCTCACTATCCTCAACTTCACGTCTCACCACCTTCGCTTTCTTCCATGACTTGACGCCAAGCTTGAACGGCTTCATTCGGACGGTATCGCCTTAATGCATATGTGGGAGATCTGTAGCAGATTTGTCATATTACTTGGCTTGACGGCGTTGTGTCATTTTCAGCATATCTGTTTCTTGTTGCTGCACAGACGACCACGACTCCAGAATACTTTGAGATGTTGGAAGAATTGTTTTCGTTCGCCTACCCAGTAGCATCTGTGCAGGGCTACTATACATTCCTTGAGTTAGGGTGTTGCGGATATTCAGCAGTGCTAAATATTGGTTATCACCAGCGCATTGTGCTTTCTTGATCATCTTCTTTGCAGCTTTCACTGATGATTCCACTTTGCTGTTTGAGCGACTGTGATGTGGAGAAGTCGTCACATGTTCGAATCCCCATTTCTTACTGAAATGAGCGAACTCGTCTGACACCAGCTGTGGACCATTGTGTCAGGGATTCCCATCCTAGCAAAGTGAGCTTTGTGATTACTGCCCTGGAGCCAGTGGTTGATAAGTAGTCTATTTCCCAGAAGTTTGATCTGTAGTCAGTGGTGACTAGTTAGTCCTTTCCTTGGTAAGAGAACAGGTCGACACCGACCTGCTGCCATGGACGGTCCGGTACATCATGGCTCATCAGAGTTTCCTTAGTCTGAGAACGTTCGAACTCACGACAGGTTTCACACGTTTGGTTTCTGCATTCATACCAGGCCAGAACACCAACTCCCTAGCTCTTCTTAGACACCCTTCAATGCCAACGTGGCCTAGGTGAACACCCTTCTTAATTTGTGATGTCATGGATTGTGGAATCACAAGTCTTTCGCCGCGGAACACCAACCCATTAGTGACGGCCAATTCATCTGTGAAGCGGTAGTAAGGCACATCTGGTTTCTCGGGCCAGCCATGTTGCAGGACAGCTGTCAGAACTTGTAGAGTGGCATCTTGCTCGGTGGCATTACGAATGTCCTGGACAACATCTTCTCTCATGGATAGATAGTTCACAGCGTGGATAGCTTCGAACTCATTGGTTGGTTGTTCCTGTCCAGCTGGCAGGAACGCACGCGACAGAGTGTCAGCGAGAGACATCTTCTTGGCTTCCAGGTACTTGACATCAATGTCATACGCAAGTGCACGTAGGAGCATGCCCTGTAGACGCTTTGGTGCTCTGTTCAGAGGTTTCTTTGTTTGTCTGTTTGGTCACCGTAGACAAGGATGGTGCGACCATAGGTGAACTGATGCCACTTCTCAAGAGCAAAGACGACGGCCAGCATGTCTTTCTCTATAGTCGCATATATGGCCTCTGTGTCAGTCAAAGCACGACTGGCGTAAACAATTAGTCTTCCTTCCTGTAGTAGTGCGCATCCCAGGCCATAGTTGCTAGCTTCACACAGAATGACCAGTTGCTTACTCGGGTCAAAGCAAGCCAGAGTGGATGCCTCAGCCAGGAGTTGTTTCAGTGTTGTGAAAGTTTTCTTCTGAGCATCTCCCCACATCCAGGCAACATCTCGTTGTACAAGAGCAGCAATTAGACGGAATACGTCAGTCAACTTGGGTACGTATCTCGCCAGGTAAGTTACTGTACCTCTTAGCTTCTCCACAGCTTCCATGTCATACGGACTCTTCATCTTCAGAACAGCTTCGACATTGGATGGGTCAGGTTTCAGACCATCAGCTGTGACAACATGGCCTAAGAGCAGGATTTCATGCTCATTGACGCGACATTTCTCACGATTCAGTTTGATCCCATGTTCCTTGCATCTTTGGAGCAGCTTCTGGATCTTGACACAGAGATCAGAGTCATCAGATCCATGAATGATAATATCATCAGCAACACAGTGAACATTCTCCAGCCCTTCCAGTGCCTGCTGCAGACGCTTTTGAAAAATTTCACTGCTGACTTTCAAGCCGAAAGGTAGTCGTCGCCAACAACGATACCGCCCAAACGGTGTTGCGGAAGTATTCAGTAGGTTAGATTCTTCATCCAGTTCGCAGTGTAGATATCCTTGTTGCAAGTCACACACAGCAAATGTCTTGGAGTACACAAGCTTCGGTAGAATGTCGTCCAGCACAGGAAACTTGTAGTGTTCACGCTTCAGGGCTAGATTGAGAGGTCTAGGATCAATACAGATCCTGACAGCCCCAGAACGTTTCTTGGCCACAGACATTTGGTTTACCCAATCAATGGGTTGGTCCACTTTGACTATGACACCGGTGTGATCTAGTCGGTCTAGCCCATCTTTCACACAACCGTTTAGTGATTCTGGTAGGGTACGAGATGGTCTCACAACCGGTTCGGCATTTTGTTCCAGAGTGAGACGAATTTTCCCACCAGGAAGCGAGCCAAGTTGAACGTCGAACACTTCAGGACAGTCTTCAGTGCATGGGGTTTGAGCAACTCCACAGCCGGAGACTGAAGATACAGTTTTAAAGTTTACGTAGTTCACCGTGACGAGCTTCATGCATTCAGCAGCTTTACGGCTGAGTAGTGGTATCAGTTCGTCATGATCCACTATGACATAGTCCACTTTGAACTTGTCTCCTGTAGCAGGATTTACGGTTTTAGCTCGGCATTTGCCGAGAGCTTCAGTCTTCACATTGTTCCACATCTTCAGAGTGATTGGTTCTGAGCGGATATATTTCTCCTTCACATACTTCTTGGGCAGTATGCTGACAGTTGAACCACAGTCAATCTGCATCTTTACCGACTGCTTTTCGACCAACCAGTTGCACAAAATGGGACCATCTTGTGAGGAGAGTGCGTGCACATCGGCAGAGACGCAGCCGATATCACCAAAGCTAGCACCGGAGCTATCTGAGTCTGACCCATCTTGTACACTGTGAACAGTCTTGGGGCATTGTGCGGAGCCTCTGAAATGGTTTTGGCCCCTACACGAATCACACATCTTGCCCCATGCAGGGCAGAGTTCTTTCTTCATGGGGTGCGTTTTACAGCAGAATTTGAATTTTCTCTGACTAGCAGATTTTCTTCCACCGAATGTCGACTTGGTAGTGTAGCGTCTGTGTCTGCTGTCGACTCGGTTCACTACTTCTTTTTATTTAGAATGTTGCATTGTTCTTCAGCCTCTTGCATGCATCGGTAGATGTCTACTGCTCTGGGTAGATCAAGTTTCGATTGCGAAATGAGTTTGTTGTAGATCCTGTTACTCCTTACACCGAGGATTATCCTGTCGACAATCAATTTGCCTCGTATACAGTTGCAAAACCCACAGGCTTTTGCTAGATTTTTCAACACTGAATAGTATTGTTCAAACGACTCGTTTTCCTGATTCCGGGTGATAAACTTCTACCTTTCAAATAATTCTTTTACTTCTCCCATGATATGTTCGTCACATTTTCTGATTATTTCAGCAGGCATGACCCGTTCTTCTTCTGTCAAATCCATACCACTGAAGACGCGTAGTGCATCTTTCCCAATACAGTATAAAAGCAGTGCCGTCACAGATATATGTCTGGCTTAGTGTCGAGTCCAGACACGATTAGATAGTTTCCCCACATTTGTTTCCACAAGTTCCAGTTATCGACCTGATTGGTTTCCAGTTCCAATGCAGGTGGAGGCGAGCCGCTGGGCAAGTTTACACAGATGTAATTCTGAGACCGAGGGTCAACGACATTTGGAGCAGCTTCAGCAGGTGCCCCGACAGCGGCCACGCCAGCCGTTACAGCTGAATTATCGTCAGCCATAGTTCACCTTTTAACACAAATGTCACTTTTGACAGGACTGGCTTGCCATACTCAGTTACCTTCGATATCTCACCGACGCCACCATGTTACGATATTTATTCGGGCGTATGGACTTTAGAATATACAGGCAGAATAGAGACGATAGTTCTGGTAAACCAAACTTTATTACTCGTGGCTGCCGCGACCAGGGAGCGGCCTGTTATTCTACTTTCTAGGGAGACGTCATTAAGTGATATTGTTACAATGTACTGTATATCTGAAACAATGTGGAATGATGGCATAAACATATTGATGTATCAAATCTGTTCGATTGTTGGACGAGTGACTGGCGCGATCGGTCCCGGGATGGGAGTCGGGATCGGAGTGCTTGCACTCTTTATTGTCGCCGTACGATCCGTCATTTGTTTGGTGATAACAAGCGGTTAGTTATACCAAAGAATGTTTGTAAGTCGCTTTGTTTTTCATTGATATAGCTCTAATAAATTAGGATGTCTTAAATCGCACAGCGATTGCGCTCAAACATTGAAGCCTGATCGGACATGCGCACGGATTGGAATGGTATTCTGGTTCGCGAATCAGTCCCTAGAGGCGCCACACGGATAATTAGGCATCCGACAGAATTTAGTCGGAATCGGGAAACATACGCCTACGGGAATGGTTATTTGGAAGGACTCGTGAAAATAAATGCCAAGCGAACTGATTCGATAGTAAACTACCAAGTTAAAGGCATTCATATTCAATATGTATTTTTGTTATCATATGTCAACGATACGCATGCGTTCCGTGGGACGCAACGATTATTTTGCACGCATCCAGGTACTGTTTCTATGCGTATAGGACGCAGGATCTTGCGTCCTGTAAACCCCTGTTGTACCAAGAATATTACGCTTAGTGGTATAATGTATGGGCCCCATAATTTATAAAAAAATCCACAATGCTATCAATAGCATCAAAACGCTAACATTGTGCGGTGTGTGAGGTATGCGTATGAGCGTGTATGTATCTAAATGCTAACTGTAATCAAAGTTACTGTTGATCAATTCATCAGACAAATAACTGTATCCATTAATAAAATATACGCTACACCACATGCACATGAAAATACATACTAAACTGCTAAATGTTCATTGTTGTTAAAATGGCATGCATATGTAGCGATGTTCCCAATTCCCGAGATGCTTCAGTCCACAATTCAGTATTACGGTTACCTCGTTATTAAGGTCACTTTGGTCCAGTCCCGTGCGTGACCTTAATACCGATGTTCCACTGTATACACAAAATAAGTTTGCTATATATAGTAATCTTAGATCGAAGGGAATTATCGATTGCGTAAGTCTTACACGCAACCACGCACGCACACATGCACGTACTAACACGCACGCACGCACGCACGCACGCTCACGGTTGTGGGCATGCATAGTGCGCGCGTATGTGGTACACGTATGTGAATTCTCACACAATACCGCATGCACGCACGTAGGCACGCAAGCACAGAGACGCAGTGTGGAATTCTGGTTCTTCTTCAATATCATGCTGTCTCTCAATGTTTACTGTTGTAAACCTGGCTCACAACATGTGCACGTATCGCATGCGACGTGGGTGTGGCCAGCCGACCGGCCAGCATACAGACGTGTAGAAGGTCGGCGTGGCGTCATGTTCTGTAAAACGGCTGACTAGTCGAACAAGGTTCTTTAAAGCAATCACATTCTGGTAACACGAACAAGTAAGTTGGTAGGCCGTATTTTCCAAAAAGTCCCGGTAAGAATGTTTCATGTAAATTGACTGAGCTTGTCACCTTCTCGTTCACCTTTAGGAAATGGGAAATACCGCCATAATGTTACTAAATTTGGGAACATAATTTTAATAATAATAATTGTACAATTATATAGCGCCTGTATCATCAGGAATCTGAGCTTAGCGGGGCAGCATACAAGAATCTTAAGGCAAAATCGTGAACAGGGACGCACAAGAGTCATCATTAGAGCAACGAACAGCCGAAGGTGTAGGGTGGGATAGCGATTTCGAACAAATAAGTCTTGAATTTCTACGAATGATATCTGTTTCGCCTGGATTTCCAACATCGTGCGAATTGAGAAACCAACGCATTCCGACACGCCGTAGTTGCAAATAAATGGTATCGACCCAAAAGAATCAATGTTCGTTCAAGTCAAGAAAAGTGTTGGACGCAAGCGGAATTACAAAGGAATTAGCAGGGATTACGATCGCGTGCTTCTCTGCTTGTCGAGTTAATACGTGGCGCACATTTACCATAGACCCACTTACACAATTAGCGGCATGTGCAGTTAATTAATTAAACAGTTAATTATTTCCACTAGATTATGAAATTGGCAAACCATAAGATGGCAATGTCGGATGTTGGCGGTCGACGTGCGTGCGAGAGCTACAATTAATCGCACGCGTGACGTCACGTTCGACTTAGGTCCTACAAAGTCACGAAACACGAACGACAACGCATTGAAAGACGGACGTGAGGTTTGCCATTCGAATTGACCATTAATACAGATGTGTTGGTACACATTTTGAAATTTTCGATGCGTGTTCCCCCGCGTGCAGGCCTACTCACACGCACGTACACACGAACACACACAAACAAACACACACACACAGAGACGCATGCACACCCACGCACGCACGCACTCGTGCGCCCACACACACATACACACACACTTTCAATTTCTCACCCAGTAAATGGACTAGACAGGCAGTCAGACAGACGGACAGACGGACAGACAGACAGACAGACAGACAGACAGACAGACAGACAGACACACAAACAGACAGACAGGTGCACGTGCACGCGCACGCAAACGCGCATACTTTTTATTTATCACCCAGTACAATGAACTAGGGTGGAGCGGCTTATCATAATCTTTAATTGCAACGGACATCGTATGGGTAAGACCTGATGCAATTGACTTAGCAACCAATAAGCGGATGTATACCTTAGAGCGCCAACCAAGTTATCACAGAAATGTTGTGACGCTGCAGGTCTTGCTGAAGTGTTCAAAGAAATGGCGGCATATTATTCTTCAGGTCGTGAACAGTCTCAAGTCCGTTGCTTCTCGGAACGCAATCACGCCACATAATGAACTCAATCGATGCCGTTGTTTAGTTAATTAGTTTTAATGTTCCACAAAATCCTTGTACAAATTCAAACTGGGAACTGTTCGTGGAAAAGAAACTAAAATTAGATGCGAAAACATAAAATTGAAATTGTGCCAACCAGAAGAGCTGAATTTACGGACGATCAGCCGGATTATGCTTAACATAACCGGATCATTTGTAACACGACAGGAGGTTCAGTGTAGTTACCTTGTGTGCGTGTGTGAGATATTTGGCCAACGATGGGCACTGAAGGTGGTCACTGCCGGGTGCTTGTGATCCTCAGTGGTTCTTTTACGTCCCAAATTGAGACGGGACCGACATTAACGTGATCTCCGAGTCACGAGGGATACACAGTCCCCAATGTTGAGAGCCAGGTTTTCACACCAAATACCATGCCTGCCCAGTTCGGGTATTGAACTCAGAACGCTGGCATGCCAGAGGATGGACTAACCACTGCTCTATCACGCTCTCAAAATTATGTTTAGTTGTGTGTCAACGTGAACGTTTATTTTGTCATGCGATAAAACCAAATATTCTAAAGGTGGAATAGCTGTGCGGACAGAACACGGTGTGAATATGTGGTAGCTATGTGACTATGTTTTGAAGTAGAATATGCCAGCAATGCGAACACTCATAATAATTATGGCAAATACAATTCCAGATCCATCCCATTTATCTGTGTATCCAGCATTGACAGTGAGGACGATCGTCACAATCTTGTGAACCTGTGACATATTCCCATATACGTTCCACCACCGTTGGCACCGTCTGTTACCAGAGTAGAAATATACTAACTGTGGTGATACAACATCAATGAACTATAACTATAAATATCGAAAATACAGGGAACGCCTACTCGAATCACACAGGAGAGATGAAACGCCTGGCATAGCTATATACATTACCAACCAGGGTTAGAAACACAGCCGTAAGGTAAGATGCAAACAATGGTTGCCATTTCACACATATTCACCTTCATCCAGCCAAACTATAATTACCGGTTAAACTGAATCCTTATCACATTTTGAGTTATGAGTTGTATTATCACAATTTATAAAGCACAGCAATCAGAAACTGGACGCCATAGATAGTGCACGATTGTTTGCGCTGGAAGCACGAACACAAAATGAAATACGTGCATTGCTTTGCACATTTGATGAATGTTCACATCATCACTTATATATATATATAATGTTGTTAATTGCCCACATGACTATATTCCACAACAACATCCAAGACGTGGCAATATCACGGCTTCTAATCACGGAAATAGTTTGCTTGATTACGACGGCGCGTCGCATTGTCTGAGTCCGTTGTTGACGAACACCACCTGTGTTTTCAAGTGCAGATGTAGTGTCATGTACTAGATTTGCTCTCACATGGGCTAATTAGAGATTGTCCACGTGTTCTCCCTGCGCCGGGTGTAAAGGCATCGCGTTGGTTATCAGCACACTAACTGCTTGTCTGGTAGTGCACATAAGACTTTGTTGACGATATAAGAGAACATAACGAGTCTGGCTCTCCTTCCAGACTTCCTAATGAAGTATCTTTTTTCGGCACCACTATACGTTCGTGACACACTGCGCTGACGTCATTGTCGCTTTGTACTGTTTTGATGTTGATGGTCTTGACATAGGGGCCTATGTAAACGATGGTGACCGCAACATTAGCCTTTTCGATTAACCAACCGATGTGGCTGTTCGGCGAAAAAGCCGCATTTTGTGTATAGTTCCTGGTGGAGATTATGCCCGTGGACATTGTGTTGAGGTGGCAGTCTGATTAGTAGCTTGCGAGTATCTCGTATTCAATGCGTCTCCTAAGTCATTCACCAGTCATTGTGCTGGAACCGACCCTGGTTGTTCGCAGTGCCGTGAGATCCCACAGGGATTTCGTTGCCTAGCGTAATAGACAGTCTTCTGCGAAGAGCCGATTGACCTTTTCATGCAAGTCATTAGGTAGCTATACTAATAACAGGATCGGTTCAAGAACCGCGCCCTGCGGAAGACAATTCCTTTGCCGGAGAATAGCGGGAAAACGTATATCTGAATTACAATCAGCAGACTTCAATTGAAAGCGTAACGCGGATGTGGGGAGTTTCTGGGTATGGACCACCAGACAGGTTATATGCGTTTGCCCACGTATGGGGTATACAGAGGCGGATCCAGGGGGTCCCCGGGGTACTTTTATAATTTGGCCGCGTTATTCCTGCGCTAGAGTGGCGTGCTCCCCAGACCTTTTGAATGTACCCCCGTTGCGTGCCCCACTTAGACTGCCCCCTAGACTGCCCCCACCTAGACTCCCCCCTAGAATGCCCCCACTTAGACTGCCCCCTAGACACCCCCCATCTAGATTGCCCCTTAGACTGCCCCCTAGACTGCCCCCACCTAGACTACCCCACCTAGACTGCCCCCTAGACTGCTCTCACCTAGATTGCCCCCTAGAGTGCCCCGCCTAGACTGCCTCCTAGATTGCCCCCACCCACCGGATCCAGGGGGTCCCCGGGGTACTTTTATAATTTGGCCGCGTTATTCCTGCGCTAGAGTGACGTGCTTCCCAGACCTTTTGAATGTGCCCCCTTTGCGTGCCCCACTTAGACTGCCCCCTAGAATGCCCCCACTTAGACTGTCCCCTAGACAGCCCCCATCTAGATTGCCCTCTAGACTGCCCCCACCTAGACTGCCCCCTAGACTGCCCCCCGCCTAGACTTTCGGAAATTGCGAACGTCGCCTCGAACATTGTTCAACAACATTCCTCCCCCTCTTCCGATCCGATGTCATTACACGACGACGGAGTGGCGACAGAGGAATGGTGCTGAAACCATGCGAAAAAATCATCAACAGCACCCGTGTCTTCCGAAATGTGAGGATCCGACAGCGGAGTCGTGCTGAAGCTCCGCCTCAGCCCACCCAATATGAATTTGATTCGGTCGCCAGTTGACGTTTTTGGCGAGCCTCGAAGGGATGTGCAATTTGAGGTTTTGCCCCCCCCCCTAGACTACCATCACTGGATCCGCCCTTGGTTGTATTTTATTCCCGCTGCTTTGAGTATCTCATGCCAAAGACTCATAACTGGTGTTATGCGAATAATAGACATGTTGTACTGAAAATAAAAACACATTTTGTTCTGTAAAAACCCTAGTTAATAAAATACAGTTCTCCTCCTCGCTTAAACAACTCTCATAGATGGATTTCAAGACTGAATCTGACTCGGTTTTAAAATTTGTTAAATTATACATTTTTGAGAACTAGTGTACACATCTTGCTCTTCCTAAAATACTATTCATAAGGGTGTTGGGCTTATTAGTTTCTACACTGCTGCACTGATTAAGCTGTTAATCGTTTCCTTAGTCTCTAAGAGTGAATTAGCGTTTAGCCTCTTGCAAGCTGCCATTTCGAACATTGGGCAAGTTCATTCATTACACGTTGCTCCAGTTCGCTCAGTTGTACGACCGAGTACCTGAATATAGACAGTGACTGATATTTGTGTACAAATTACACACACACACACACACACACACACACACACACACACACACACACACACACACACACACACACACACACACACACACACACACACACACACACACAAACACACACACACACACACACACACACACACACACACACACACACGCACACACATTACATTGATAAGATACGCTAAACAAGCCTTATCAAAATCACATACTTCAAGCTATTTCAGAAAAGCATGCATGCACGATACCCATCAGTACATATACTTAAAAAATAGCCACGTGCAAAACATACCTACGTATGTTTTTAATAAAAATGGAAACCAATTATTTCGGCAATCACACGCTTCAAACAATGCGTCATTTCACTGCTAATACCTACCACTAATCTAGCTCATACGCCTGATCAACTGCACTCAGTTCACATCAGGTTTTTTTAAATTTCAGATGTCACAACTTTCTAGGTCCTACCTTTTATTGAAACCAAACAGGAAGGTGAACTGTGCTCTTGCCCCTTAATCGTCTTCTTCCGACCGTTTTATTACCCTTTGGGCGCAATATCCTAGTTGGGCTCGGCGAAATAATTATCCAGATCCATATTTATTTGGATGTAATGTATAGATAATTATGATAACACAATTACAAAACCAGTGCGTGATTATTTATTAGTGAATTGACCATTATAAATTGGGTTTCGTTACATGAATAGTTGTGAAAATTTTTATTATAAATATTAAATGGATTAGTTTATAAAACACATTCATTGTAATTTACAACGTGGAGCTCGCTTTGCAAAAAAGAAGTACACAATAAAAAAATGCGTAAGTCACATTAGTGCTGACATTATTTAATGTCGTCGCCTGTAATTGCAAAATGTATATGGAAGTGACATGTACGTTTGTTATATTAAAATAGTAACATTTATTATAATATTAGCGCATACGGGTAAAAAAATCAAATTGGTGTAACGATTGTGTGTGCTATTTCTTCGAAAATATAAAGTTACTACAGTCGCTTGGCAATGTATGCATCGTTTGACAAGAAGAATGCGCCAATAAAAATAGCATCTGCGAGATAGGTCGGTGTGCGCTTTGCACTGGAGGTGTGCTTTGCCTCATGCTACGCCTAAGTCTTCATAGTGAATGTGAATCAGAATCAGAATAATTTATTCGACCATAAAATTATTATATATGCATTACAACGTATTTCCAAATAGCTGTATTGTTTACATCATGTATTATGCAACGTATTGCACACAACCCAGTGCAATCTAAGTCGTGTATCATTCAAGATGCACCCATCTGACCTACCTAATGCTTACCTCGTTCACGTGAGTCTTGGACTCCATTAAGGTTGTTGGCACTCGCCATGTTCTTTCTACACGTTCGATGGTGAGTCACACAAAAAGTCTCCTCTGCAAATCGTTGGTAAAATTGGCGATAGGTATAGGGTCCTACACATTCGTTCTTTTCTGGGTGAGCTAATTAAGTCAAACGTTGAAAGGTAATCGATGTGACTAATTTCAAACCACTTTTCAACCAGTTATGCTAAAGGTTGCGCATTTTTTTGACAATTTATGCAACTGGTGCTACTTAGTTTAAAGTATTACTGATGTTATGAGCATATTAGTGAAGCACTCGCCAATTCCCCATTCAGTTTGATGAAGGATTTCATTTTCACTATGGACCTTTTATTTTTGAGAGATGGACCCCTGGTAATTCACCATACACTATCTGAGATCAATAAGAATGTACCAAGGTGCATCGCAAACGGCGACGTCATTCAATGTGAGCCAAGTCGCTCGCTACGCCCTATCGAGTCCAGTCTGCTTGGCATCCTTTAATCTACTGTTCATAGGTGTCTCATGCGAATGTTATAAATTGAGTCATGTAAAATTTGTGCACGTTCCTCCTTCAGTATTCCCCTGCAGCTCATCAAAACTACTCAGCACATTTCTTTTAGACTTGCGTTTAACTAACGTCATCATCATCATCATCATCATCATTGTGCAGCCGCCGTGTCCCGTGGTTGGTCGAAGGCCTCAGCATGTCGTTTCCAAACCTGCCTGTCTTGCGCTATCCTCTGCCAGATGGTGCCCTTCCAGTCTGTACTCGTCTAGTTCGTCTCTCCACCGTCTCGCCGGTCTTCCTCTTAGTTGAGCAGATATGTGTAAATAACAAGAAGAATTGTGGGTTCTGTGGTAAAAGCACCAACATTGGTGTATATGATGTTATGGGGGTACTTAATGATTTAAGATATAGTGTCAAGCTGAATTGTTTCCGTGACGCCCGTAACATGGGAAAATCCAAAATGGCCGCCGCCCGAGTCTAAATATCTATTAATTGTCCTATATTCGTGATTAGTTAACATAAAAACATAAATAAAGTGTCTTTTTATATGTTTTATGACATGCCGAATCCAATGGCGTCATCAGCTCAATGACAAAATGCATATATTTTAAGATAGGGCACAGGTTAATGGTAAAATACAAGATGGCCGCCACCTGAATTGTGAATATCTATCAAATGTCATATATTCCCAATTAGCTGACGTAAAGCCATGGTTAAAGTGTCCTTGTATATTTTTTTTCTGACAAAACAAACTGTTCTGAACATGTCATATCGAAACAACACTTAGTTGGAGTCATTGTGGTCGCAGTTACCACTGCAACGGAATAGTGATGTGCATTTCAGAGCAGCCCTGACACACTTGCATAGTCCTGTGCACCCTTTCTGGCGTCCACAGCGTAACAACTCGGAACATGACGCCGCTGCTTATGGGAGTAATGTCCATAGTGGTTCCCATCCTTGTATGGCACCCTTACGCCATCCGCAGGTCTCTGGAGAAGGAAGTTCTGGAGTACGGACATATGCCTGTCCACACACATGTCCACCTTGGTATATAGCCCTTTTTGTGCATTGCAAAAGTGCAGTCGTCGCCGATGGACCTGGCTTTGGTACTGAAGATATGTTTTCTGGCAGAGTCAACACTAGTTTCTGTGCAGGTTCGGTCATACAGTAGCACAACGTAGGACTCTAGCACAGACATGTAGTCTTCAATGAAGCTCGTTGGATGTGTCGACAAGGTAGATAATACTATGGTGACTTCATTGAAAGATTTCCAGATGTCGAATGCAGTCTTTTTCCCCTGCCTGCAAAGGATGACACCGTATCGCAACCTGTGAAGGCATGGAACATGTCTTAATGTTTTGTTCTCTCACCACCCAGTGTTGTGGCGATGTCATGAGCAGGAATGTACCTCAGGTGTTTGCCTGTGCCAAATGCGACCCATAGTTCCATGTTCTCAAGGAGCACAGCATTAGACACTGCCAGAACTAGCACGTCAGTGTCCACAGCACGCAACATGATTCTGCGATACCCCCTGGTGGCTGCATCGACTGCATGAAGGACCATTTGTGTGTCGACCTCTTCATGTGAACATGGCGCTAGGGATGAGACGTCCTGATGAACTCTGGTGCAAAGCACATTCTGGCCACATGTTGAGTACACTTTCTTCTCTGCAGAAAGATTATGTACAACCTATGGTGGTAAGTAAAAAACCCACTAACTTGTATGTTGTTGTACATGTTGCAGATAATGATATTGATATTAGAATGTAAATGCTATTATTATGTCAGTTATCATCGATGTATTTAAAGTATATAAAGCATGTATATTGTTTCCAAAATCAGTCATGCCATACTGGTAGCTGACCTGGTGTGCCAAGAAGTTGAATAGTTCAGTCTTGTTGTCTTCCAGTCTCAGGAACTCTTGCCAATTTTCGCGCCGTATGTAATCGCTGGAAATACGCACGAGTTTTAGACTTGTATCTTCAAGCAGGTTCTAAAGTTACCCTTAAAGATGTCGCGGTGTTTGGCGAATGCTGTCCAGCCGGCGGTCATTCCTCTTTGAATCTCCTTGTCTTGGTTTTTGTCTCTGATATTACATCGCTGTCCCAGATAGAAGTAGTTTTCAACGTTCTCTATCTGCTTGGTGTTGATATATATTGGTGTCTCATTTTCT